>CM041777.1:295296132-295840870 GCA_023374045.1 Limonium bicolor
GAAGTGAGGGTAATTAATGAGGGAAAAAAAATGAAAAGTATTATCCTCACCTGATTAATTTGATAGAAAACAAAAGACCTCCTCGCCCCCGGCTTCTTTAATAAGGACTTCCGTGTCCTAAATTCAGAATGGACCATCTTAATGAACCTTAGTAACGAAATAAAATTATAACCAAATCTTGGGTTATAACAGTTAATACCGAGAGAGGTTTAACTAACCATTTGTCAAAGAGACTTCAGCTAACTGGAACTTGGGGTGAGAGGAATCCGGGACTGACTCCGGTCATGCATGTTTAGGATAGGAGGTCGGCATCTGTATCAGATCTGTCTTCCGCATCGCCTAGGGTCGACAAACTGACCCGACCAGCTCGAGTGAACAGTTCGAGGTGGGAGGCAAATTCAGGAGGCGCAGGAGGGTCAAGCCCACACCCCTCATAACTTAAGAATAATGTTTATTAACCCAATGGAGCTAATAACTCATTGGCTAGGGTTACTTCGACCCGACAAAAATAAACAATTCAGTTAGAGAACAACCAATTCTAATAGGAGAATGGTTGACACTCATAAGGTATGGTCAAACACGAGAACTAAACAATTCTCAGGCCTCAGGAGTTAGGAATCTAACTTACTCATTAATTGGCGTCCATTACGACGTTCGATTTATTTGAGCTGTGAATGTTTCACATGAGTGTGTTGTTTGTTATTGTACTTCTTACCATTATTTTGTATGAATAATCAACTGCATATATACGACAAAGTAGTCGTGTGTAGCCCTGTTAGTGTGGGCTGCACGTTTTCTGTACCAGCCATGTGCTGAGCCCCTTGGGGCCTCTGATTTAAACTTTGCAGGTAGGTGCCAGACGAGGACCCAGCCTGAGAGTAGGAGTGGGTAGTGCACTAAGGGTTTAATTTGTGTTACGAAGTGTGCCTGTACACTCGTTTTATAAACTGTGGTAGTAAGTTGTAATAATAGGAGATATACTTCGAACTCGGTATTGTATTTTGTTTTAAGACTTTGTACGCACTTACGTTCGGTACACTCGGGTCCATCAGACCATAGCTTGAGACTGGAATAAGCCTAGTTAGTCACGTGGGTGACTGACGGCGGTAACACCAACCTTTAGTATTTTCTTCCGCTGTGTTGTAATATTGTTGCAGGTTTGTTATGTGATGGTTCAGGTTTAGCAGTTGGGGTGTTACAAAAAGTGGTATCAGAGCGTAGTTACGCTCTAATGACTAGAGTACCGAACTAGAGTAGGTACCAAGTTAGAGTAATAGTCATGGGTTTGGGTGTGAGATAGTAGTGTGAGCTGAGTCAGATAACCACCAATAAGGGTGGAGTATCTTACTGTTTAGAGGATGTTATAAACGCTTAAACCAAGCCTTTGTAATCACAAGCTTACTGTGTATTTATACTTATTCAGATGTCAGGAAGAAGAGGACGAGGCCGAGGCCGTGGCGAAGAAGGAGTTGAGGCTGCTGAGATCCCGGGTGGACAGACGATAGTTGAGATCGTTGCTGCCGCCCTGGGGCACATGGGCTATCAGCCCGGTGCGGGACCGCATGCTCCACCACCACAGCCCCGGGAGCCAAACTGGGTGAAGAGTCTCGCTGACCTTCGACCCCCACCGTTTAGAGGGGAGACAGACCCCACCAAACTTGAGGCGTACATCTCAGAGCTGGAGACCGCCTTCGAGACTCTTGATATACCTGCAGGAGCCAAGGTAAGGCTTGTTGCGTTCTACCTGAAGGATGCGGCAGGCGATTGGTGGAAGCTAGTTAGGGCCGATCATGTGGCCAACCCCAACTTCGTCTGGGAGCAGTACGCGGCCTTGCTGAGAGCCAAGTACTACCCACCCATGTCCAGACTAAGAAGCGTTTAGAGTTGGACGCGCTGAAGCAGACTGACAAGATGACGGTGGACGACTACTATTCTCAGTTCACCGCTCTTATCCGTCTTCTACCAGGATTGGGATATTGAGACCAGATTCTGGTCGACCGCTTCTATGGCGGGCTGAGCCACCGACTAAGCTATGGCATGGGCCCGGCAAGCTACACTACCTTGCAGGTAAAGAAAGTTGAGATTAGTTGAAATGAATGAACGTTATATGAGAATAAATGTGAGACTGATATTCTTAAAAGCAGGAGTGCTATCATGCCGCTGCTAAAGTTGAAATTACCGTCCAGCTGAGAGACGAAGATCAGGCACTGAAGAGAAAAGTTGCTGGAAATAGCTCTGACAATCAGGGGCAGGGGGGACAGAAGAAAGGTAAGTACCAGCCCCCACCCCAGAAAGGCTCAAAAGGTAACCAACCTAAGGCTGCTGAAGAGCCACAAAGCAAACCTACGGCGTAGCAGCGAAGCCTCTGCGCTCACCTGCACCAAAGGATAACAAGTAACTCCTTAAATTGAGTTAGCAGTCAGATATCAACCTTGAAATTAAATTACTAATGTTGTAAGCAAATAGGTACTAGACCGGCAAGGGGACCGGCGGGGGATATAAGCGCCGCTACAACTGTCGCAGGTGCAACCAAGACCACCCTGGAGTTGATTGTGAAGGCAATAAGGTGGAGTGCAATTTCTGTGGTGTCTTCGGACACCGAGCTTTCGAATGTTTCAGAAACCCTGAGAGTAAAGCCTATAGACCTGGGTGGAAGGCCAAGGGCAAGGGCGTGGCCACTCTGAATCCTGGAACCGACGGTCTAAAGGCGACACAGCCAGCTGCTAACAGGGGACCCCTGGTTGTCCAGCGATCAGGGCCGCCTGCACTACACATGATGGACCGGGAAGACGAGGCCGAACCCTCATCGAGACCAGGTACCACTACAACCTATTAGGGAGAAAACTGTATGCTTATCGCATTTCATGCATGAATGAGTGACTATATGTTTGAGTGAGTTTCTAGTTAGTTAATTAGAACTCATGTAAGATAAATTATTACCACCTTAGGAAACTTCAACATTTGTTATCCAATACCTTCAACACCTAGCTTAGACGAGACCGACCTAAAGATTCACGAATTCCAAGGGAGCAGTGTCAGGTCATCCGGCCAGGTATGACCTTATTAAAAGGATACCAGTCACCAAAGGCACAAATCGCCATCATCAGGAGATATAGCCAGCTAGGAGTGGGACCGGGAGGTTTCTATACACCGGAATACCCTGGAGGATCGAGAATGAGGCTAAGAATGATGTGCTTGGGTAAGAACTGGAACCCTTACACCAACACTTACCAAAAGACGAGAGCAGTGGATGGAACAACAACACCACCAGTGATACCTGAGGAGTATCATACGGTTAATACACAAGCCGTAGGGATTGCTCAACAACTTGAGGCGGATCCAATCCCGAACCTTGAAGCAGTCCTCTGCATTATCAACTTCTACGAAAAGGAGGGACAACTTGGACTACACCAAGATAAGGACGAGACAGTGGAGTCTCTTAACCGAGGGATACCCGTAGTGTCTTGGTCCATTGGTGACGACACTGAATTCCTATATGGCGATCAGAAGCGCGTTGACCTTGCCCAGAAAGTGGTACTTAAGTCAGGGGATATTATAATCATGGGTGGAAAATCGAGAATGCTGTATCACGGTATCAAGAGGATTAAGTTGAATACGGCACCATCGACAGTAATCAATGCCACACACATGAGATCTGGACGCCCGAACTTAACCTTTAGGAAGTACTAGCCATGTAATACACTGAAGTGTTGTAATAGAAAAACTCATAATGTAAAAGGATGGTTTAAATAATATCAGTTCTGATTACTCGTTTTCGACTCGTATTATACCATCAGTACTTATGATCCTTATGAAATACATAGGTTGTGGAATCGGTTCGGAAGGTGCGTTAAGCTTACTCACTGAGGCACATGCCGATGAGAGCGACACTATCCACACGGGTACCTTTCTGATCAATGGCGTTGATGCATCAGTACTATTCGACTCAGGGGCCTCGCATACCTTCGTCTCATCATCATTTGCAAGGAGGTTGGGGCTAGACGTTGATGAGCTGCCAGACTTCACGGTTACGCTCCCGTCTAAGGAGAAGGTTCGATGCACTCGCTACTACCGAGCAACCACTATCAAAATTAGAGGAGAAGACTTTCCTATCACCTTGATTGGGTTCAGAGATTTAGGGTTTGATGTTATATTCGGGATGAACTGGTTGGAGCGGCACAAGGGTCGTATCCTCTGCGCCGAGCACCGACTGCTACTCAGGAGTCCATCTGGGGTTACTATATCATACCGCCAGAGACCTAGAGAGCCTTCAACCAAGATCATTACCGCTATGGCCATGTATCGAGAGCTTAGAAAGAAGGAAGAAGTGTACCTCTGTTATGTTCAGGATATAGAGAGAGATTCAGAGTTCGACCCCAAAGTAACAGTGGTGTCGGAGTTTCCCGACCTCTTTCCAAGGGAACTACCGGGCATGCCACCACCACGTGAGGTAGAGTTCACCATCGAGCTGCTACCAGGAACCGGACCGATAGCCAAGGCGCCTTACCGCATGGCTCCAGCTGAGATGAATGAATTGAAAGAACAGCTGAGAGACCTGCTCGACAAAGGGTTTGTGTGGCCTAGTGTATCACCATGGGGAGAGCCAGTACTCTTCGTGAAGAAGAAGGATGGCAGTCTCCGCCTCTGCATCGACTACATGGAGTTGAATACTGTTACAATAAAGAACAAGTATCCGCTACCACGCATAGATGATTTGTTTGATCAATTGAAAGGGGCATCTGTGTTCTCCAAGATTGATCTCAGATCAGGGTATCATCAGATTCCTGTTAGAGAGAAAGATATTGAGAAGACGGCATTCTGGACGAGATATGACCACTACGAGTTTACAGTGATACCGTTTGGTTTGTCGAACGCACCGACGATATTTATGGATTTGATGAACCGTTTGTTCAGGGAACAGTTGGACAAGTCAGTTGTGGTCTTCATTGATGATATACTCATATATTCAGGGTCGAGAGGTGAACATGAAAGTCACTTGAGACAAGTTTTAGAGATACTAAGGGAGAACCAACTTTATGCTAAGTTCTCCAAGTGTGAGTTTTGGCTTGACCAGGTCTCTTTCCTTGGTCATGTCATCTCAGATGCTGGGATCTCAGTGGATCCAGCAAAGATTGACGCCGTGCGCACCTGGCCAAGGCCGAAGTCAGTTACCAACATCAGGAGTTTCCTCGGCTTGGCAGGTTATTACAGGAGATTTGTTAAGGACTTTTCTAAGGTCAGTAAGCCAATGACCAGTTTGATGAAGAAGGATGCACCGTTTGTATGGACAGATGACTGTGAGAGTTCATTTCAGAGCTTGAAGGACTCATTGACTTTTGCACCTGTTCTGACTATCCCAGACGGTACAGAGGGATTTGAGGTATATTGTGACGCATCAGGTAGGGGATTGGGTTGTGTACTCATGCAGCATGGCAAGGTAGTTGCTTATGCCTCTCGCCAGCTGAAGAAACATGAGGAAAACTACCCCACGCACGATCTTGAGTTGGGAGTTGTAGTCTTCGCCTTGAAGATATGGCGCCATTACTTATACGGAGTTAGTTTGACAGTCTACACCGACCATAAAAGCTTGAAGTACATATTCACTCAGAAGGAATTGAATATGAGACAGAGGAGATGGTTAGAGTTCCTGAAGGACTGCGACATTGACCTCCAGTACAAAGAAGGGAAGGCCAATGTTGTAGCTGATGCTCTGATTCGTCGAGCACACTCGCTTCATGCCATGGTTGCTAGTTCCAGCTTGATTGACGAGGTGCGAGAGGCTCAGCAGAGCGATTCATATATGATGGAGATCAGGCAGAAGCTGATAGAGGGTACATTCGAGAGCCAAAAATACGACTTCGAGTTACATGATGATGATCTGATCAGATTGAAGGGCCGATTATGCATTCCTCGCAGCAGCACTGAGCTGAAGGAGCGCATTCTACGGGAGTCACACTGTTCTTCTGTTTCTATCCATCCGGGAGCTTCAAAAATGTATAAAGACATGAAGCGTTGCTTCTGGTGGACTGGGATGAAGAGTGACGTCACTGAGTTTGTAGTGAGGTGCCTAACTTGCCAGAAGGAAAAGTTCGAGCACAGGCGACCTAGAGGCATGGTTCAATCAATGCCAGTTCCAGAGTGGAAGTTTCATGATATCTCCATGGATTTCGTGGTTGGACTCCCACCTACCAGGGGAGGTCTGAACATGACATGGGTTGTAGTTGATCGCCTGACCAAGGTAGCCCGATTCATACCGATGAAGGACACTTGGAAGGTAACGAAGCTTGCTGAACTGTTCGATAAGGAGATCATGAGACACCACGGAGTACCTAAGACCATAGTATCTGACAGAGACACCAGATTCCTTTCAAGATACTGGAAAACTACACGGGAAGCGCTGGGTACAGAATTGAAGCTGAGTACCGCGTTCCACCCTCAGACAGATGGTCAGACTGAGCGTACGATTCAGACACTTGAGGACATGTTACGAGCATGTGCCTTGGACTTCCAGAGCAGTTGGATTGATAAGTTGCATCTGATCGAATTCTCATACAATAATAGCTATCATGCTACGATCAAGATGGCACCTTTCCAGGCATTGTACGGCAGACCATGTCGCACACCACTATGTTGGGATGAGTCAAGTGAAGCGGTTATTATAGGACCGGAGTATTTAGAGCAAGTTCAGGCTGAGATTCAGCAAATTCGAGAGAATATGAAGGCAGCCCAGGATAAACAGAAGTCGTATGCTGATACGTGACGACGAGACTTAGAGTTCTCTGTGAACGATCAGGTATTTCTGCGGGTTTCGCCAATGAATATTTAGATTTGGACAAAAAGGCAAGTTGAGCCCAAAGTTTGTAGGTCCATATACCATTATGGAGCGGGTGGGCCCAGTTGCTTACTGGTTAAACCTACCTGGTGAGCTGGGTAAAGTGCATGATGTTTTCAACGTCTCACAGCTTAAGAAATACATGCATGTTGAGCAAAATAGTAGTTAAACTACCCTGCTAATTATGGGCAGTGAACCCAATCTTTGTAGTACAACAAGGTCGTATCCATAGAGACTTCGCAATTATCTAATTAATTATCCAGTTTAGTAAATGTACAAAAAGACAAATAAAAATGCATGAAATGTAAATTGGGGTTTAGCCGGAGGCAAGCTTGAATTTTAGGATTAGTACAGAAATAATAAATACAGTAAAATAAAGTAAAAGGATGGATGGAAAAAGGTATCCTAGGATAGCGGGGGAATTTCCTAAATTACTTAAACAATTTTATAAACCCGTCTCAAATATTATTGTCTATTAGAGTTAAATTGTTAGTTACGAACTCCTATTAATAGCCTTAGTATTTTCCTGCTCAATCCGGAGTGTAAATACCAAGATTAATTCCTTTGTGGTACTTTGACTATCTCAAAATCATATATTGATAGCTACCAAATAAATGCAGTATTTTGTCAGAATAAGCATTTAACAATATTTGCTGAAAGGAATTAAAACAAGTTTAAAAAGTGAAACAGGTGATAAATAATTATTTAAGTACAGACAATAATTATAATCCTAATTTGCTCTTATTGTCTGTTAAGAATTTATCTTGTGGCCTTCCTAAATCATAGATAAGGACAACTCTTAATTAATTCAATAGACTTTTTACAATCAGAAAAAGTCTAAAATAATTAATTAGCTTTAAGCAAGAATTCTTTTTATGACAGCGATGGATTTTATCTGCTAATCAAGGAGATAATATCTAGCGTTTTTCTCTCTTTGTGGTCTATTCTCAGATTTACAAAATCATTGAAATAAGAGAAACCGTAAATGCATAAAAATGATCAGTCGTTAAGCATTTAATAATTTAGAGAGACAAAAAAAAATATTTATAAGCAAACTTGGTATTAATAATAAGTCTGAATTATTTAGGGTCAAACCCCATCCTAGGATACGAGTAAAATCACTCAGACATTAACAGTAATAAAAAGGAAACAGAAATAGCCATTAATTTGGAGACTGCCGGCGGAGACTGGACTGCGATTCGCTTCTGCTCCAGCTCCCTTTTCTTCTGTTCTTCTTATCGTGTTTCTGCTTCGTGGTGGAATGAAAGAATAAAAATAAAATGGAGAAGTGGGAGATAAGAGAATGGAATGGTTCGTGGGAGTGAGCGATGGATTATTTACTGGATGGGATCATACGGTGGTCTAATGTGGTCTACCGTGGTCTATTTTCGGATTGTGAGGAAGGGAATGATTTTATTTGAGCAGAGGGCGTGGGTTTATATAGAGAAGAGGAGAAGAAGATCCGTACGAATTTGATTGCAGATCAAGAAGAGCATTGATTGCTTCATTGATTGCTTCCTTCATTGATTGCGCAGGGGACAGAGCTGAATACGCGTGCGGAGTAGATGGATAAGTTGCAGAGAGAGTGGGCGAGTTGGGCGAGTTGCAGACGACGGCGAAGACGGGCGAAGAAAACTGGTCGCGACTGATTTAATTATACGTGTCCGCATGATAACATGCGGTCTCCTCTCTGCCTCGTCCGCCTAATAACGGGCGGTCTCCTCTGTGTTATCCGCCTGCCCCCTCTACCTTGTCCGCTTGGTTTCAGCGGTAGCCTCCATCACCGTCCGCCACCACAACCGCCCAATATGGGGCGGTAGCCTCCTTCACGTCCGCCAGGCGGTTGCCTGTGTGATGTCCGCGTGTTATCGCGATGTCGCAGAGGCGGATGCAATGTTGTCGTGACTTATTCCTTCCAACTTCGACCGGCTCTAGATTCTTCGTTGGGCTCCATTTTCTGAGCCATTTGCGTCTATGTGTTCATCTCTTTGTCTACTTTACTCCTAGCTTGGCTTTTCCTCATGTTTAAACCAATAAATTGTGAGATAATCAATAAAACATAAACTAGAGGAAAAATACGATAAGTGAGAAATGAGCAGAAAAGTGCTGATATAATATATGAAATACACCCATAAAACATGCTCATTTAGACACTTATCACACCCCACACTTACCTTTGCTTGTCCTCAAGCAAAACCATGTACCCAAGCAAGTAGGGAATGCTCAATAATAAAAAATATTATTATGAAGGGTAGGATAAACATGATCTTTTTAACTTATTGAGGAGTGTGAAAAATTAACTGCTGGTGGCATAGGTGTGCTCAGGGTAAAATAAAATATAGAGTTTCGGGGTATGATCCAAGGTACTTCAATGTTTCTTTTAGGTGACTCTGAGAACTTTTACCATGGCCAACTTCTCTCAGGAATGGGCATTGAGAAGAAAACAAAAGGAAAAATAGATTTATGCATTTGTTTCTTTTGCATATAGGATGAGAAAATGTAGGCATAACACCTTTGTATTTAAGAACACTCAACTCTCTTTGTGGTTACCAATGGTGTCTCACAAGTCCCTTATTATTTCTCTTTTTTTAACAGAAAAGTACCCCTTAGCAATCCCTAAGAGAGAAGACAGAAAGAAACCTTGAGCAATAAATCCAACCATTTGCAGATTTTTTAGTCACACCGCATATAAAATGCTCCTCAAAAGTAATCAAAATTTTAAAATTTGTACAATTTATCCTACAATTCATAATAGTATTTATTTTTAAAGAGAACAACCCACATATAAGGGTCCATAATATTTGAATTGGACAAACGCATGATAAGGAGAGAGATTAAACATTTAAGCACAAAATGTCACCGAAAAGGGCGCACTCCCCCACACTTAAATTGAACAATGTCCTCATTGTTCACCAGAAAAACAAGGGAAGGTCTCAGAAGACCTTTTCGGTAAGTAGATAAAATAGAGATAACACAAAGATCACAAATAAACATTTAAGCACATAAACCGCTCCTCTGCGTTTTTATTTAAATAAAAGCATAATTAAAGAAACTGGTACTCCCCTGAGATTATTTTTGCTTGCGTTATAAGAGTTCCCCCACACTTGAGCTTCAGCCTCAAGTAGCGTAGCTTGGTTGCGGTGTAGACATAAAAGTGCACCTGCATAAGACACTAGAAGCAACCATACTACAAACGGGGTTAAGAGTTAGCAAAAACAAAATTTAAAGAGAACCTGAAAATTAAAAGAGCATAAAAGCTAAATAAATAAAAGTACATCCGGGTTGCCTCCCGGGAAGCTGCCCTCTTTAACGTCTTTGGCTAGACGCCTGCTTTGTTATCCTGGATCAAAAATATAAGTAGATAATAGCTCTGCCAGGAAAACGAAGTTGGCAGTAATTAAAACAAACCACCTGGATCAAAACAAAACGTTACTTCGGCAAATATAGTAGGAAAATGAATACTCCACAAAACCTGGTGTTTGAGGAGGTACTGCCGGTAGCGTAGTTCTAACAGGAGACCAGGTGTGATGGGTTTTACTTCCTCAAATGGGAAGATGTAAAAATCCTCCTCTTGTTGTTGAGGCTTATGGTAATCAATGTCAGAGGGAAGTGGCTCCTTGAAATTGATTATAGCACTCTCTTCTGATGGCTCGGAGAGAGGCGGTATCTCCTCCTTCTCAAGGTTGAGGATGTATCCATCCTCATCTTCTGGGTAGAGCACGGAGAAGGAGGGGAAAAAGTAGTTGACTTCAGAGGAAGGAAACTCCATGAAGTCCAAGGAGAACTCTCTTCTGAGGGGTGTCTCCATAATCAAGCTGATGGTGTTTGGTGATGGATTCTCTAATTCGAATAAGGGAGGAGGTGGAGAGTAGCTTATGTCCTTAGCAGGTTGTTCCTCCTCATGAACCACTTCATTTAGTTGTTGATGCGGCTGATCCATGCGTTCGATCTGATCTAGTGTTCTTTGCTGGATCCTTTCAAACGTTGAGGTAAAATTTGCCATCATTTCCCTTAAAATGGCGTTGTCTCTCTCTATTGCAACCATAGGACAATGGGAACTTTCATGGTCTCCTCCACACTCTTGGCACACAAAGATGGGGATAGGCTTGAGAGATGACTCGTAATCCTCCAAGAGAGCTCTCAATTTAGCATTCGGGTCTGAACATTGGGGGCTTTCATGGTACTCTCCGCACCTTTGACATACACTCCATTGATTGTAGTCCTCTGCGCCATAGGGGTAACCATACCAATCTTCTGCTTGATCGTAGTGACTATCCATCAGAATTAAGTACCTTTAAAAACAAAAAAAATTTATACACAAAAAGTGGCAAATAACGAAAAATAAAAGAAAAACTAAACAGATAATAAATCAGATAGTTGGACCGAAGTCCCCGGCAACGGCGCCAAAAACTTGTTGAGCAAAATAGTAGTTAACTACCCTGCTAATTATGGGCAGTGAACCCAATCTTTGTAGTACAACAAGGTCGTATCCACAGAGACTTCGCAATTATCTAATTAATTATCCAGTTTAGTAAATGTACAAAAAGACAAATAAAAATGCATGAAATGTAAATTGGGGTTTAGCCGGAGGCAAGCTTGAATTTAGGATTAGTACAGAAATAATAAATACAGTAAAATAAAGTAAAAGGATGGATGGAAAAAGGTATCCTAGGATAGCGGGGGAATTTCCTAAATTACTTAAACAATTTTATAAACCTGTCTCAAATATTTATTGTCTATTAGAGTTAATAATTGTTAGTTACGAACTCCTATTAATAGCCTTAGTATTTTCCTGCTCAATCCGGAGTGTAAATACCAAGATTAATTCCTTTGTGGTACTTTGACTATCTCAAAATCATATATTGATAGCTACCAAATAAATGCAGTATTTTGTCAGAATAAACATTTAACAATATTTGCTGAAAGGAATTAAAACAAGTTTAAAAGTGAAACAGGTGATAAATAATTATTTAAGTACAGACAATAATTATAATCCTAATTTGCTCTTATTTGTCTGTTAAGAATTTATCTTGTGGCCTTCCTAAATCATAGATAAGGACAACTCTTAATTAATTCAATAGACTTTTTTACAATCAGAAAAAGTCTAAAATAATTAATTAGCTTTAAGCAAGAATTCTTTTTATGACAGCGATGGATTTTATCTGCTAATCAAGGAGATAATATCTAGCGTTTTCTCTCTTTGTGGTCTATTCTCAGATTTACAAAATCATTGAAATAAGAGAAACCGTAAATGCATAAAAATGATCAATCGTTAAGCATTTAATAATTTAGAGAGACAAAACAAATATTTATAAGCAAACTTGGTATTAATAATAAGTCTGAATTATTTAGGGTCAAACCCCATCCTAGGATACGAGTAAAATCACTCAGACATTAACAGTAATAAAAAGGAAACAGAAATAGCCATTAATTTGGAGACTGCCGGCGGAGACTGGACTGCGATTCGCTTCTGCTCCAGCTCCCTTTTCTTCTGTTCTTCTTATCGTGTTTCTGCTTCGTGGTGGAATGAAAGAATAAAAATAAAATGGAGAAGTGGGAGATAAGAGAATGGAATGGTTCGTGGGAGTGAGCGATGGATTATTTACTGGATGGGATCATACGGTGGTCTAACGTGGTCTATTTTCGGATTGTGAGGAAGGGAATGATTTTATTTGAGTAGAGGGCGTGGGTTTATATAGAGAAGAGGAGAAGAAGATCCGTACGAATTTGATTGCAGATCAAGAAGAGCATTGATTGCTTCATTGATTGCTTCCTTCATTGATTGCGCAGGGGACAGAGCTGAATACGCGTGCGGAGTAGATGGATAAGTTGCAGAGAGAGTGGGCGAGTTGGGCGAGTTGCAGACGACGGCGAAGACGGGCGAAGAAAACTGGTCGCGACTGATTTAATTATACGTGTCCGCATGATAACATGCGGTCTCCTCTCTGCCTCGTCCGCCTAATAACGGGCGGTCTCCTCTGTGTTATCCGCCTGCCCCCTCTACCTTCCGCTTGGTTTCAGGCGGTAGCCTCCATCACCGTCCGCCACCACAACCGCCCAATATGGGGCGGTAGCCTCCTTCACGTCCGCCAGGCGGTTGCCTGTGTGATGTCCGCGTGTTATCGCGATGTCGCAGAGGCGGATGCAATGTTGTCGTGACTTATTCCTTCCAACTTCGACCAGCTCTAGATTCTTCGTTTGGGCTCCGTTTTCTGAGCCGTTTGCGTCTATGTGTCATCTCTTTGTCTACTTTACTCCTAGCTTGGCTTTTCCTCATGTTTAAACCAATAAATTTGTGAGATAATCAATAAAACATAAACTAGAGGAAAAACATACGATAAGTGAGAAATGAGCAGAAAAGTGCTGATATAATATATGAAAATACACCCATAAAACATGCTCATTTAGACACTTATCAATGCACCACCCCTCCCATGTTTTGCAAGCTGGACGACTAACCATAGAGCCAACCATGAGATCAGTAGAGACCCCTCAGAGGATTCTGGATACGAAGACTAGGGACACTCACCACCAGTTAGTGAGACTGGTGAAGGTTCTCTGGTCCAACCAGGACGTCGAGGAGGCTACTTGGGAGTTAGAGGATAAGATGCGGGCGAAGTACCCTTCGCTCTTTTCAGTCTAGATTTCTTGTAAGGGTACGGGGCGTAGAGCCTCTTTGCTTTTGAGTTTGTAAGCAAACAATCACATAGTGTTGATTGTTGTTGTTGCTTACTTAGTGTTAAGTATGTATCATACTTTATGACAGACCTTATGAGTCTGAACCTTAATAAATGTGGCAGACATTATGAGTCAGAAAGCGTATATACTGTTGTGTGATCTATGTGATTTTGTATGTGAAGTTACCTGTGTGTGCTAAGAGATATTAGATGCATAGGAACTTTGGGGACAAAGTTCTTTTAAGGGGGTAGATTGAAATACCCCAAACCTTAATATATTGATAAACTATCTAATTATAATATACTAAGGCTATAACATGCCTTAGAAACATTAGAAAAGAGTTAAACAACAATGTACACAAAAACATACCTTAAGCATTTAAACCGAAAACACACCTTAGAGCACGAAAATGTGCTTTAAGGAAAAATGTGCCTTAAGCATTTATACATGGAACTAAAAGGCCAACGAGCCTAAATACCATTAAGGAATAAGGTAAAAAAAATAAAATGGTCATAGGAACCATTATGTGTACACACAAATTAAGTATACAAGTTCACACAAAAACCGGTACTAAACTGACGAAAGTCAAGGAGAAACCACTAAACGACTTGGTTTAAATTGGAATGAGCAACATGCTATTTCACGAACAAAGTTTCTAAAGGTTATAAAGGTACTAAGAACACATTTAAACTAGCCAAAATAAATTGCATATCAATGTGAACCGGAAGCACATAAAATGTGTTTTAAGGCATTTTTGGCTATGTAACATACCAAACACATGGTATAAGTCATTAGGAACGAGTTTAATTCATCAAATGTTACATAAATATACAGTAAAACAAAAAAAAATCAGACCAAAAGAGGGGAGGAGCTGGGGGGGTGAGTCACCAAGGCCAAATTTGCTTTTAAATTCACTATTTCAACTACTAAGACTTTCAATAATTGCCAAAGCATCCTGTCCCCTTAGAGAATCATTAATCAGACTCTTACCTGGAAAATGAGAGCTCACAAATTCGGAGATCATCCTCTCTTTGAAGAAACAACACAAAAAAAACTCCATGTTCTTAGATTTAAGCCTTTGAAGAACACCTTGCCTTGTAAAAATCATAACTTTCTCGTCCTAGCTCCAAATCACAATCTTGATAGCTCGTTGGAATCCTCTTTTCAAGAGCTTTGCAACCATAGCTCATGAGCCCCCAGATTCCCAGGAACAACCACTAAGAAGTGCCTTTGATTCTCGAGGTAAAACATTGCCTTCTTGAAAACTTCTTATTCTTTGGTTTTTGTTACAGCCGATTGGCATGGGATACTAACCCATCTTATTCTTCATCTTATTGTATAATTTTGGGGACAATTCCTTTAGCAAATTGCTGCCAAAATTTCTAAGGAATTCAAGCTTAGATATTAAGCTAAAAGTTTAATATACAAGGTAAATCCTACAACTACCTATTTCAAGGTTCTAAATGTTGATCTATATATGATCTAACCTATTGTATACCTTGTTTATAATTGCCGATTTTGTTAGGTGTTAGATTTAATTTTTGGCACCTAAAATGTTAATATTTTGTAAATCTAAAATTAGATTTACAACCTTATAATATAAACTTTAATATAAGCTATCATAATATATAAGAAAGTTCATATACTATAATTTAGAGGATGGCCGAAAATTAAGTGAACTTATGTGAGTTAGGAAAATTTTATAACTAAGTTAAATGAAAGGAATTAGTATATTTAAGAGTAATATGTAAAATTTGAGAAGTTTTAGCTATATATAATAATTGCCGAAAATATATATGAGCTATTATGAAATTTATGAAGTTTAGATGATGGGAAAATAATTGTAGAATTAAGTTTACAATTTATAAAGAGTTTATAAGTATTACTAGAATTTATAAGGTTTTTGGTATATTTAAAGTTAATAAAAGATAGTATATTTATACTACAACTTTAGATAATTAAATCTGGTGATTTAGAGATGTTTAAAATGATTTTTTGATGTTCAAAAATCTGTAGGAAAATTAGTTACGAAATTAGAAATTAATTAGAGTTAAATTGGTTAATAAATGAGTTAGGATAAAAGAAAAGACCACAAGGGTAAAATGGTAATTTCCCTGGTCAAACATGGTCAAACATGGTCAAAATTGGTCAATGACAGTTTGTAAAATGTTTAGAGGAGCTAGAATAAAATTTGTAGCAAAAGATTAGACATTAAACGGATAAAGGAATAAAAAGTTAAGTTAAATTAACTTTAGGGGTAATGATGTAAATAATGAAAAGTTAGGGGGATTGACCATAAAAGACTTGACAAACTTGGGTATTTTGGTAATTGACCAAAAGTATAAAAGAAATTAGTTAAATAAGACTTTGGAAAAATTAGAAATAAAAATAACAAGTTTAGAACTTATTATGAATAAATTGAGATTAAGAGAAAACTATGAATAAGTGATATAAATAACACATTTAATGCGTTTAAAATGTTAAGTTAATTTAATAAAGAATTTAGAAACAAGTTGTAAAAGAAACAGAGTTAAGACGGGGTTAAACGAGACCCGTATATAAATTAAGGTATACGAGGGGTATATCCGTAATTTAATAAGTATAGAAGAAATCAATACTTAAGGTATTTCTAATGAAAGTACAAGTTATATTAGAAAAAGAAATAAATACGTATGATACTCCGTATCATACAGACGTATACAAAAAATTTTAGTGTACATGAATAGTACTCATATACGTGAATAGTATACGTATACATGAATAGTAAACACATATACATGAATAGTAAATGCGTATACATGAATAGTAAATACGTATACATGAATAGTAACTATGTATATAAGAATAGTCAAATACGAGACGTATACACGGAATAGTTAAATACGTATAGGGAATAGTAAAATGACGTGAATAGTGAAAATACGAAAATTTAAGTTATTTACCCACGCCGTTCCTAATGAACTATAGGAGCGGAGTAAGGTGACCAGAATAGTCGAGAGTCATCTGGGAGTGGGACGAACGTCGATAGGTTAAGGTATGGGATTCTTGTAGCTTGTTTGCTAACGAGATCTACCTCGGTTTGTGTGCAATGTGTTATTGTGATACGACTAAACAAGATTAAGCATGAAACCGATTATTGTATTGTTATTGTGCGTACATTGCACCCTAACACGATTTGATTCAGAGCTTGTTCATTACTATGTTTAATAACAATTGTATAAGGTTACAAATATTCCTATTGTTAGTTGGTTAATACCGAGAGAGGTTTAAACTAACCATTGGTCAAAGAGACTTCAGCTAACTGGAACTTGGGGAGAGAGGAATCCGGGACTGACTCCGGTCATGCATGTTTAGGATAGGAGGTCGGCATCTGTATCAGATCTGTTTTCCGCATCGCCTAGGGTCGACAAATTGACCCGACCAGCTCGAGTGAACAGTTCGAGGTGGGAGGCAAATTCAGGAGGCGCAGGAGGGTCAAGCCCACACCCCTCATAACTTAAGAATAATGTTTATTAACCCAATGGAGCTAATAACTCATTGGCTAGGGTTACTTCGACCCGACAAAAATAAACAATTCAGTTAGAGAGAACAACCATTCTAATAGGAGAATGGTTGACACTCATAAGGTATGGTCAAACACGAGAACTAAATAATTCTCAGGCCTCAGGAGTTAGGAATCTAACTTACTCATTAATGGGCGTCCATTACGACGTTCGATTTATTTGAGCTGTGAATGTTTCACATGAGTGTGTTGTTTATTATCGTACTTCTTACCATTATTTTGTATGAATAATCAACTGCATATATACGACAAAGTAGTCGTGTGTAGCCCTGTTAGCTTGTGGGCTGCACGTTTTCTGTACCAGCCATGTGCTGAGCCCCTTAGGGCCTGTGATTTAAACTTTGCAGGTAGGTGCCAGACGAGGACCCAGCCTGAGAGTAGGAGACTAGGAGTGAGTAGTGCACTAAGGGTTTAATTTGTGTTACGAACTGTGCCTGTACACTCGTTTTATAAACTGTGGTAGTAAGTTGTAATAATAGGAGAGATACTTCGAACTCGGTATTGTATTTTGTTTTAAGACTTTGTACGCACTTACGTTCGGTACACTCGGGTCCATCAGACCGTAGCTTGAGACTGGAATAAGCCTAGTTAGTCACGTGGGTGACTGACGGCGGGGTAACACCAACCTTTAGTATTTTCTTCCGCTGTGTTGTAATATTGTTGCAGGTTTGTTATGTGATGGTTCAGGTTTAGCAGTTGGGGTGTTACAATAATTCTCCTAATATCTAGTTATCTTCGCATTTTACCTAACCACGATGATGTATATACTTTCCACTGATGATTATGAACATGTACACAACCTATCGTAATCGTTTTCATCATTATTACAAAAAACATGACACTGTTATATATCTTTTTTTGTCCGTTCTTATCAAATCATAGTGTATAATAATATTTTTTTTAGCATTTATCAGTTTACAAAGCTTAAGTGATGATAAACCTAAGAACTATACACGTATGGAAACGATAAACTGAGTTGGTGGATTTGTTTTAACGTATTCATTAACCTTAGTTTCTACATATCCACAATAACTTATCAACGTTTCAACTGATGATTAGAAATAGGTAAACAATCTTCTATAATCATTTCCATATTATAGAAAAGATGACACTAATTGTTATATCTCTTTTCCTTCTGGCCGCTATCGAATCATAGAGTTTAAGAATATTTTAGTATTTATCAGCTTAGAGAGTTTGACTGGTTGATAAACTTGAAGGCTATAACATTTGGAAACGATAAAGTGAGTTGTTGAAGTTAATTTTATGTATTCATTTAACCTTGATTTTTACGTATCCACGATAATTTTAAATATGTCCATTGGTGATTAGAAACATGTACACATCCTTCTATAATTGTTTATATCACTTTTATAGATAAGATGACACTGACTGTTATATATCGTTTCTGCTTTGGTTGTTCTTATCGAATCATAGTATATAAGAAAAATTTCTCACTATTTATCAGTTTACAAAGCTTGACTGATTGATAAACGTGAAGGTTATAAACGTTTGCGAATGATAAACTGAGTTGTTTGAGTCGATTTTATGTTTTTATTAAACTTGGTTTTTATGTATCCATGATAGTTTTAAAATGTTCCCACTTAGAAACATATACACAATTATAGGACACTAACTATTATGATGTTGTCACTGACAGACACTCAGCACTAACTCAACAGATTTTGAAGTATGTGGTTTGGGGTAATCTTTGTAGCTTACGACTTCTTTTTGTTGTTAGTGACTTAGAGTCGATTTTATGTATTCTAGCCTAAAAGTAAGCACTGGTCTAGAGGAAATATCAGCAAAAGACTAGTTTGGAGTTTCAAGAACGTGACGACGACTTTGTAACTTTCCATCTCCGACTGTCGGCTGGTATATAGTCTCGGGGACTATCAATTTGGCTGCTATCCCTCACATGCTGATTAATTGGGGGGGGCGCCTCCTAGACTTCATGCTGAAGCAGTAATTCTCAAAAAGTAGTTTGGAACACTAATATGTATTGAAAACAGCAAAAATGATTTATCGGATCTAATTCTCTCCACCGAAAACTGTGGCTAAGACAAAATCAGATGGATGGATGGGAACAAGAACGGGAGGAAAATGTAAGATCACGTTTGTACTACTCAATCAACTTGCAAACAGCGATCAAATTAAACTGAAATTCTGGCACATAAAGACCTCCACTGGTCCAAAAATTATTCCCAAGTTTCACATCCCCTGTTCTATAAATACGTTGAGGCCGTCCATCCGGTAGAATAACCGACTTACATTGACCCAAGTCTCTCATATTAACAAACAAATCAGAAAGAACCACTCATATGACCAGTAGCCCCTGAGTCTATAATCAAATTAGCAGTCAAACTGTTCGATTCACTGCCAAATAAACACTGACTACTGAGCGAAATGGCCAACTCTTACCAGAAAAATTGTAGAAGGATTTCTCTTATTTCGCTAGATTGGCTTTCCTCCTTGAATTAAACCAACTATTTGTTGAAGTATCTTTGGAATTAGTTGGCTAAGTACTTCTGTAGCATGATTCTCCCTTCCATAAAGGCTTTCGCCTGCAGATAAGGCTACTGCAGGCTTCTTCTTTCTAGAAAGAACAACATCACCTCCATGAAGCTGATACCACTCTGCAGCTAAGTGTCCCGCTCTACCGTAGTGTGTACATTTCTGGCTCTGAAAACACTCTTCATAAGAGTGTCCAACTTTACTGCAGTAGGTACAAGTTGGTCGCTGTTTCTCTCCACCTTTACCTTTTGCATATTCTCTGCTCGAACCTGAACTAGCACTCAGAAAGGACAACGTGTCACTATTACCTTTTTATCGTTCTTTCTTTGTTCCTCTTCGTGAACAAGAAGAGAGAACGCCTCTTCAAGGTTCGGAGCTTGCTTCATCTGCAAATAGCGCCTATCGAGTCCCATAAAAAATGTATCAATTTATCTTGTTCTTCTCGTTCTCTCAACTTCTCTTCTGAAGCACAATTACACTTCAATGGAGGCCTGGCGAGGTCGATCTCTCCCCAGATTTTCTGAAGCCTCCCAAAGTAGTCGGTAATAGAATCATCTCCTTGTTTGGTTTCAGCAAGCATTTGCTTCAAACCATGCACTATAGCAAGATTATTCTGCTCATACCTTTTGCAGAGAGAATCCCAAATCTACTTGGGATTGTTAGAAAACATCAAGCTTCCAATTTCTTGATCCAGCGAACCAATAATCCAAGAAGCCACTAGCGAACTGGAACGAACCCATGCAACCGCGAGAACTGGGCCGTCTGTTCCTGGTTTCACTACAACATTATGTTTCTGTGGAGGCAATTTATATAAGATTAAAGGAGGCAACACAAAACTTGCCTCCAAAGGAAAAGCAAAGGAGGCGAGGGAGAGGGTTGCCTCTGTTTTGTTATCAATGGAGGCGAGTCTGTTGGTTGCCTCTATTGGTGTGTTCAATAGAGGCGAGCCATCCACTTGCCTCCGTTGTACATTCTCAGAGTTATTAATAGAGGCAACATGCACCAGGTTGCCTCGGTTGCTTTTATATATACGGAGGCAAGTATTATGTTGCCTCTTCCACCGGTTCACCACATTGGTGATCATTTTATAGAGGCAAGTTAGTTTGGTCTCCTCGGTTGTTTCGTAATTTACGGAGGCAAGGTGAGTAGGTCCCCTCCGTTGTACTGTATTTATGTAGAGGCAAGTAAATAGGTCGCCCCTCTTGTAATTAATTAAAATCAGTAAATAGTTTTCTATCGTATTCCCGTTCCCCGTTCTTTTCTGCTTCATCGCTTCTGCCTCCCTCCTCTCCTCTTCCTCCTCGTTTCTCTTCTCTTCTCTTTCTTTGCTGCTCACCTGGCCGTCAAACCAGAAGACCAGTTTGAGAACAAGTCAGACAGAAAGGGTTCTTCACAAAGCAGGCGTATGGTGCGGTTAGTGTGGTAACTTCGTCAATATCGGTTGTACCGTTAGGGTCACTCATCCAGGTCAGTTCCTACTTTGAAATTTCTTCCCGACTTTGTTTATAAGTTGAAATATCTTGGTTTTTATGTACTTATTAACCTAAACTTCCGATGACCAGCGTCCTAATCAAAAACCTAAATCCACCGGATACGTTCCAAGTCCGCAAGCGAATCATCTCTAAACCAGTTCCTACTCACCGCAAGCGTTAATCTTTTTCGATGTCAGGCGCACGTGAATCATCTCTAAGCAGTGGTGAAATTTTGCTTATAATACTATTCCATGGAGGTTTAGTTGTTACTGTTTTAGAGGCAATCAACGACATTTTCGAAGGCAGGTGCAGGTGAATCATTTCTGTGACTGCAATTGTTCACCCTCGACCATTTCAACCCACGCGATGTTTAAATGCGTGGATCTAGCAAGTAAGAGAACATTGATTCCCTTTATCTTATGTATTCGCTATTTTTGGGAATGTCTGTTTTATTTTTGGAATCAAGAGTGTTATTTCAGATTTTCCTCCACGGCTTCTCCCGACTTGGTCCATACTTTCGTTCTCTTTTAATCCAAGATAGCTATCTGCTTGCACTTCCTTTTATCAATTAAGGTTGCTTAAGTTTGTACCCAGCGTCCAAAACCTTTCTTGTGAAGACCCGCTTCTAGACTCAATCCTTATGGCAATTTTTATCCACTCAACTCCTGTGTATATTCTTCTGCCCAAGTCTGTAGAATTATTAATCCGATCTTCGGTTGGATGGTGGTACTGGAGGTTTATTGGAGAGTGGTCTATCTGTCGCCTTGTACTAGTACGTTACACACATTAACCCTTACTACCCTATACTATTGTTTATTCTCAATTAATATCATAACGTTGGTTTTGAATGTAATTAACCCTTACTACCTTATTTTTTCACAAGACGTCACAAGTCTAATGATCCATTTCTTCCTCTACTCTGCAATCCCTATTATGCTGACCTCTCTCCCAGACAGTGTGAGCATGGAGAAGTCGACTTTACCAACGCAACACAAGTGTGGCAGAATTATGTATGCAAGGAAGTAGGTGCCAGAGGAATGACTTGTTTGACTCAAGGCAGATTGACTCCTACATTCTACAATGAAACTAAACAAGGCTGTGAATATCAGTTAGCTTAGCAAAATGAACTGTGAGCTCCCTTTGGGTCAGTATTTTCCTCCTATAGCAAGTCATTATGTTGATGGTGTGTCCTGAAATTCTTCTCTGTCATGTAAAACACCTTAGACAGGTGGTAACTGCTCACCATATATGCTATTAAGTTTGCATCTATGAGCTAGACTGGATTTAATGATCTGTTGCTGGTTATGAATTATGATATATCAAACTCCTCCTGTGATAGTTTGGAATCAATGGTAGTTAATTAATGTTCCTCCTCTTCCATGGATAAACTTGTTCAATATAAATGGGATGATTGTTGTGACGGAATTGATAACTACCTAATATTCTTTATATATCTTTCAGGTGATTTGCGTGAGGCGTGCAACTCTGTCTCCACACTTAAGCATGGCATCCAGAGTGGAGCCCATATTTTCTTATTTCAGTATGTTGAAATGATTATCTTTTGAAATGTTGAATGTACTCTCTTATTTGGGTTACTTTATTTTTAATCCTATTTTGATCATCTAAGTCCGTACTCTTACAAAATTTGTGTCAAAAGCTTCTCTACAACATTACAACTTGAGCCAAATGACGGTTTTATACTATATTTTCTTTATTATTTTTCTTGTTTGTAAACTGTGTACCTCCTCAGTTGTTTATAGCTCTAACCCTGTATGTAAGAATTTAGCACGTCTTTGCTGCAGAAAAAAAAGGTTGCAGTCTACTTATTCCAAGTTAAAGGTAAAGATAGTGTCTTAGCTGAAGGATTCTATAATGATTGAATGGTTCTGAAGCTACATTAAAGTTTTAAATGTTTTTTATTAATTATTGATTCGCATGAGAAAGTGTAGAATATACAAAAATGTTCAGTTGAACTTTAAAGAGGTGACTTTATCAATGATTAAACGACGTTGATTAGGAAGCTTGCTCTGTTTCAGCTCTTTCTTTCATTCTTTTATGTCTTTGGCTCTTACTTTATTCCAGAACAAAAAAGGTTATTCGATCCTAATGGTTGTGTGATTTTGGCAGGTAATAGATGTTCAAATTGAGCAGGAGTAAACTCCTCCTCATCTCATAGTTCACATGAAGAACAAGACACTACTAGTCTACTACTATCTAAAAGGTAATTCTTTTTATTTCTGGTTAACCGAGGACAGTTGGAACAACATAAAATTGCATGAGAGAAAATCATCTATCCCTAGAACTTTTGAGAATCATGGAATTTTGTTTTCTTAGATCTGCCTTAAGAGTGTGGCAGGTTTGAATCCACTACAAGAACAACGTTATTTTTATGTGATCTTCTGTTTCATAAAATAGTATGGGGGCTGTCGTTTGTAGCACACAGAACATAATTGCTAGAACTTCTTACTAGTTACGAATGACTACTTTGTTTCTGCATGATGGTCAACTAATAATTCACCAATCTCTTTGATATAAAGCAAACTGGCTGCACTTTTGTAATTGTTACCCGACTTAGTTCAGGATTATCCATATGTTCTTAATAATTATGGACTTTGCTTTTCCTTTTCTTAATTTAGATCAATGACCGATATGAGTTCCTCTTCAACTTGATCTGATCGTGAAGGAGGTAAATATTTATCTCCTGAGGCTGATAGGAGTATCCGCAATCTTTACACCCTTCACAGGTACAATTAAATGTTACATATCTGCCTTTCTTGATGCTGGAGACTTACTCATCCTTCTATGATGTATCTGCTCTAGTTAGCTGCTAGTTGCTCAATGCATCGTCATCTTTGTCTAGCTGCAGTAACTTGATGGATGCTAACTGTTGCACACTATTATGAATCAGATTTGCAGAGTATTTATTGAGGTCAGTGTTTGTAAAGGCGGATCTGTTATCCTAGTCAATTTCATTTAAAGCTAATATGACAATGATCTGGTGGCCATGCTCTTTTTATCATTAGTTGTAGATGGAAAGCAATTTGAGTCTTGGTTGTCTGTTTTTTTTAGAATGAAAGTTCATTGTTGAGATGGCCGAGTTGGTCTAAGGCACCAGATTAAGGTTCTGGTCCGAAAGGGCGTGGGTTCAAATCCCACTCTCAACAAAAAAACCCTTTTAAAATTTCCCCACCCTTTAACCATCAATTCCCTTGATTGCTTGCCGACGCTAATTGACTAGACTGGACCTCTGCCTACTAGATGGGTAGGCTGCTAAAGTTCCAGCACTAAACTGTCCCTCGCAACCAAATTATGAATCTTCTTATATACGCTTAGCTCACAACTTAGGTCTGTCAAATCTTGTCCTCCCCAAAACTCTTGTCTTCCTATCTCTAACTGTTTGTACAGCTTTCTTGACTCTTATTAAGCCATTAGAATTGTAAGAAAGGACCGAGTCTCGACTCTTGCTTAATTCATTGTCTGAAATATCTTTCATTGGTTCCTTTGGTGTTTAAGTTGCTACTTCTATATTCATCATTGTAGCATCTTGTTTTTATTATCCAACTCGCGGGCCATGGAGTACCTTTTGAAGTGTAGGGAACAAGGAGGAAGTGCTAGTGACTTTTTCACTTTCCTATCAGAGTTTCAGAAAGCTTCAAGGTATTAATTGATTTCATTCTATATGTGCTGCAAATTAATGTAAAAATCAAGAGCATTTTGCTCTGTTGGACATGTATTAAGTCTCTAGCATGCTATTCTCATGAAATTATGCAGTTTAGATAAAAAGGTATTGATAATTTGATCCATAACTCAGTGTTTTTCTTTTTTTTATGCGTGAAGAAAATTTTGCAAAGCAGCAGTTGACCTGGTTCCGCAATGAACTCATTTAGGAATGGCTTGATGCTTCAAACTCTCTGGTACGTGATATCAATTTATCATGTGGATAGGCTAGATTGGTACATGTGAAAACAAAATGTGAAAAGTTGATTAAAAAACCCTCTTATTATTTTTTTTCCATATTGTTTCAGTTTTCATTCTTGACTTGTTGGTCAAAAACTGTTGTGAAGCAAATTCTTTTTCTACAATAAAAATCCACCGTGATTGGTTTGTGGAGCTGTGATGGAGCATGAATGCCTGTATGATTTTTTTTTTCAATAAAAGATCAAGGGGGGCGACATTTTAATTGCCTCATTTGCTGGAGATCAATGGAGGCGACTTACTCATGTCGCCTCTGTTGCTTATTCTCTACAACAGCAATGGGGGCGAGTTAGCAGGCTGGCTCCGTTGTTGGAGATCAACGGAGGCAACCTACTCATGTCGCCTCTATTGCATATTCTCTACAACAAAGCAATGGGGGCGAGTTAATACTCTTGCCTCATTTGTTGAAGATAAACGGAGGCGAGGCAAAAAATGTCGCCTCCCTTGCTATGGACCATACCCAGCTCAACCGAGGCGACATAATGAAGTTGCCTCAGTAGTTTTCTATCTACGGAGGCGAGTTTAGTTGCCTCTGTAGATAAAATCAAAAGAGGCAAACATAATTATCGCCTCCATATTCAAGTAAGGCGATCTTTTAGAGGCAATCTAGAGGCAACACTTTTTCTCGCCTCTAAAAGTCTATAAAGGCAATTTTCTGTTTTCAGAGGCAATAAAAGTTGCCTCTATAGATCTTATATGTAGTAGTGTTTCTACAGTCTCTAGTTATGAAACCGTGCTTATTTTTCCCTTGCAAAATCCGAATCATCGCCCACTTCCATGCCAGGGATACCGGTGCCTGTAAATTTTGGGGCTAGACTCACTCTTGGTTGCTCCGAACCGTGTACGTATACAGGATCGGAAACATCAATTACACTCTGGATAGCTCCCAAGTTAACGACCGGCGTTTTGCCTACTCCACCGGTGTCGGCCATCGTCAATCTTCAACCACAGCTATATCAAATTTAATTGCTCTAATACCATATTGAAATTTGATTCATGTTCACGTACAGCAAGAACGATTGATCGATCGAAGAATATTTGCAATCAGTATATTGAGAAAGAGATGTATACAACCGCTCTAGTTTTTGAGCATATATTCGTGAACCAAGCCTGATAGACTAGTTAAAAAATATAACATAAATACAAAAGCAAAAACGACAATGTATGCAGAAAAAAAAATGACATAACCAGTGAGCCGGACGTTGGCCGACTGGACAAACATATGATCGCATCTTTTAGAGAGTCCGGCGAGGTGTCCGGACAAGCTTAGCCGGACGCACCCCGCCTGGACGAGAATATGGATGCAACTCTTGTAGACGTCCGGACCAGTTAGCCGAACACACCTCAACTAGACGAATATATAATAACAATCGCACGTCACACACGTATTTCTTCATCACGTCATGACCTTCTGTCCGGACGTGTGACCCGGACATCCCGCTGGACACCATTATGATTAGCAAACGGTACAAATAGAGAACCAATCCAACAATGAAGGTTCATGCATAAATGTGGTCGGGGCATCCCATAATTTGTTCAGAACCGAGGAGATTCCAACCGGGCTGGGATATCAGTCAGAGTAGCCCAGTCCTGAAAAGTCAATGAACTTTTCTACGGGTAATCATCTATAAGGCACTTGGAAGTAGTTCTAACTCCCGGAAGTCCAGTCAATTTCCCCAGTAGATGTGAACCGAAGAAGAAGAAAGATGACTGTGCAAACGTGTGTTATGACTGTGAAGCGCAAAAATGTTTATACTATGGTCGTAGGCTAAATTACCATTTTCCCTATCCAAAATTTCTTTGCAAAACCTCTCGCATATCCCCAGACATAGTAAAAGAGGTGGAGAGAAGAAATGCTCAAAGCATACTACGAGACCAAACCCTCCCTCAAAATATCCTAAAACTAATTGGAGTCGAGAGGTAGTCAAGGCACGATAAAGGTTTTTACATCTCTGACGTCAGCATCTTAGGAACCCTCGATTTCGATAATCGAGGGTTTTTGGGGACCTACTCTTAAGGAAGATGGAAAATTATTATCCTAATGAGTAAGCACTCAAGTTTTTCAATGAAGCTACATAGAGATAGGTGTATATAATTTTTCCATGTTTGAAAGGGATGATGCTAAGGCTGGTCGTTTTGCAAGGCTCTCTCGCCTAACCGCTCCTCTCCTCCTCAAATTAATAAAGCTGACAACCCTTCCCGAAGACCTCTAAATTTAGTTCTAGTTCCTTCTTTTTGTTATGCAAGTCGTGTCAAATGTAGTCACAAGTTTGGGAACTGTACCTATATGGCGAGAAAGGTTCAATTGAACATTAGTATTATCATTTTGCTGGAACCCCAGCCAATTATAAACAAAAGTCACAAACTCGACAGATTGTTAGGGTTTGTTAAAGCTGCACAACAAACCCTAAAAATGTCTTCAAAGTTTTTGGTTTCCTTAGGGTGTTTATAGGGTGTATGGTGTCGGATAATCTTTTTTGAAGTCAAGGTTCTACGATAATTTATAATTGTTTTCACCGATGCTTTTAAACATTTATACAAACTTCTGTAATCGTTTCCATAACTATTATAGGAAAAATGACACTAATTGTTATATATCTTTTATTTGCCCGTTTTTATCGAATCATTGTGTATACGAATGTTTTACTAGCATTTTTTAGTTTACAGATGTTGATTGATTGATGAAGTAGAAGGTTATAAACGTTTAAAAATGATAAACTGATTTGTTGGAATCGATTTTACGTAGTCATTAACTTTTTAGTTTATATGTATACTTGATAACATATAAAAGCATTATACGTCATTTTTTAATATAGAAAATAATATAAATATTAGCTTAGTATTTTTTTTATATTATCGATATTTTTTTAAAAAAATTATTCAGTCTATTCAACATGTATTTTGTATTGATATATGCTCCACTTTTTTTAATATATGTCTTAACAATAAATATTATAAGATTAAAAACTATTATGCAATAGCATGTACAAGTGTATATTGTCATGGAAAAGTTTTATATAATTGATGAGTTAAAATATAAGGATTATAACTAATTATGTTATTGAGATATTGCATGAAAATAAATAGGGAAAATTCACAAGATACCACAAAAGTTAATAAAGTATACTGGGTTGCTATTCGCAATACAAATTACTAATCACCGCAGTACAAAAATTTTTTAAATCATTTTAACGTTGTAAACATGTAGTGACATCGTGTCGTAATTTTTATTTTTCGAAAAAATCATTTCGTCACCGTGAACCGTAAAAAACGCTCTCGTTGTATTAGAAGACGTTAAAGCCGTTTTTATTGCGGTCGAACGTTATAATTGGGACTTGACATTGGTAAACAACATTTTACGTTACGTTTGATTAAATTACAGACATTGTTACAGTTTTAGAATCGTCGTACTGAAAACATAGTTAATAACGCCAATTTCGGGTAAAAAAACGCTCTCGTTGTAGTAAAAGCCGTTATACCCGTTTTTATTGCGTTTGGACGTTATAATTGTGATTATATGCTAAGTTATTGATTTTTTACTGTATTTAGTACGAAACGACGTTAATATGTTGAAAACGAGTCAAAACGAGCGTTTTTTGAAAAAACGCTCCAAAATGCGCATGTTATATATAAACGAGACGTGTCCCGTATCTTCATTTCTCACGCACGCACCATCTCTCTCCAAATTACCTCGCCGGAATCCTCTCTTCCTGATCACCGGAGCCACCGCCGGACCACCGCCGACCACCGCCGGAAAATTTTTCCGGTGAGTTTTTCAATTAATTTTGCAAGTTATAGATCTTGATTGGGTGATTTCAAATATGTTGTTAGAATTTAGAAACAAACATTAAATTAGCCTAGATCTACAAAATAAAAATCTGGAAAAAAGCTTGAAACTCCACTAACGGAGTTGCCTCCCCTACTGACACGAGATGGGCCCTCACCCCGCCTTTGGACACTAGTCGGCGTGACTCGCCTCCGCCTTTGACACGCATGAAGTCTGCTCGCCTCCTCCATCGACACGAGCTCTACTGTCTCGCCGGAAGACTCGAGTCGACGTCGCCCAGGATGAAGACGCGACATCGCCCAGCTCACCCCGGAGGAAGACACGAGTACGGGCGGCTCGCCTTGGCTGAAGAGGCAACATCGCCCAGCTCGCCCCTGAGGAAGACACGACCGGAGGCGACTAACCTTGGCGGCGGACACTAGTTGTCCAAACTCGCTCCCCTGTTGGTGGCGAGAGCTATTTTTATAATAAATATTTTTTATATTTATTAAAATAATTATAAATCATGAAATATTAAATTTAACAAGTACTAATAAAATAACTCAAATATTAAATAAGAGAATGACAATTATAAAGTCAAAAGTTACAATTATAGAATAATTATAAATCATAAATGACCTAGTCATTTTACTAAGTTATAGTTCTATTTTTGAACTTTCTTTTTTCTTGTATTATGGCAGGACATTGGAGCTTGGGAACCCTATGAAACCGCCAAGAAAAACAAGGGAAACAAGTGTGGAAAAGTCCATCTTTGTAGAGGTAAAAACTCTATACTAAACCTTGAAATTAAAGAGTTGGTTAAGCTTGAAATTTGTACCAATAATCTAAGTGAAACCCATCTGTAAATAGGGCCGAAGAGCAAGGAAAACTTCAAGCTACAAGCCTCTTGAAAAATCAACTTTTGGGCATTAGGAGGTAAACTCCTTAAGTTAGGGTTTAATGTCATTTTAATGGTGTTTTGGTGTTGTAACAATTAAGGCCGAATGCCTACTGGTTTATTTACTGTATTTTAAGTTTATAATGTGTTTAGAACAAAGTTAAAGCATTAATATGAGTTAAAGGGCTTATAGGTACAAAAGGATAAGTAAAAAGGGGCTAAAATGCAATTTTTGAAAACTAAAGGGTTAGTTATGTATAGGGCCAAATTTTTTCTGTATAAAATGGTTTATAATGATATATTTATGTTTATGAACTTATATTATAAGTTTGAGTAAGTTAAAATAAGGTTTAAGTACTTAAATGACAAGTTTGTGAAGTTTTGGGGTTAAAGAGTAAAATCAGGGAATTAGGGTGTACTTGCTGTATAAAATTATTCATAATGACTTGAATACACTTGTAAACTTATTTTACAAGTGTTGGGTAATTTAAAATAAAGTTTAAGTGACTAAGTAACAAGTGTAGTAATTTCGGGGCTAAATTGTAATTTCAGGGAAATTTAGGGGTATAAGCTGTAATAGGCCGAAAATTAGATCAATTAGGTAATTAAATCATCTTGGGGGACTTAGGAAAAATATCTAAGTGATTGAAAGTAGTTAGGAAGTTTAAGTGTAAGAAATACCTAAGAGAACTTATAGGCTAATATGATAAATTAAGCAAACCTTGGGTGATGAAAGATTACAACACATTGGAATTTAAATTGGGGGACTAGGCTGTAATTAAACTAAAAATATAAGATTAGTTTGGTTAGGAAAGAGGGATTTAGGGTTGTCAAGAGTTACTATGATGTTTAATTAATTTAAGAATCACAACTTAGCTACAATTAATTGTCACGGAAAGGAAAGGAAATTAACCGTCGTTTGGTTTTCTGTTGCTCATGTAAGTGTGCGTTCTGATCAGTTTGGGCATCTATTGATCACTTGGTTGGTTAACTTGTTGATTTCGATTGTTCTGTTGATTTATTATTACTTACTTACTTGTGTAGCTCATCTTAACTGGGTTGCTTCAACTTGTGCAGTGATGGATATGATAAAGAATGCTATGAAGAACGTGTACACCAAATGGAAGAAGGACAGAAATGTGGAGCAGCCAATGACTGCTTCGTATCGTCGTGAGCGCGGTGCCGGAGTTGATCCTCCACGACACTTGTCTTTCCAGCCACAGCAGGGTCATGTTGAGCCTGCACGACACTCATCAGTTCTGCCATAGCAGGATCATGCTGAGCCGCCACGTCACTCTCATATCACCCACAGCAGCAGCCCATCATGGACTCATCCCCTACCTGTCATTCCATGATTCTGACCCAATCGCACACATACCTAGGAGAAAGATGTCTGTAGCTTCATCCTCTACAGGTGGTTGGTCATCTGCTGATCTGGCCGAGCTCCGTAGCTCCAGTTACAATATAGAGGGTCAGAGTAGCCACCACGTGGGGCATGTGGAGGCACAGACGTCTGCTGGTGGTAGCTATCATGACCACCGTGTGGAGCATGCGGAGGCACAGACTTATGCTGGGTGTAGCTATCATGACCCCCGGACCCCTCCGGATGTTGCAGCAGCCGTTGACATGGACATCGAGGAGGCTAAGGAGACAGATGAGGATGAGGGCCTAGACGAGGACGACCCTGATCATGAGAGCGCAACTGATGAGGAAGTTGCTCTCGCTATGGAGCCCGTGATTCCCACTTTCTGGAGGCTTAATGAAGTGCCAGTACCCGGTGGTCCACTACTGACTAGTGTCATCACCAGCTTCGGAGGGCATGTCGCCATTGACCTTTAGTCAATGACTAAGGTATGTACTATCTTATCTTTCACTTTGGCAAGTAGATTTAATTATTTCTTCATGCGTGTGTAAAATTTGGTGGTATTGTCTAGGACCGGGGTGTTTTGGGATTTAACCCCGAAACCCTATAATCACGAACTGGCCGTTTAGCGTGGTTTCTTGCAAAAGGGCAAGGCAAGGAATATGATTTTGCACTCAGGGTTGGATCATCTGCTAGATGTCACATGGGGTTTCAACAACATGTCATTGATCTCAGCCTTTGTGAAGAGGTCGCAGCCGGACACCAATTCTTTCCACATGCCTTTTGGAGAGATGACGATCACACTTCATGATGTGTGGCAGATACTGAGGATCCCAATCGTTGGTCATTCGCTTGTAGGGAATCCGTCAAACAGTGAGCTTAAGGAGTCGATGGCTACATTGTTAGATTTTGAAAACGGCGTTGAGCAGATCACAGAACGCATGTGGCATGCTGGTGCTATTCAGACATGTCCACTTATAGAGTGGTGTTCGACCGGCCCGAAGGTACCTATGAAGCAGGCATGCGGTTGGCTCTACTATGCTCTCGCTACTACCATCTTTGCTAACAAGGGGCATTCACGCATAAGTCCTCTACCGTTCTGGTTAGTCACTCCATGGGTAAACATACGAAACTAAAGAGGTACACATGGGGAGCAGGTACTCTTGCGTTGTTGTATCGCCAGCTGGGGATAGCATCTCGTGCTGACTGTAATAGCATTGCTGGCTCTTTGACCCTTCTCGAGGTAAGTGTTTTAATGTACAACAATGTGTAATAAATTTTCATGAATTCATATTAATAGTTGGCATAATTTTTTAAAAAAATTTATGTAGTGCTGGATATATGCGTACTTCCCCACTCTTAGACCAGCAGTTAGTGCTGACTGGCGTGATAGGGATGATAGACCGTGGGCTATGAGATGGGTCAGGTCCACCTCCCAGCAGAAAATAAAGATTCACTGGAGAACTACCGCAAGCATCTAGATGCTCTGACAGCAAGAAAAGTAAGTGGTACAACAATTTCAATTTGTATTTTACATTATTGTTTATTATTGATGATTACGTTTCCCTGTGATCCAATGTAGATTGATTGGCTGCCCTACGGTCGCGAGAAGGTGAATGAGAACAGGGGTCGCTCTTGGTACAGGGGTACCTTGCAGTACATGATCGTGAATGAGTCATATATGCCGGAGTGTTGTCTTCGCCAATTCGGGTACGTTCAGTGTATCCCATCTCCCCCTATTAGACCTAACATTAGATCCGAAAAAGAGGGAGAAAGGGAACCCCCTATAGATGTGTGTACCCCCCCCCATGTATAGTGTGTGGGACACCACACGTGAGTGTGGTCCTGCTTCGGGGTTCACTAAGACACGAGCGGCCCTACATGCATGTGACAAAGATTATCTAGATTGGTACGTCAAACACACCCATCCGAAGATCATGAATCCTGACATGTACGAAAACACCTTCGTTCATCGGCCGGATCCCGCCTTAGTAAGTTGATCTCTTCCTTTGTATAATTTCAGTTGATTATAGCATTTTATGCTAGGCTAACTTTATAATATTATGTTACAGCTCATTAGTGAGACAACTGAGGTTGGTAGGCCTTACTTTCCTGGGAACCGTAGCTAGGACTGGCGTTACTACCGTGAGGAGATGCCACACGAGGAACAGAGGCAAACTGAACAGGGGATAGATGAGGTCTTCAGTACCTTATCTATATGGGATTCGTACTATCACCAGTATGGCGCGCCATAGTTTAGGGTTTTATGTTTTTGTTGTTTTAAGACACAGTATGGATGTAGTTATTTTCTAGTGGACTTGGTGATGGTGAAATTATTGTGAAATTGCTGGTGATCTTATTGATGACCTTCTGGTTGATTTTGTGGAGGTTCTTAGAACCGAAACGGGGGAGAGAAGAAAAACAGGGGAGACTATGCCAAAATTTTCCTAGAAATGCACCGTTTCTTTTGCTCTTCATTGCTCTTAAATGTTAATTTTTCGGAATCAATTTTGCACCTAGTTTCTTTTTGGCTATGCATTGTAGATATAGAAACACCGAACACTAGAAATCCTCAAGGATGAGTTAGGGAAAATTCAAGAGGAACTCTTGCAAATTTTTTTAATGGATCTTCACCGGTTTCTTCAATGGACAGCACGAATGTAAGTACTTCTTCTTAGTTTTCCTCTTAATTAAGTAATACGGTATTAAAGTAGTGGAAGGAGAGACGGTTAAGATCCATTACAAATGTTAGGCTAACTTAATGGGAAGAAGTTTCTTCAATGGATGGATCACCAACAGATATTTGATCAACTTGAGGATTCCCTGGATCATCACTAAGAACCAGCATCGGGTATATAAACGAAAAACATTCATTTTTTCTTTCTTTGTATCCATTTTAATCTTCTGTAGAGCTTTTAAATCAGCAAGATTGTAGCTTGATGATTGGAGAGCAAGCACGTGTATCGAGTAGGAAAACGAATCTTGTATTATCGCTATTGAACTTGTTTAATGCAGTCTGCTTTCGAGAGGATATTTCACATGCATCAACACACTCATAGGAATCGGTACCATATCTTTCTAGCACAAAATCATCCAAAATATCTCCCAAGGGATCCCTTCCAGCACAAAAGTCCTAGAATTCAAACCCTATGAATCACAGAATCGAAAGTGAATAACTATCTAATAATCCAAACATCTACCAAGCGGAACAAACCTGTATCACAAAATTGAAAGTGAATTCCTATCTAATAATCTAAACATCCACCAAGCAGAACAAACCTAATGTCTATGTCACGAGAACTGAAATATATCAAAATGTAGAAATTCCTAACAAAAGCCCTAGTGTTGTTTAATTTGACACGAGTGAGCTCAATTAGTGTCTTAATTTGACAAGAGTCACTATCAGACTTTAAGGACAGAGTCACTATTAGACACAAGCACAATGTTTTAAGCAAAAATCTGGAGCTTGTGCTTTCTCTAAAAGGAGTAGAGTTGCTACTGATTCTTTACAATTCATATTTCCACACCACCAACTCCTTCAAATTCACAACCCATTCACATTATCATGAGTCACTCATCAAAATCTGAAAAACACTTTTAATATCATATGGGAGCATGAATTCCTTTCCGATACAGAGGTAGAGCCCCTGCGCGGCTCGCCTGGGCTGTAGTAGAGCCCTTGCGCGGCTTTCCCTGGCAGGATTTGAGCCCCTGCGCGGCTCGCCCCTGTTTTTTTTTAAATTGTAGACTAGAGCCCAACAATAGGGCTTTACCCAATATTTTTATTTATTTGTTAATATTTTTTATGTTGAATTTTAATATTATGAATGAATTATAACTGTGTGATATTCATATGCAGTGATGGATAGACTGAAAAAAGCAGTGAAACATGTATACATGAAGAAGAAGAAGAAAGACCGGACAATGGAGCAGCCAATGACAGCCTTGTACCGTCGTGCACGTGATCCTGGTGAAGGGCCGAGTAATCCTGCCCCCCTCATGGAAGCACCACGCCATTCATCGTTCCATCCGGGTCAATCTTTCAACGACCGGCGTTTCAGATACCTGCACTACCAAGGGAAGCGGTGGATGACTCGGCGATGTACGATCATATACCGAAGAGACGCATGCCAGTGTTGTCATCATCCAGTAGTGCTTGGTCTGAAGAACCACTGCACAACGCTAGCTACAACATCTCGGGAGAAGGAAGCCACCAGATTAAAGCTCAGACGTTAGACGGTGGTAGTTCATCACGTCTACCACGCCCATCACGCGCAGGTGCTGATGAGGACCATGTGATGATCTAGTGTTCTCCACGTGTTGATGATGATGGTAGTGGTGCTGATGATGATGACTCACCCGACGTGGATGAGGAAGAGGATAATGAAGATGATGATGTCATGGATCAGGAGGATGACACTGATGAGGAAGTAGTGCTAGTGATGGTTCCAGTGATTCCTACCTCTTGGAAGTTGACAGAGGTGCCAGTTCCTGGCGGTCCACTACTCACTAGTGTTATCACTAGCTTCGGGGGTCATGTAGCGCTTGACTTATGGTCCTCAACTCAGGTATGTTCTCTATCTTCTCCTGTATTTGATCATGTAAATCACACTACATTTTGTAAGTGCTAAATATTGGTCATTATCTAGGATCGTGGGGTTTTGAGTTTCAAATCCCGTAAGGTGATGCTTACTAGCTGGCCAAAAGATCAAGTTTCTAGCAAAACAGCAAGGAACATGATTAAGTATTCTAGTATACAACATGTACAGGATATTACAATGCCACACAATAATATGTCTCTCATCAGTGCTTTTGAGGAGAGGTGGCAGCCTGATACGAACTCATTCCATATGCCATTCGGTGAGATGACGATTACCCTACACGATGTGTGGATGATACTGCAAATCCCCATCGTTGGTCGTCCATTGCTGGGGCAGTCGTCCACCCCTGAGCTGAAGGAAGTAATGGCTGAGTGTCTTGATTTTGGGGGAGATGTTGAAACTATGACAGAGACACTGTGGAATACCAGTGTTGTATCCATTGTGGGCTTGTTGCAGCACTGTAAGGATGGACATGAAGACCCAATGAAGCAGGCAAGTGGTTGGTTGTATCATCTGATCGGTAACCATATTAGCTGGCATGTCCAACGGCTAGTTCAACGCTAGTGCGAAAAGTAAGGTTCAAATGGTAACTTGGAGCAGGCGATGTCTGTTTCTGGTACAAAAGTTAGATACTAATTTTTTTTTTGGGTGCTTGCTTAAGGCACGACCTGACAACGCAGGAGCTACATAATATAGTGACGTTCAAATGTAAACATACAGTAAGAGGTACACACCAGGTCACTGTTCACGTACAATAGGACTGTATCGGTACAAAGTGAATTAAAAGTTACCGTTGGTAATTACTTTTGACAGGAAGAGGTACACGTACCAGGTCACTGTTCATGTACAATGGGACTGCATCCAATACAAAGTGAATTAAAAGTTACTGTTGGTAATTACTTTTTCCAGGAAGAGGTACACGTACCAGGTCACTATTCACGTACAATGGGACTGCATCCAGTACAAAGTGAATTAAAAGTTACCGTTGGTAATTACTTTTGCCAGGAAGAGGTACATGTACCAGGTCACTGTTCACGTACAATAGGACTGCATCCGGTACTAAGTGAATTAAAACTTACCGTTGGTAATTACTTTTGCTAGGAAGAGGTACACGTACCAGGTCACTGTCCACGTACAATGGGACTGCATCCAGTACAAAGTGAATCAAAAGTTACCGTTGGTAATTACTTTTGACAGGATGAGGTACATGTACCAGGTCACTGTTCACGTACAATGGGACTGCATCCAGTACAAAGTGAATTAAAAGTTACCGTTGGTAATTACTTTTGCCAGGAAGAGGTACACGTACCAGGTCACTGTTCACGTACAATAGGACTGCATCCAGTACGTATGGTACATGTACCAGGTTACCGGTTTTGAACTTGTAACCTTGTGATTAGTTAATGACCAACCTCTATATAAGGGATGCCTCCTCCATTTCATCTTCACACACTCACTCTTCATATTCTCAAATCTCTCTATCTCCTGACTCTCTTCCGAAAAATATTTCGTAAAACTGTCTAAGTAGCTAGACATGAGTCAATCTTCAGATTCCGATCATGTTGTTCTAGTATCAAGCGCAGTAAGTATTTATTTTATGTTTTTGTAAATCATATTCACACTAATATTGCATATTTAAACATTCGTCTAACATTCTCTCAACCCTTATTGCAGGAAAGTGACTCATCTACTGATGAAAGTTGGGATAATTTTGATGAAGAAGTTCAAGATCACCATGCAGAGATGGATGACTACATTCAACAGATGTATAATCGACCTCTGGTGGTGGATACAGGTTTCTTATTTGAAACTGATAACCCATTTAGGAGTAAAGAAGAAGCGAAAGCTTGGGTAGAAAGTGTTGGCCATCCCAACCATATCTACACCATAATTCAAAGTTCTCGAGCGGGCCAAGATTTCCACATAACATGCGAGAGGTATTGGAAACCACGACCTGGTGTCATCACCCTACGCAGATCATCTGGTTCAAAGAAATGTGGTTGCCCTTTTAAAATTAAGGGGTATTACACAAGCTACGGGTGTGTGTTGAATGTGATTAACGGATGGCATAATCATGATCTCGTTGAGTGGACAGAGGGTCATTTTGTGGGAAAACGCCTAACTAAAGAAGAGGAGATTATGATCGATCAGAGAACCCGAGTCGGGTGCCACCTTCTGCAATTTATTCAGAGCTCACCACGATCAACCCCGACATGTCGGCAACCAGGAAAGATATATACAACCGGATTCAAAAAACAAAACTTGAAAAGAGAAATGGTCGTTCTATGTTGCAGACTTTGCTGGGTGATCTAGACAAAAACAACTACAACTACGATTACATGACAGAACCAAGTAAGTCAACTTAGGATGTCTCAATTAACTGTAATCTTTTAGGTTTCATATTAATTTGATAGATATCATGATTTTGGATACTTTCACAATTTAGGGGATCGAACACGACTTGGGTCCATCTCCTTCGCACACCCTACCTCTAGATTACTGCTGCACGCTTTTCCATACGTCATAGGCATTGATACTACCTACAAACGAACATCGCAAAAATGCCTTTGGTTCAGTTTATTGGAGTGACGAGTATAGGCAAGAACTTCAGCATTGCCTAAGCCTTTCTTGTATTAGAATCAACAGACATGTATGTGTGGGCACTTGAACAATTAAGGGAACTCCTTGGTCGGACTAAAACCTCAACATTTATCACTGACAGATGTCTGGCCCTGATGAATGTCTTACCACAGGTATTTCCTGAATCTTATCATCTTCTATGTCGGTGGCACATAAGTAGGAACATTCAGGGGAAGGCAGAGACGTATATAGGTAATAGAGGAAGGGCGGCGGCTGCAGTCCGAATGTGGAATTCGGTTGTCTACTTAAGAACAGAGCAGCAGTACAACGAGAGCCTCAAAGTATTCAAGAATACATACAGAAGCTATCCACGTTTCATTACGTATGTTGCATCAGTCTGGGAGAAACACAATGAAAGATTTATGGAGGCTTGGGTCAAGAATGTGTTGCACTTCGGCAACACAACGACAAATAGGTACGATTGTTAGTCTTGTAATTTGTAAAATAATACAGTCATTGTTATAGGTCTATAAAAACTACTTAAACATTTGACAGGGTGGAGAGCGCACATTCTGCTCTAAAGGTGAGATTAAGGAGTGCTAGACACACTTTGGATGTAATCTTTCCAAAAATTGACGATCACGTGAATACTAGTATCAGGGAGCTAAAAAAGAACTTCCGGTCGGCAAGGAAAAAACACAGAAGAGAGCACATGAGGGTTCCAATTACTGACCTGATCGGGAAGGTTAGTATCCTGTGCTTGGATGAGCTAGTAAAGGAGCTTGGTAGGGCGGATTATGTTTAAATGGATAGCTCAATCTGTGGATGTGACAAGGTAACCTCTCATGGATTACCATGTACATGTAAATTAAACTACATGTTGGATAGTGGTATCCAGTGCTCAAAGAGGGATATACATCGTTTTTGGTATACCCTGAGCTGGAAGAATCAAGAATCAACTGTGGTATGCTATCCTACAAGGAGGCAGAACAAAACAGATGGCGTGATATTGCTTCTGAGGTAGCACAATTAGACGATCCGACTCTGATGGCCAGATGTTACAGTCAAATCTAGAACTTCCTTCATCCAGATATGGTATACCAATTGGGAGAACCATTAGAACAGTTTGGGATTGGCAGACCTACCGGGACCTCAAGACCAAACCGACGGGAACCTTCACCTTGGGAGCATAACCGACCAAGGGCGAGCCAGTCCGAAGGAGCACCAACAAATAGAAGATCACTTAATAAAGGATCATCATATCCGAATCGATTCATGCCCATAAACAACTTACCATACTACCAGTATTTCCCATTCAACTTATATCAATATATCACTGGGTATATTGATGTTCGCGGAGATGGTAATTGTGGGTTCAGGGTGATTGCTGATTACCTGTATTCAAACGAAGAGAGGTGGAAAGATGTCCGTAAAGGATTGTACCATCACATGAAGAATACAGAAATGGTGAGGCATGTATACAAGGACATATTCAACGAAGCACCGTACAACGAAATGTTAAGAGAGCTTCATTGGAGTGGGGATGGGGCAGCACCTCCAGAGAAATGGATGACCACAGAAATGGGGACAGTGATCGCGACAAAGTACACTTCGATAGTAGTTTTCTACTCTACTATATGGGGGGTATGGCAAGTGCCACATACCTTCCAATAAAAATTATACCAATTGTGATAGACCAAGAGGAAAGATCCACATAGGAGTTTGCCCCCAGGGTCATTTCGTAAGGTTTTGTATGGTTGATGACTCCCCACTCCCCCTGTCTATCCGCGGTGGTTCTATTATAGAGATCCAAACAATGTTGGACCTTGGATTCATCACATACAATCTAGGTTAGATAGATGGAACAACGTTGTAACTTAGTTTTTCTTTAACTTAGTTGTTATAACTTAGTTTTTCTTTAACTTTGTTGTTATAACTTAGTTTTTCTTTAACTTCGTTGTTGTAACTTAGTTTTTATTTAACTTAGTTGTTGTGACTTAGTTTTTCTTTAACTTAGTTGTTTTAATCATATTGACTGAAATTTGGTCATTGAATTCTCTTTTATTTCAGAAAAAAGTGTCTCCCCGCAACATTCCAACTTATTCAACTAAGTTTGTGTGAAAAAACAAATTGTACTGCAAATAGTAAAGTTTTTGCTATTCGTAGTACAAATTAATTTTAAATCATATTAATAGTGTAAACACATAAAAATGTAATCCAACACTTTTTTTTAAAAAAAAAGATTCCAGTATTGATTACAACAAAAAAGTAACTAGCAAAATTCGCTACTAATCAACTACAAACTTCTTGGGTTAAATTATTTTCAGATATCATTTTTTGAAAAAAAAAAAAACAGGGACACATCATTACATGTTTACAACGTCAATATGATTTAAAAAAAAATTGTACTACGGTGATTAGTAATTTTGTACTGCGAATAGCTATCCCAATTTAAAATGTAAGTAGCAAAAGTTTTTTTTCTAATATATGGGTAAAATTTGAAAAAATAAAAAATACCATATATGTATATATAATAAAATCTCTAAAAATATGAAGAATAATTAGAGGTATAGTAATATTAGAGAAGCCACAAATTGATTAAAAATATACAAGAATAGTAAAGTGAATGATAATTTAATTTTTATAATCTTCCTTCATATAAAAATTAATTTTTATATAAAAATATTTTATATTATTAAAATTATTAGAGCAAAACGTTATAAAATTTTGAATTATTATTCTTTTAACTACTTGGTATGTTCGAATTTTTAATATTTTAGTAATTTTATAATTACATATTTGGTATTTTTAATTTGAAAAAATTTCAACTTATAAATTAATATACCTATAAACTTTATTACTTTTTAAATGTTTCAATATATTTTAATAAATAATGTGGTGTCTTGTGAATTAAAAATATTTATGTGGTATACCGTGAACTATGTTTATTAACAAATAGAGGTATTTTGGTCTTAAAATGTGTTGGGTTAGTAATTTATGGTATTTAGTGAATTAAAATTATTTTTTGTGGTATCTGGAAAACTTTTTTAACAATTGAAGTATTTTTGTGAATAAACAAACTTTTTAGTAGTATCCCGTGAATTTTTCCAAAAAATATAGGGAAAATTCACAATATACCCCTTTGTTTGAAACCTTGTCCTAAGATACCCCTAAAATCTTTCGAAAAATCATAAAATGCCCCTTTTTCGTAACGACCATCAACTCCACCGTTAACCCCACCTGGAAAATGACACTTTTACACATACCTTTTCTTTTAAAATTCACAATATATCCTAAAAACTTTCACAATTCAAAATAACCCCTTTTTTAAAAATACATTCACAAGTCCTGTTTTTTACACTGGAAACGTTATCCATGTGTCCTCTTAGTGTGTCAATATCCCTAGCCTTGGTACCTGAAAAAAAAATCGAAAAGCATATCAAATAGTTAATTATAAGCCTCATTTGAAAGGGGACATCTACCATTGAAGAAACAGGAACCTTCCTTCAACTTATTGACGTTCTTCCACATTAAAATCCAACTATTAATATTGAATAGAGTAGCATTCATCTATATTATGTACCAAATTCCGTTGGAAAGAAAAAGCAAAAGCTTCCAACCATACTCCTGGATCACATTACAATTTCTAGACAATTGCTTCTTTCTTATGAAGCATGGGGTTTCCACAACATTTAATAAACTCTATTTCTCATCATTAACAACTTCATACAAATCTTGTCCTTGCATATAAGACATTATGCAAGTAAACCAAGAATTATAATTATTGTTGTTATGCTTTTTAACTCCACTGAAAACTTGAAAATCGACTATAATTCAATACTTGCTAAAATATTTTCACACCACTTTTTTTTCACAAAAGAAAAACAACTTGTCTCTTTTTTTTTTCTTTAAATGCGCTTTTTGTTTTATTTGACGGAAGATTGGTGAGAATGAATAAGTGAGCTACACGTTATCTCTATCCTTCTCTTCTTTTTTTTAATTTTTTTTCAGCCTACTATCTCTAACTGAACTAGTATCCAAACTCACGCATTTTCTTTCATCAACAACTTTCCTGATATCTCTCGCACTGATTCCCTCTCTCTGCTTTTTTCTCTCTCTTCTTCTTCTTCAACAAAGCCGTGATCTCTTCTTACTCTGTTTTCCGAACTGTTTTCTTTTTTCGAACAAAATACCAAAGTGAGCAGATGGATATTGAAGTGAATTAAGAGCGACATTGTTTTGAATTTTCTAGCGGATGAGTTTAATGTGTAGGCAAGGAATTTTGAAAAACACAAATCAATTTTGTGGTTTAAGCGTACTGACGATGAAGCTCGTGGAAAATGGCTCTGATACCAGATTATTGAATATAGGCATACAAAAGCTCTCAAGATGAAGGTAAGTGTTTGGAATGGTAAAGGATTGAAGATTGTGGCTGGATTTTGCAGCTCTAAGGCTTACTGGCTTTGATAGATTGTGCTTTAGATTCTACTGGCTCTGATACCAAATGTTGAACTTATTTTCTGAGGATAGAAGAGGTATGTTTTGATCTAAGAAGGGATAAATTTATTCATCTTAGTTACATCCTATTTATAGAAAAGTAAGTACATAACCTAAGCTTCTCTACTCACACGTTTTACTTATGCATCTCACTTATTCAAATAAGGTAGGCTGGACGGTGCCTCCCTTCTACCTACTACTTCTAGATGGAAGTTGGTGTTGAATGTTTAACACTCCCTCTCAACATCAACTTCCTATTAATCTAGTATACATATAGCTTTTATATGGAAAAAATACAAACCATATAATTTAAGTTGTTGTTATATGGGCAAGCTCTTCATCATCTCTGTAGAGAGTGCATCAGCGTCCCATAAGGCAAGCTCCTCTTCATGTACAACATAGAGTGCATCAACATCCTCAAGGGCAAGCACCTCTTTTTCTACACATGAGAGGGCACAAACGTCTCATTCGTCTTCATTCCTTGAAGTAGCAACATTGTTCTCTATCCTCTTCTTTCTTAACCAACAATCTTTTGACATATGACCTTTCTTGTTACAGTTGTAACACTTTCCTTCAAACTTTTGACTATTATCGTAGTCGTTCCAATATGCTCTCGCTTTTGTTCGATCACTCCACTCGCCTTGATGACTCATCTCTTCGTGGCTCTTCTGTCTGGATCCATATTCAAATCTTTTCTTGGAATTCCACTTGCCTTTCTTAGCATAGAGTGCCTCTTCCTCTGTCTTCAACGAGATTCCTCTCATTTGCTTAGCCAACGCTTCTTGGCTAGCTAGCAAGTTTTCAAATTCCACAAGCGATGGCTGCACTTGCCAACCTTGTATAACAACAATATAGCTCCTGAATTCAGGTTTCAAACCATGGATGATGAATCTTTTCATCCTGGTATCACCAACTTGAGCTTTCGGATACTCACCAATTTCTCGACACAACAATTTTACGTTTTAAAAGTATTGTGCAACCGTCATGTCACGTGTGCAATTGATAATAGCTCACTTTCCAAGAGTTGCAGCTTCGTGTCATTCTTTTTCCAGAATAACTCCACGACCATATCCCAAGCGTCTTTGGGAGTCTTTGCGTCTCGGATGTACTTGAGAATTTCTTCTTCGACATTCGTTTTGAGAGTGAATATGGCTTTGTCTGCTTCAATCTCCCACTTCTACGACTCCTCTTCTCTTGTTGGCGGATTTACTTCGGTGTCATTAACAACTTCCCACAAATCTTGTCCTTGCATCTAAGATATTATGCAAGTAGACCAAGAATTGTAATTATTGTTGTTAAGCTTTATAACTCCACTAACAACTTGAAAATGAACCATAATTCAATAGTTGCTAAAAAGTTTTCTCACCTCTTTTTTTTCTCAAAAGAAAAACAACTTGTAATGTTTTTTTTTTCTTTTCACGTGAGTGGCAACACCTATTTCCTTTTTTATTAAAAAAAAATAGCCGCGCTTTTTGTTTTACTTGACAAAAGATTGATAAGAATGAATAAGTGAGTTGAAGGTGCATGGTATCTTTATCATTTTCTTCTTTTTTTCTTTTTCTTTTCTTTTTCAGCTTACTATCTCCCAGCGAATTGAAGTATCCAAACTCACTCGTTTTCTTTCAATCAACAACTTTCCTAATTTCTCTTGAACATATTCTCTCTCTCTGCTTTTTTTCCCTCTCTAGTCTTCTTCAACAAAGCAGTGCTCTCTTCTTACTCTGCTTTCCGAACTGTTTTCTTTTTTCAAACAAAATACCAAAGTGAGTAGCTGGATATTGAAGCAAATTAAGAGCGACACTCTTTTTGAATTTTCTAGTGGATGAGTTTGATGTGTAGGCAAGGTATTTTGAAAAATACAAATTAATTTTGTAGTTTAAGCGTGCTGACAAAAAAGTTGGTGGAAAATGGCTCTGATACCATATTGCTGAATATAGGCAAACAAAATCTCTCAAGATCAAGGTAAGTGTTTGGATTGGTAAGGAAATGAAGATTATGGATGGATTTTGCAGCTCAAGGCTTACTGGCTTTGATATTGTGCGTCAGATTCTGCTGGCTCTGATACCAAATGTTGAGCTTAATTTTCCAGGATAGAAAATGTATGTTTGGATCTAAGAAGGGATAATTTTATTCATCTTAGTTACATCCTATTTATAGCAAACTAAGTACACAACCTAAGCTTCTTTACTCTCACGTTTTACGTATGCATCTCACTTATTCAAATAAGTTAGGCTGAACGGTGCCTCCCTTCGACCTACTACTATTAGATTGAAGTTGGTGTTGAATGTTTAAATGTACCCCTCCTATAATTCCACAGTTGGATCACCCCACTGCCAAGACTAGCTAGGATCAATGACCATTTGCTGTGGAAGCTCAGTCCCATGACCGTATTGCTCTCCGTACAGAACCTTACTAACATGATTGAACTCTATCAAGAACCAAGAAACCTCATAGTTACACAGAAATTAAGTAGTAAATAAACCTCATTGTTACTAAAGAAATATTTTCATCAAAACACATAAGAACAATGTAACGACCCCAAAACCGGCCTAGGAGTTAGGGACGTCACACACCGCGTATCTATTACCTAATAACGCAAGACACCTAACTAATATCCAAAACGTAGCCAAAATAATACTTGTATAAATGCAAAGTAGGGAGGAAAGAAAGTTATTCCTTAAAGATACAATTCAAAGGTCCAAATGTAAACCAGAAGTCAAAGTGTAATACAGAGTTATACCAAAAGGCCCAAAGGCTACAGTAATCCAAAGTCTAAAACATGTCAAACAAAGCTTAAATGAGCTAAGGCTCCAGACACAGTAGAGGGGAGGAATCCTCGCTGATCAATCTGCAATGTTAATGAAAGTAGGGGAGTGAGCAAACCACATGCTCAGTAGATGACAAACTTCATCAATAAGCATGCTCAAAACATTTGAAAGCATGAACATAAATCTAGAATCCAAACAGAGGGAATAGGTAACTTTCTAAACAAAACAACAGCGGTAGAAGCCAAACTTATCACAGACAAAATAGAGTCAGAACAAACATAGTCACAAAACAGAGCGGGACCCGAGTGCTCAATGTATACAGACAAAACAGAGGTTAAATAGCTTAATCACCATTAGGGGAATACAACCCCGCAAACAGAAGCCAAAACGGAGCTCAAACGAGCAATTTAGGGAAATCAGAAGGTGTGTCCAAACATGTGTCCGAACATCCATGTTCAGACACAAGTCAAGACTCAAAAGGGCAAAAGTTCCAAATGTCCGAACATAGATGTTCGGACACATGCCGAGAGTCAAAATCAGAATGTCCGGACTTGTGCCGGACCTTATAAGTACGGACAAATCCCGTGAAACATATATGTGGTGGCGTCCGAACATCCATGTTCAGACACAAGTCGAACATAAATCAGAGAAAGGAGGATGGGGGTGTCCGAACTTATGTCCGGACATACAAGTTCGGACACATGCCGAGACTTGTAAGCAAGACTCATCCTCGCACCCCGTCTGAACTTACATGTTTGGTCAGAAGTTCGGATACAAGTTAAAATGCGGAAAACAGGAGGCAAAACTGAGTCTGTCCGAACATTAATGTTCGGACAGACGTTCGGACAAGGCGAAAATCAGAGAATTCAGAACATCGAAATTATACGAACAACACAACAAAACATCACCAAGTCTGTAGCGCAAATCCAGAACTTAAAACCAACAACTGTGGGGGGTTTTGGCAAGCTCAAACAACGCAAAATCAGAAGGAGAAATCATTCACAGATGCAACATAATTCAGACAATTAGATGATCAAAAATCCTCACAACCAAACACCCTTATCGAATGCATCAGCCACCTACCTCGATTAATTGCAGATGGAGTTCCAAATCTGAGGAAGAATCAGCCACTGACAAGCACTCCAAACGCAGAGAAGATAGCACTGAATTGCACCAACACAAATGCACAGATATCTCAAAATCAACAAAGTGCCAAAATCCGCAAACAAATCAGAAAACTATAAACCTCAACCCGTACCTGAATTTGACAACTAAGAGACAGCAGAGGAGGATCAACAACAGAGAATTGATGGAGGAACGTCGGAATCAGCCACTGATTAACAATCAGATTGTAGAGGGACCCAAAATTAGAAACGTAGAGAGGACTTCAATATATAGAATATGTAGATACTGAAATCACTAATTCCAAACCTGATGTCAACGAATGAACGTAGCAACAGATCGAGAATTCACAGTAGGGGATTGAACAGCAGACGAGCAGAGATCGGTCACGTTCGGGAATTGGAGATGAGGAGATCGCTAAAGAGAAAGAGAGAAGGAGAAAAAAGCACGCTCCGGTGAAACTGACAATTGGGGAAAATATCTGATCGTGAATGAGAACTTGAAATAGAGTAGAGAACAAATTCCTTACTTAACACTTACCAAAAATAGAAGAAGGAAAAAGACTAACTCACCCTTCTTTTTAATCCAAAAGACATCTGTGTCCTGATTCCAAAATAAGCTCAACTTAAGTCACAACATAACTAAAAAAATTCTATAATAAAACCTTGGGTTATAACAAACAACACTCTCTATAGGGCTTAAAGTCAGAGTTCTTGAAGCCCGATTCCATGCGTTGGGGAAAAAGCATCTTAAGTCATAGACACTCTTCCTTTATGGGGCTTAAATTCAATAACTTGACAAATTGTTAGGGTTTGTGGTTTAGGGTTATTAGACCTAAACCTTGCACAAACCCTAAAAATATCGAAGCAGGGGTGTGTGGTGTAGGATAATCTTGTTTGAAGTCAAGGTTCTACAATAATTATAATTGTTTTCACTGATGATTTACAACATTTAGACAATCTTCTATAATTGTTTCCATAACTATTATAGAAAAGACGAAACTAATTGTTATATCTTTTACTTTGGTCATTCTTATCGAATCATTGTGTATAAGATTATTTTACTAGCATTTTTCAGTTTACAGAGGTTGACTGATTGGTAAAGTAGAATGTTATAAATGTTTGAAAATGATAAACTGGTTTGTTAGAGTCAATTTTACGTATTCATTAACTTTTTAATTTTTATGTATGCTTGATAACATATAACCTGAAGGCTAGTATTTATGTATGCACGATTTTACTTTTGATTAACTTTTTAGTTTTTATTTAAAAGCATTATACGTAATTTTTAACTTAGAAAATAATATAAAAATTAGCTTATTGTGTTTTATATTAGCAATTTTTTATAAAAAATATTCAGTCTATTCAAACATGTATTTTGTATTGATATGTGCTCCACTTTTAAATATATATATGTATTAAAAACAAATATTATAAGAATAAAAACTATTATGCAATATCATATACACGTGTATATTGTCAAGGAAAAGTTTTATATAATTGATGAGTTAAAATATAACGATTATAACTAATTATGTTATTGAGATATTGTTTGAAAATAAATAGGGAAAATTAACAAGATACCATAAAACTTAATAAAATATATATTAAAAACAGTAAAAAAAACATAAGTTTATTATTTTATTGGTTAAAATTTTATAAAAAAACACATATATAATTAAAAATTTCAAAAAATAGAAACAAATGCTACATATCATTTAAAAGCTAAAAAAATAAAAAATAGTTAAGAGATGATAATTGAACTTTTTAAAAAGTAAATAGCAAAAGTTTTTTCCTAATATATGGGTTAAAATTGAAAAAAGAAAAAAATACCTTATATATATAATAAAATCTCTAAAAATATGAAGAAGAATAATTAGAGGTATAATTATATTAGAGAAGCCACAAATTTGATTAAAAATATACAAGAAAAGTAAAGTGAATGATAATTTAATTTTTTATAATCATCCTTTATATAAAATATAATTTTTTATGAAAATATTTTTAAATTATTAAAATTATTAGAGAAAAATGTTATAAAATTTTGAATTATTATTCTTTTAACTATTTGGTATGTTTGTATTTTTAAATTTTTTTAGTAAATTTATAATTACATATTTGGTGTTTTTTATTTTGAAAACATTTCAACATATAAATTAATAAACCTATAAACTTTTATTAATTTTTAATGTTTTGTATATATTTTAATAAATGTTGTGGTATCTTGTGAATTAAAAATATTTATGTGGTATACCTTGAACTTTGTTTATTAACAAATATGGGTATTTTGGTCTTAAAAAGTTTTGGGTTAGTAATTTGTGGTATCTGGTGAATTAAAATTATTTTTTGTGGTATTTGGAAAACTTTTTTAAAAACTGTAACATTTTTGTGAATAAACAAACATTTTAGTGGTATCCCATGAATTTTCACAAAAAATATTGGGGAAATTCACAATATACCCCTTTGTTTGATACCTTGTCCTAAGATACACCTAAAATCTTTCAAAAATCACAAAATGCCCCTTTTTTGTAACGACAGTCAACTCCACCGTTGACCCCACCTGGAAAATAACATTTTTACACATGCCTTTTATTTTAAAATTCATGATATACCTCTAAAAACTTTCATAATTCAAAATAACCCCTTTTTTAAAAATACATTCACAAGTCCTTTTTTTTTACACAGGAAACATTATCCATGTGTCCTCTTAGTGTGTCAATCTCCTTAGCCTTGGTACCTGAAAAAATAGAAAAGCATATCACATAGTTAATTATAAGCCTCATTTGAAAGGGGACATCTACCATTGAAGAAACAGGAAGCTTCCTCCAACTTATTGACGTTGTTCCACATTAAAATCTAACTATTAACATTGAATAGAGTAGCAGTCATCTATATTATGTACCAAATTCCGTTGGAAAGAAAAAGCAAAAGCTTACAACCATACTCCTGGATTACATAACAATTTCTTGACAATTGCTTCTTTCTTATGAAGCATGGGGTTTCCACAACATTTAATACACTCTATTTCTCATCATTAACAACTTCCTACAAATCTTGTCCTTGCATATAAGACATTATGCAAGTAAACCAAGAATTGTAATTATTGTTGTTAAGCTTTTTAACTCCACTGAAAACTTGAAAATCGACCATAATTCAATACTTGCTATAATATTTTCACACCTCTTTTTTTCACAAAAGAAAAACAACTTGTCTCTTTTTTTTCTTTAAATGCACTTTTTGTTTTACTTGAGGGAAGTTTGATGAGAATGAATAAGTGAGCTACACGTTATCTCTATCCTTTTCTTTTTTTTTCTTTTTTTTTCAGCCTACTATCTCTAACTGAATTGAAGTATCCAAACTCACTTGTTTTCTTTCAATCAACAACTTTCCTAATATCTCTTGCACTGTTTCCCTCTCTCTGCTTTTTTTCTCTCTCTCTCTTCTTCTTCTTCTTCTTCAACAAAGCAGTGCTCTCTTCTTACTCTGTTTTCCGAACTGTTTTCTTTTTTCGAACAAAATACCAAAGTGAGTAGATGGACATAGAAGTAAATTAAGAGCGACATTGTTTTGAATTTTCCAGCGGATGAGTTTGATGTGTAGGCAAGGAATTTTGAAAAACACAAATCAATTTAGTGGTTTAAGCGTACTGACGAAGAAGCTCGTGGAAAATGGCTCTGATACCAGAATGTTGAATACAGGCATACAAAAGCTCTCAAGATGAAGGTAAGTGTTTGGATTGGTAAGGGATTGAAGATTGTGGCTGGATTGTGTAGCTCTAAGGCTTACTGGCTTTGATAGATTGTGCTTTAGGTTCTACTAGCTCTTATACCAAATGTTGAACTTATTTTCCAAGGATAGAAGAGGTATGTTTGGATCTAAGAAGGGATAAATTTATTTATCTTAGTTACATCCTATTTATAGCAAACTTTGTACAGAACCTAAGCTTCTCTACTCACACGTTTTACTTTGGCATCTCACTTATTCACAAATAAGGTAGGCTGGACGGTGCCCTCACCACTCTACCCTACTACTTCTAGATGGAAGTTGGTGTTGAAGGTTTAACACTCCCTCTCAACATCAACTTCCTATTAATCTAGTACACGTGTAGCTTTAATATGGAAAAACTACAAACCATATAATTCAAGTTGTTGTTATATGGCAAGCTCTTCATGATCTTTGTAGAGAGTGCATCAGTGTCCCATAAGGCAAGCTCCTCTTCATGTACTGCATAGAGTGCATCAACATCCTCAAGGGCAAGCTCCTCTTTTTCTACACATGAGAGGGCATAAACGTCCCATTCGTCTTCATTCCTTGAAGTAGCAACATTGTTCTCTATCCTCTTCTTCCTTAACCAACAATCTTTTACCATATGACCTTTCTTGTTATAGCTGTAACACTTTCCTTAAACTTTTGACTATTATTGTAGTCGTTCCAATATGCTCTCGCTTTTGTTCTATCACTCCACTCGCCTTGATGACTCATCTCTTCGTGGCTCTTCTGTCTGGATCCATATTCAAATCTTTTCTTGGAATTCCACTTGCCTTTCTTAGCATAGAGTGCCTCTTCCTCTGCCTTCAACGAGATTCCTCCCATTTGCTTAGCCAACGCTTCTTGGCTAGCTAGCAAGTTTTCAAATTCCACAAGCGATGGCTGCACTTGCCAACCTTGTATAACAACAATATAGCTCCTGAATTCAGGTTTCAAACCATGGATGATGAATCTTTTCATCCTGGTATCACCAATTTGAGCTTCCGGATACTCACCAATTTCTCGACACAACAACTTTACATTTTGAAAGTATTTTGCAACCGTCATGTCACGTGTGCATATGATAATAGCTCACTTTTAAAGAGTTGCAGTTTCGTGTCATTCTTTTTCAAGAATAACTCCACAAGCGTATCCCAAACGTCTTTGGGAGTCTTTGCGTCTCGGATGTACTCGAGAATTTCTTCTTCGACATTCGCTTTGAGAGTGAACATGGCTTTGCCTGCTTCAATCTTCCACTTCTGCAACTCCTCTTCTCCTGTTAGTGAATTTACTTCGGTGTCGTTATCAACTTTCCACAAATCTTGTCTTGCATCTAAGATATTATGCAAGTAGACCAAGAATTGTAATTATTGTTGTTAAGCTTTTTAACTCCACTAATAACTTGAAAATCAACCATATTTCAATACTTGCTAAAATATTTTCACACCTCTTTTTTTTTCTCAAAAGAAAAACAACTTTTAACGTTTTTTTTTCTTTTCACGTGAGTGGCAACACCAAATTCCTTTTTTTCTTAAAAAAAAGTTACGCTTTTTGTTTTACTTGACGAAAGATTGATGAGAATGAATAAGTTAACTTAAGGTGCACGGTATCTTTATCCTTTTCTTCTTTTTTTTTTCTTTTTCTTTTCTTTTTCAGCTTACTATCTCCCAGCGAACTAAAGTATCCAAACTCACTAATTTTCTTTCAATCAACAACTTTCCTAATTTCTCTCGCACAATTTCTCTCTCTGATTTTTTTTCTCTCATCTTCTTTAACAAAGCAGTGCTCTCTTATTACTTTGCTTTTCAAACTTTTTTTCTTTTTGAACAAAATACCAAAGTGAGCAGCTGGATATTGAAGCAAATTAAGAGCGACACTCTTTTTGAATTTTCTAGTGGATGAGTTTGATGTGTAGACAAGGTATTTTGAAAACCACAAATTAATTTTGATGTTTAAGCGTACTGACGGAAAAGCTGGTGGAAAAAGGCTCTGATACCAGATTGCTGAATATAGGCAAACAAAATCTCTCAAGATGAAGGTAAGTGTTTGGATTGGTAAGGAACTGAAGATTGTGGATGGATTTTGCAGCTCTAAGGCTAACTGGCTTTGATAGATTGTGCTTTAGATTTTGTTGGCTCTGATACCAAATGTTGAGCTTAATTTCCCAGTATAGAAAATGTATGTTTGGATCTAAGAAGGGATAATTTTATTCATCTTAGTTACTTCCTATTTATAGCAAACTAAGTACACAACCTAAGCTTCTTTACTCACACGTTTTACTTATGCATCTCACTTATTCAAATAAGTTAGGCTGAACGGTGCCTCCCTTCCACCTACTACTATTAGATTAAAGTTGGTGTTGAATGTTTAAATGTACCCCTCCTATAATTCCACGGTTGGATCACCCCACTACCAAGACTAGCTAGGATCAATGACCTTTTGCTGTGGAAGGTCAACCCCATGACCAGATTACTCTCCGTACAGAACCTTACTAACATGATCGAACTCTATCAAGAACCAAGAAACCTCATAGTTACACAAAAATTAAGTAGTAAAGAAACCTCATTGTTACTAAAGAAAGATTTTTGATCAAAACACATAAGAACAATGTAACGACCCCAAAACCAGCCTAGGAGTTAGGGACGTTACACGCCGCGTATCTATTACCTAATAACGCAAGACACCTAACTAATATCCAAAACGTAGCCAAAATAATACTTGTATAAATGCAAAGTATGGAGGAAAGAAAGTTATTAGATACAATTCAAAGGCCCAAATATAAACTAGAAGTCAAAATGTAATACAGAGTTATATCAAAAGGCCCGAAGGCTACAGTTATCCAAAGTCTAAAACATGTCAAACAAAGCTTAAATGAGCTAAGACTCCAGACACAGTAGAAGGGAGGAATCCTCGCTGATCAATCTGCAATGTTAGTGAAAGTAGGGGAGTGAGCAAACCACATGCTCAGTAGATGGCAAACTTCATCAATAAGCATGCTCAAAACATTTGAAAGCACGAACAGAAATCCAGAATCCAAACAGAGGGAATAGGTAACTTTCTAAACAAAACAACAGCGGTAGAAGCCAACTTATCATAGACAAAACTGAGTCAGAACAGACATAATCACAAAACAGAGCGGGACCCTAGTGCTCAATGTATATAGAAAGAACAAAGTGAATCCGTGAACAGAACGAGGAAGTCACTCGTGAACAGAACGAGGGAGACACTCATGGTAAATAACAGAAGGACATCCTATGCAGCGGGCTACGGGATAGCTAGACCTAGCCATCCACGGCTTAGACATACATATTATGCTAGGTCTTAAAATAGAAGCTTGATTAATAAAGGATTAGTGCGCAGAAATGCACCATACAGAGGTTAAATAGGTCAATTACCATTAGGGGAATACAACCCTGCAAACAAAAGCCAAAATGGAGCTCAAACGAGCAATTTAGGCAAATCAGAAGGTGTGTCCGAACATGTGTCTGAACATCCATGTTCGGACACAAGTCGAGACTCAAAAGGGCAGAAGTTCCAAATGTCCGAACATGTGCCCGAACATCAATGTTCGGACACATGCCGAGAGTCAAAATCAGAATGTCCGGACTTGTGTCCGGACGTTAGAAGTTCGGACAAATCCCGTGAAACATATACATGGTGGCGTCCGAACATGTGTCCAAACATCCATGTTTAGACACAAGTCGAACATAAATCAGAGGAAGGAGGATGGGGGTGTCTGAACTTATGTCCAGACATACAAGTTCGGACAGATGCCGAGACTTGTAAGCCAGACTCATCCTCGCACCCCGTCCGAACTTACATGTTTGGTTGGAAGTTCGGACACAAGTTAAAATGCAGAAAACAGGAAGCAAAACAGGGTCTGTCCGAACATCAATGTTCGGACAGATGTTCGGACAAGGCAAAAATCAGAGAATTCAGAACAACGAAATTATACGAACAACACAGAAAAACATCACAAAGTCTGTAGCGCAAATCCAGAACTTAAAACCAACAAATGTGGGGGTTTTGGCAAGCTCAAACAATGCAAAACTAGAAGGAGAAATCATTCACAAATGCAACATAATTCAGACAATTAGATGATCGAAAATCCCCACAACCGAACACCCTATCGAATCCATCAGTCACCAACCTCGATTAATTGCAGAAGGAGTTCCAAATCTAAGGAAGAATCAGCCACTGACAAGCACTCCAAACGCAGAGAAGATAGCACTGAATTGCACCAACACAAATGCACAGATATCCCAAAATCAACAAAGTGCCAAAATCCGCAAACAAATCAGAAAACTACAAACCACAACCCGGACCTGAATTCGACAACTAAGAGATAGCAAAAGTGGATCAACAACAGAGAATTGATGGAGGAACGTAGGAATCAGCCACTGATTAACAATCAGATTGCAGAGGGACCCAAAATTTCAAACGTAGAGAGGACTTCAATATATAGAATATGTAGATACTGAAATCCCTAATTCCAAACCTGATGTCAACGAATGAACGTAGCAACAGAGAATTCGTAGCAGGGGATTGATTAGCAGACGAGCAGAGATCGGTCACGTTCGGGAATTGGAGATGAGGAGATCGCTAAAGAGAAAGAGAAAAGGAGAAAAAAGCACGCTCCGGTGAAACTGACAATTGGGGAAAATATCTGATCGTGAATGAGAACGTGAAATAGAGTAGAGAACAAATTCCTTACTTAACACTTACCAAAAATAGAAGAAGGAAAAAGACTAACTCACCCTTCTTTTTAATCCAAAAGACATCTGTGTCCTGATTCCAGAATAAGCTCAACTTAAGTCACAACATAACGAAATAAATTCTATAATAAAACCTTGGGTTATAACAAACAACACTCTCTATGGGGCTTAAAGTCAGAGTTCTTGGAGCCCGATTCCATGCGTTGGGGAAAAAGCATCTTAAGTCATAGACACTCTTCCTTTATGGGGCTTAAATTCAATAACTTGACAAATTGTTAGGGTTTGTGGTTTAGGGTTATTAGACATAAACCCTGCACAAACCCTAAAAATATATTCGATATTTTTAGTTTCTTAGGGTGTTTTATAGGGTGTGTGGTGTAGGATAATCTTGTTTGAAGTCAAGGTTCTACAATAATTTATAATTGTTTTCACTGATGATTTACAACATTTAGACAACCTTCTATAATTGTTTCCATAACTATTATAGAAAAGATGAAACTAATTGTTATATCTTTTACTTTGGTCATTCTTATCGAATCATTGTGTATAAGATTATTTTACTAGCATTTTTCAGTTTACAGAGGTTGATTGATTGGTAAAGTATAATGTTATAAATGTTTGAAAATGATAAACTGGTTCGTTAGAGTCAATTTTACGTATTCATTAACTTTTTAATTTTTATGTATGCTTGATAACATATAACCTGAAGGCTAGTATTTATGTATGCACGATTTTTCTTTTGATTAACTTTTTAGTTTTTATTTAAAAGCGTTATACGTAATTTTTAACTTAGAAAATAATTTAAATATTAGCTTATTGTGTTTTATATTAGCAATTTTTTATAAAAAAAATTCAGTCTATTCAAACATGTATTTTGTATTGATATGTGCTCCACTTTTTTAATATATATGTATTAAAAACAAATATTATAAGAATAAAAACTATTATGCAATAGCATATACACGTGTATATTGTCATGTAAAAGTTTTATATAATTGATGAGTTAAAATATAAAAATTATAACTAATTATGTTATTGAGATATTGTTTGAAAATAAATAGGGAAAATTCACAAGATACCATAAAACTTAATAAAATATATATTAAAAATAGTAAAAAAACATAAGTTTATTATTTTATAGGTTAAATTTTATAAAAAATACATATATAATTAAAAAAAATCAAAAAATATAAACACATGCTACATATCATTTAAAAGCTAAATAAAAAATAAAAAATAGTTAAGAGATGATAATTCAACTTTTTAAAAAGTAAGTAGCAAAAGTTTTTTATTAATATATGGGTTAAAATTGAAAAAAGAAAAAATACCATACATATATAATAAAATCTCTAAAAATATGAAAAAGAATAATTAGAGGTATAATTATATTAGAGAAGCCACAAATTTGATTAAAAATATACAAGAAAAGTAAAGTGAATGATAATTTAATTTTTTATAATCTTCCTTTATATAAAATATAATTTTTTTATGAAAATATTTTTAAATTATTAAAATTATGAGGGAAAAAATGTTAAAAAATTTGAATTATAATTCTTTTAACTATTTGGTATGTTTGAATTTTTAAATTTTTTTGTAAATTTATAATTACATATTTGGTGTTTTTTATTTTGAAAAAATTTCAACATATAAATTAATAAACCTATAAACTTTTATTAATTTTTAATGTTTTGAATATATTTTAATAAATGTTGTGGTATCTTGTGAATTAAAAATATTTATGTGGTATACCTTGAACTATGTTTATTAACAAATATGAGTATTTTGGTCTTAAAAAGTTTTGGGTTAGTAATTTGTGTTATCTGGTGAATTAAAATTATTTTTTGTGGTATCTGGAAAACGTTTTTAAAAACTGTAACATTATTATGAATAAACAAACATTTTAGTGGTATCCCATGAATTTTCCCAAAAAATATTGGGGAAATTCACAATATACCCCTTTGTTTGATACCTTGTCCTTAGATACGCCTAAAATCTTTCAAAAATCACAAAATGCCCCTTTTTTGTAACGACCGTCAACTCCACCGTTGACCCCACCTAGAAAATGACATTTTTACACATGCCTTTTATTTTAAAATTCATGATATACCTCTAAAAACTTTCATAATTCAAAATAACCCCTTTTTTAAAAATACATTCACAAGTCCTTTTTTTACACAGGAAACGTTATCCATGTGTCCTCTTAGTGTGTCAATCTCCCTAGCCTTGGTACCTGAAAAAATAGAAAAGCATATCACATAGTTAATTATAAGCCTCATTTGAAAGGGGACATCTACCATTGAAGAAACAGGAAGCTTCCTCCAACTTATTGACGTTGTTCCACATTAAAATCTAACTATTAACATTGAATAGAGTAGCAGTCATCTATATTATGTACCAAAATCCGTTGGAAAGGAAAAGCAAAAGCTTACAACCGTACTCCTAGATTACATAACAATTTCTTGACAATTGCTTCTTTCTTATGAAGCATGGGATTTCCACAACATTTAATACACTCTATTTCTCATCATTAACAACTTCCTACAAATCTTGTCCTTGCATATATAACATTATGCAAGTAAACCAAGAATTGTAATTATTGTTGTTAAGCTTTTTAACTCCACTGAAAACTTGAAAATCGACCATAATTCAATACTTGCTATAATATTTTCACACCTCTTTTTTTTCACAAAAGAAAAACAACTTGTCTCTTTTTTTCTTTAATCGCACTTTTTGTTTTACTTGAGGGAAGTTTGATGAGAATGAATAAGTGAGCTACACGCTATCTTTATCCTTTTCTTTTTTTTTTCTTTTTTTTTTTTTTTTTTTTTCTTTTTTTGTTTCTTCTTTTTTTTCAGCCTACTATCTCTAACTGAATTTAAGTATCCAAACTCACTTGTTTTCTTTCGATCAACAACTTTCCTAATATCTCTTGCACTGTTTCCCTCTCTTTGCTTTTTTCTCTCTCTCTTCTTCTTCTTCAACAAAGCAGTGCTCTCTTCTTACTCTGTTTTCCGAACTGTTTTCTTTTTTCGAACAAAATACCAAAGTGAGTAGATGGACATTGAAGTAAATTAAGAACGACATTGTTTTGAATTTTCTAGCGGATGAGTTTGATGTGTAGGCAAGGAATTTTGAAAAACACAAATTAATTTAGTGGTTTAAGCGTACTGACGAAGAAGCTCGTGGAAAATGGCTCTGATACCAGATTGTTGAATATAGGCATACAAAAGCTTTCAAAATGAAGGTAAGTGTTTGGATTGGTAAGGGATTGAAGATTGTGGCTGGATTTTGCAGCTCTAAGGCTTACTGGCTTTGATAGATTGTGCTTTAGATTCTACTAGCTCGAATACCAAATGTTGAACTTATTTTCCGATAGTAGAAGAGGTATATTTGGATCTAAGAAGGGATAAATTTATTTATCTTAGTTACATCCTATTTATAGCAAACTTTGTACATAACCTAAGCTTTTCTACTCACACGTTTTACTTAGGCATCTCACTTATTCAAATAAGGTAGGCTGGACGGTGCTTCCCTTCTACCTACTACTTCTAGATGGAAGTTGGTGTTGAATGTTTAACACTCCCTCTCAACATCAACTTCCTATTAATCTAGTACACGTGTAGCTTTTATATGGAAAAACTACAAACCATATAATTCAAGTTGTTGTTATATGGCAAGCTCTTCATGATCTTTGTAGAGAGTGCATCAACGTCCCATAAGGCAAGCTCCTCTTCATGTACTGCATAGAGTGCATCAACATCCTCAAGGGCAAGCTCCTCTTTTTCTACACATGAGAGGGCATAAACGTCCCATTCGTCTTCATTCCTTGAAGTAGCAACATTGTTCTCTATCCTCTTCTTCCTTAACCAACAATCTTTTACCATATGACCTTTCTTGTTACAGTTGTAACACTTTCCTTCAAACTTTTGACTATTATCGTAGTCGTTCCAATATGCTCTCGCTTTTGTTCGATCACTTCACTCACCTTGATGACTCATCTCTTCGTGGCTCTTCTGTCTGGATCCATATTCAACTATTTTCTTGGAATTCCACTTGCCTTTCGTAGCATAGAGTGCCTCTTCCTCTGTCTTCAACGAGACTCCTCCCATTTGCTTAGCCATCGCTTCTTGGCTAGCTAGCAAGTTTTCAAATTCGACAAGCGATGGCTGCACTTGCCAACCTTGTATAACAATAATATAGCTCCTGAATTCAGGTTTCAAACCATGGATGATGAATCTTTTCATCCTGGTATCACCAATTTGAGCTTCCGGATACTCACCAATTTCTCGACACAACAACTTTACTTTTTGAAAGTATTGTGCAACCGTCATGTCACGTGTGCAATTGATAATAGCTAAATTTTCAAGAGTTGCAGCTTCGTGTCATTCTTTTTCAAGAATAACTCCACAAGCGTATCCCAAACGTCTTTGGGAGTCTTTGCGTCTCGGATGTTGAAATACCCCAAACCTTAATATATTAATGAACTATCTAATTAGGATATACTAAGGCTAGAAAGTGCCTTAGAAACATTGGAATAAGTGTTAAACAACAATTTACACCAAAACATTCTTTAAGAACAATTAAAGAAAAAGGTGTTTTAAATAGCACAAGTAAATTAGGGAACTACCAATAAGTTCCCAAGAGATTTCAAATGTGAAATACCTCAAAGATTAGTAATACGCATTAAGAGGAATTAGCGTTTAAACCGAAAACGCACCTTAGAGCACAAAAATGTGCTTTATGGAAAAATATGCTTTAAGAAAAAATGTGCTTTAAGGAAAAATGTGCCTTAAGCATTTATACATGGAACTAAAAGGATAATGAGCCTAAATACCAATAAGGAATAAGGGAACAACAATAAAATGGTCATAGGAACCATTACGTGTACACACAAGTTAAGTATACAAGTCCACACAAAAACCGGTACTAAACTGACGAAAGTCAAGGAGAAACCACTAAACGACTTGGTTTAAATTGGAATGAGCAACATGCTATTTCACGAACAAAGTTTCTAAAGGTTGTAAATGTACTAAGAACACATTTAAACTAGCCAAAACAAATTGCATAATCAATGTGAACCCGGAAGCACATAAAATGTGTTTTAAGGCATTTTTGGCTATGTAACATACCTAACACATGGTATAAGTCATTATGAACGAGTTTAATACATAAAATGTTACATAAATACAAGGAAAAACAAAAAAATAATCAGGTAAAATGAGACCCTATGCTGCCGAAATCAAGGATGAGTCACCAAGTCCAAAATACTTTAATTTCTACTATTTCAACAACCAAGACTTCCTTGGATGGCCATATCATCTTGTCCCCTGATTAATTCATTAATCAGACTCTTACCTGTCAAATGAGAGCTCCCAAATTCGTAGCTCATCCTCTCTTTGAAGAAACAACACAAAAAAACTCCATGTTCTTAGTTTTGAGCCTTAAAGAACACCTTGCCTTGTAGAAATCATAACTTTCTCGTCCTAAATCCAAATCACAAGCTTGATAGCTCGTTAGAATCCTCTTTTCAAGAGCTTTACAACCATAGCTCATGAGCCCCCAGATTCTCAGGAAAAACCATGAAGAAGTGCCTTTGATTCTCGAGGTAAAACATTGCCTTCTTGAAAACTTCTTGTTCTTTGGTTTTTGTTACAGCCGATTGGCATGGGATACTAACCCATCTTATTCTTCATCTTGCTGTATAATTTTGGAGCCAATTTCTCTAGCAAATTTCTGTCAAAATTTCTAAGGAAATCAAGCTTAAATATTAAGCTAATGGTTAATATACAAGGTAAATCCTACAACTACCTATTTCAAGGTTCTAATTGTTAATCTATATATGATCTAAAATATTGTTCATCTTATTATTTATTGCCGAAATTTTGGTGATTAATATTCAGTTTTTAGCTTATTAAAAGTTAATGAAATACCCCAAATAGTTATTACCTTAATTAATAAGGACTAATTTAAATCATGAGCATTAGTTGCTACAAATATCATTGTATAAGTATATAGTTCAAAATGGACACTAAACCATATATTAATCTTTAATCAAAGAGAGAATATTATTAAGGAGAAATGAACTCCTAAAATTAATATCACATGTAACATACTAGTACATGTATTAAATATCATAAATATCACTCATTAAACTATATAAAATATTTTATATAGTCAAAACAAATTGTAAGTGCTATATATACTTATATATACACATTAAAAACATGAAATAAAACATGTTACCACCTAATATATAAACAAGTCAATCTTACACATTAATGTACAATATTAATGTACAAAAATCAGAGAAACTCCCCTCATTAGCTACACTCTCGGCACATATATATATACCAATAGGAAAGAGAATTAGAAAAACAAATATTGGGAAGATAAACAAGTACAATTTAAAGAATAAAAACATGAAACCACTTGTAATTATCCCCACAATTTCCTCCCGTCTCCTTTCCATCTCTCCCTTCTCAATTCTCGGCTGAAACACTCCAGCCCTTTCTTTTGTTTGCCTGCCATTAATAAAAGAAGAAGAAAGAAATCAAGATTATACATTAAAGCAAAAGTAAACAAGTACACAAGCGTAAAATATGGGAGCATTGTACCTTACCTACCTCCCACCTTTCTCTTACAATTCGGATGAATTTCCATCCCTTCTCCCTCTATGATTATTGGCTGCTACAAGAAAGGAAGAAGATGACTAAACAAAGATGTACTTTAACCATCATTTCCCTCACTTTTTCCTCTTATATTATGGCTGGCAAAGTCACTTGATTTCTCCACATCCCATCCGGTAATATACATAGAGAAGAGCACCAAAAGTAAGTCTAGGAAATAAGAAAGGTAAACAAGTACAACCTACCTTGAACCTTGTGAAGACCTTTCTTCTTTTGTACCACAACTGCCATGCCTTTCCTCTCTACCATGCCCCATCTCCCTCTCGGTACCAACCTTCCCAACAACAACTCCAGCTTCTTTTTTTTTCATCTCATGCGTCAACACCCCACTCATTCTTCCTGCATTACCTCAGCAACTCCTTTCCCTTCTTACTGGCGTCAACAGGCAAGGAATGCAGCAAGAATAATAACAGCAGAACAAAAAATGAAATACCCCAAACCTTGATATGTGGTTTAAATATCAAATTATGGTATGTAAAGGCTAAAAAGTGCCTTAGTAACATCAGTGAACAATTTAAACCATAAGAAATGCAATAAAGCATTAAGACACAGTTTGAGCAAAAAACATGCTCTAAGCTATGAGTGAACTTGGTTAGGACCCAAAGAGCCTACCAAGACTTGATAACATTTAATTATGATTTAATAAGGCTAAATAAGTCCTTAAGAAACTTTGGTGGACAGTAAAACCAAATAAAACATAAGAAAATACCTTAAAGTCAATATGAGCAAAAATGTGCTCTAAGCTTGGGATGATTGTGTATAAGACCTAATGGTCATACCTATACCTTATTTATATGTTAAGGAACATATTAAATCAATTACTAAAGAAAACCAAGCTTGAAAACAAGTTAAAACACAAAAAGTGCTTTAAGGAGTCTTAAAGCACGTTTTTGAAAAATTGTCTTGTAAATGAGTTTTGAATGGCTAAATGTCCATCATTACTATTTAATTAACATGTGTACTATATAGTATCACATTTGGGTGGCCATATTAGTGGGAAATCAAAAATTTCACTTCTATGTGCCTTGTTATAGGTGAATAGTGATTTTTATAACTAGTTTGTAACATATAATGTTATAAGTAATTAAATTGGTCAACAAAGACCAAAACACCCTCCTAGGCATAATGGTGGCCGGTTTTTGTAGTGAGGAGTCACCAAGTATGTTAACTTGTTAGGTAAATAAATGTGACTCATAGTTACTATTTGCTTTAAGACTTAAATATCTTCAAAAGTAAGTTCTATCTTCATTCTCCCTTCCTTTCCTCCATTTCACACGGTTCCAACTCCTTCTTCCTCTCTTCTTCTTGTTCTCTCTCGGTTATACATAATACAACCATGGAAGTCCATCTTTGACCACATGTAAAACCTAGCTCACTTAACCAAATCAAAAACAAACACCACCATTCTCTTAGTTAAGCCAAGCTCTACAATCTTGTCCTTTCAAAACTTCAAAACCTCCATTTCGGTGCCAAGAGAAACCACCATGGGAGGAGCTTGAGCTCACCTTTTTACATATTCATGTTCTCCTTTGCTTCAAGGTAAGGAAACTCAAAGAAAATCCATGTTTCCTCCATGTTTTGTTGTTGTCCGAAAATTCACCATTAATGGAGCTCTTATATTGCCTTGTTCTAGCTTCATTTGAATCTTCCAAGGGCTAGGAGGAGTCCTCTCTTGATACTTATTCAAGTTCTCTTCCAATTCCAAGGTAAAACAATTACCTAATGTGTTAAAACAATATATGTAACTAGGTTTACAATGAGATGAAGCTTAAAGCTTGAATACTCATTCTATTGTTTGTATAATGTTTAATAGTTGAAAAGGGATCAAATACCCCACCGGTTTTACAAGGAAACAAGAAAGAAATTTGTGAGGAAAAAGAGGTAAACAAACTATCTCAATGTAGTTTAAATGCCTTAGGAAAATGAGCTTGATTTGCTTGATAAAATACCTAAGGAGCCAATGGCATGACCTAGTAAAGTGTTCTCAAGGAGACTAGTAAAAGAACATATGTTTTGGTGTATGTATTTGCAGATCAAAGGCATTATTTATGTGGGAAATTCAGTGTTTAAGGTTATGCAATTTAAGGGCCTAAGAGCCATGTTATTTAAGGGCCTAAGTGCCAAGCAATTTTAAGTTATGCACTATATTGTGATGTAGTGCTTAATGTGTGAAGTTTGTGTATAAAAATGTGTTTGATGGATTTTAGGTGTTTTGAATGAAATAAGGTAAAAACCTGAGTGGTTGGATGTGAGTGTATGCTAGAGAAGCTATGGCCAAATTTGGGAAATGTGTAAGAAGTTTTAAGTGTTTAATGTGAGTGTTGGTGAACTAGGGAGGGGCAAAGGTGAATGAATGATTACTAGAGAAAAACATGTATTAAAGTGATTTAGAGTGATGCAAGGATTTAGGTGTTGTCTTTGGAGTTCTAGGAATTCAATGTGTGTTTAGTGGATGTGTGTAAGTCTTGGAGGAGTTTGTTTAAGGTTAGGTAATGTTGATGTCAAGGAACAAGTGATGTTTAGGTATGATGTAAAAAGGAGATTTAGTTAGTAAGAAAAGAAGTTGAGGAATAATGATAAGGTGTAGAGGAAACACCTTGGTATTGTGGTCATTATAGGTGAAATGCCACCTAGAAATCATAAGGAGAAAACATTGTAAGTGTTAGGAATTTTGTGGAGATATAAGTGAAGGTTTAAGGAATTAGGAAAAATAGTTTTGTGAGTGTTTAAGAATATCTTAAGGGTGTGTTTGAAGTGCCAAATGATGTTAGAACACATTAAGAGGCCTTAGGAGAAGTTTGGTGAAGAATTGACAAGTTTGGGTAAGTTTAGGAGGCGACCGACCCAGGGGCCGACCCAGTTTTTGGGTCGGTCGAGCCTCTGTAAAATGTTGGGAAAATGTTCGGTGATGGTCCGACCCAAAAGGGGGGTCGGACATGGGTCGGTCGGTCAGTTTTCAAAGGAAGGAAAATGTTCGCACATGGACCGACCCAGAATGGTGGGTCGGACGTGGGTCGGACGGGCATGTTAATAAGGAAGTAAAAGGGGTCTGTAATGGACCGACCCAGATGTGGGTCGGTCGGTGGGTCGGTCGGACCAAAAACATGGTTTAAGGTTATGAAATGATATGTGATGATGGGGATTGGTAGGTAATGACATTATAAGGTTGTTAAGGACATGATAAGTGAGTTTTAATGGTGATTAAGTGGGTGAAAGGTTGTAATAAAATGTGAAAGTAAAACAAGTTAAAATGTAAAGTTATTTAACCAAGTTAACGGGGAAAAGTTATAAGCGTTAGACTTTAAAAAACATATTACCCCAATGTTAATAAAAACACATGTGATGTTAACAGTTGTTCGAGAATTGCTCGAGGAACATAAGTGGGCGTGATAAAGTGGACTCCGGTGACAGGTATGGTTTTCTTGCAACCTGTGTCCTAACGGATTACACCGGCTTGTATGCCAATGTGTTTTTCTGTATGTTTGCCACGTTATGATAAATCATGAAACGAGTTTACAGTCGTTATTGTTATTGTATGTTTACGTGCCGATACCGGTAACCTCTAATGCGCTTGAAGGGCTAGTTAACCACTATTAGGTAAACGCAAGAGAACGGTATCCGGTAATAACGTTTCCGACCTAAGGAACGTTCTAACCACGGCTATGCGTGAGTTGGATATGTGTTTGTGTGTGTGTTTGTATGTGAATGTATGACTCTCTTTTCCCTTGTGTATGTCTGACAAGACTTAACTCAATGTTTGTGATTGTTTAATAAAGTTCAAAGATGAACTTCTAATAAGTGCTAACGGGGGGAATGAGGAGTCCGGTCTGTTCCGGCCACGCGTGTGAGTATGGGGGTCGTTGTCATATCAGGTTCGATCCTCTCTGTATGTTATGGTTGTTTTCCAATTTGGTTCCCAACCTTCCCTTTAGCTTAACCAAGGCTATTACTGACTCACGTCGGGCCACAGGGGCATACTATTGTTATGTTTGTTTCGGTGTGCTTGGATCACTATATCCGGGGCACCTTGTGTTAAGTTAACCGTTCATTTAACGAGACGGTAACGAGTTATGTAACGAGCTTATCATGAGACTGGCAACAATCTCTAGGCTCACCAGTGTATTGGTGATGTTTGGGTCGGTTCCTAAGAGAACCATTCCCGTTGTGTTATGTGTTTTGTTGTGATGCAATATTTATTGCGGTGTTATGTTGTGCACATGGAAACGTGCAAAGTGTTGTTACGTAGTGTATGTTAATGTTGTAAGATGTGAAGTGTGTGGATCATGGAAATGATTCCAAGTTTGTGATAAGAGACGTTTAAGGATAACCCGATTTGAGGGTAAGTGTCGTCTATTAAGGAAGTAGCTCCATCAGAGGAGGAACACTCTAGGGATGATTTATACCACGAGTGACTCATTAAGTAAGGATATATTATCCGTTGTTGAGCCCGTTGAGGCGAATGTTATGAGATGTGTGTTTACTGTTACATGTATGATGTAAATATAATCAACCGCATGTTAAGACGACAAGTAGTTGTGCGTGGCCCGGTAGCATGTGGGCTGCGGGATTACCATACCAGCAAAGGTGCTGAGCCCCTTGGGGCCACCCCTTTCTCTTCTTTTCCTATTTCAGGTACGAAGTGCTGGAAGCCGTTCGAGAGTAGGACGGGTAGTCATTGTACATGGGTATTTATTTAAGTGTGTATATACAATAGGTGTAGTAAGACCGATATTGTTGTCGGCACCAGTTTATAAATACTCGGTATAGTTGATAAGGTGTATGTTGTTGTTGTTGTTAATGGAAAGGGATACTAATGTATAGTTGCTCGGGAATTTAGCCCATCAGACCGGTACATTGTGTATGTATTAGCCTTGTTAGCCACGTGGGTGGCTAACGGCGTGTAACACCAACAAGTTAAGTAATGTGATGAGGTTGTTCTTCCGCTGCAGTTTGTTGTAAGTATGTTAATGTTGGATGGGGTGTTACAAAAAGTGGTATCAGAGCGAAGTATCGCTCTGATGACTGAGTTACCGAGCTTAGGAAGTACCGAGTTAGGATTTAAGTACTTTGGGTTAAGGGTTGAGTGATAGCGTGAGAGATACGCTAGTTAGGAACTACCAGTGGTTACTGGAAACCTACAATATCCTTCCCACCCTCCACAATCCCTGTATATAACTTAGGGAAAGAACGCCAGGGAGATGGAAGTCCTCTCTTACTCGGGGATACCCGATCTGGCTGTTATTAAATACCTTTAGGGTACAGAGAACCTGTCATACGGTAGATCCCGAAAACTGGGAATCCCGGAGACGGTCTCCATCTGAGTAATGTTAACCGCATTTCATAGCAATGAATGAAGGATCTTGTGTATTGGAGAATAGAATTTCCGGCAACCTGGGTCGACATGCCGAGCAGTCGAGAATAACCAGCTTGCAACGCACCAACCGTGCAACAGGCAAGAAGTGGATTAGTGAAACCGAGACAAGTGTCTACGGGACCACAGTTGATAAATAATGCACCAACGGTATACCAACCGACAAGGGAAACTACAAGGTAGTGCCCAAATATGTGGAACGGACTACAAAGTGAATACAATACTATGAGGACGGGGTCTCCCAGAATGGGAAACACCCTAGTTAATGATTATTATGTGAATACAGTGAGAAGTCACCTAGAGGAAAGTATTATCAAGACAGTAAGATCAGTGAGGGCCAACAAGGCCACTGATGACAATATGGGTAAAAACAATGCCACAACTGGCATGTGTTAAACTGATAGCCAGTTAGCATGGCGCACTTGCCATAGCAAGTGCTGCTATAATAGGGCTGTTCGGGAAATTTATAACCACTACGAAGTACTTGGAAAAGTACAATAAAGTTAAATGTGATTGTCATAACAGTGGAATAAGTACACCAGTCAGCAAGAGGCTAGACTTGGTTAAGGTAAGAAGATGTTGTGAAACCGTGAAAATTTTTCTTTAAACCCAGATTTATTCAAACCCCTTTCTTTTCAAAACCAGATTTTCTTTCAAACCAACACTTCTTTCCAACCTTCTTTTAAACCAAACCAGTAAAACCAAGGACAGTTGACAAGAATACAACAATGGATAAACTTTCCCTCGATTAAGTTCGGGAAGCAGGGAATGAATATTGTCACGGGACAATATAAGGGAGTTGACAACAGAATACTTCACCTAGGCGTGTGACGGACACTACAAGTGTACCAACTGTGTTGTGGGACGACCGCACTCCGATAGGAGCATGTGGGCCTAACAGACCTACTTATAGGTTAGTTGGGTAAGTAGTAATGTATCAGTATGATACCCCATATATGTATACGAGTAGAGTCCGAAACACGGGAAGTAGTCGACTCCGTCTACGGTCAGCAGTATAAATCAAACGAGAGCTAAGGATTACAAGGAATAGTTGAAGTGAAGGAATCCAGTTAAGTTAGCAAGACTAAAAGGATTAGTGAACTCCTTTCAAGGAAATGTTTAAGAGTTAGGAAGTGCGATGTGCACTGACTGTTATGTAAAGACATTGTATACGTCTTAAGGATCCTTAGAGATAAACATTGTAGCTGGAACGGTGACCCAGCTTGTACATGGCAAGCAGATGCCTAATGTGGACACATTACTGTGCAATGAACGGATAAATTCCCAGAATGAGTACCTACACTACCAGGAAATGTTAATCTTCACAGAAGAAGATAATAACCAGTAAAGAACGCGAAAGGCGTAGCTAACGGAATGTACCAATAAGTGTGAGCCAAATGTAAAGGCGTAACTTAACAACACCCAGGAGCAATCCTTGAAGGGTGTTCACATCAACAATTGTTGAATGAAATGCATGACAGAAGCACAAGGGTTGAAACTAACACACAGTTTAGACATAAATTGTCAGGAGACGGACTGACAAACCCAAGGGGCATCCCATGAAAGGAAACATGATGCAACGACCTTGTAATATTGTACAGAGAAGTACATGTGTGTGGACAGCCTATAATGAGCCCAGCTCAAGGCAAATAAGGCTTATAATCCAAAAGCAGGATATATCATATAAATTCGATTGATGGTAGAAGTTTAGGTTGTATAAGTGAATAGAGTGGTAAACGAACCACTGCATTAAGAGTGGGGATACCTCTTGATATTGTGACACCGCAGGAGCGGTAGTTATGTGAATCAAGTTCAAGAAATGTGTTAAGGATTGACCATGTTGTTATTGAAAGAGAAATTAGCTTAGTAGTATGTGTATAAAGTGAAGCACCTGGCTGAATAACGCCGGCTTGTGACTCGAATGATCGATGCTCAAGGAGCATTCAGTGGTCATCCAAATGAGGGATGAACCAAAATGTGAAAAATGTAAGTTTATGTGTGGAAGTTGAGGTGACAGCAGATACGACATAAGATGATGTTGTACAATAAGTGAGAACACGGTGCGCAGTAAGCGACCGTTGTATAAGTGTTGTTAAACGAAAACGTAACAGATGAGATCAGTTATGAGTTAAACTCAGTGGAGATGCAAGATAAGTGATGATAAACAAACTGAGCAATAAGCCAGTGGTAGGTACTGTGTGATGAGGAACTCAGTGTGAATTCCATGGCGAGTCGCATAAGGGATTTACTGTCGAGAGTTTACGCCTCTGCACTCTGTATGACTGAGTGTTTTGGTATTGCACTTGCGCAGTAATGAACGAATGAGATAGCTAGGAATTGGAAACATGTTAAGTGTGGAGCAATAATGTTATAATGGCCGATGCATAGGAAATGCAAGGCCGCACCAATAAAGGAGTACTTGTACAAAACCGAATGTGAAGACATGATTAACAGTAAGTGACTACAGTAGCACTAACTACCAAATATCGGTATGGAATATACCACAAATGTTGTAAATAGCTGAGAGAGCACTACACACTAGGTAGTAGCTCAATCTCAACCGACAGTAAGTCGGAAGGGAACAAGTCAATCATTGTGAAATACATAGCTGTATACACAGTAAATTATCATGGAAGTGGATGGAAAATTGTGAAACTCACCGAATCCGCTCAGGGTAAAAGATACACGCGTCGGTTGAGAAACCATTGTCACCAAGATGAAGGTGACAATTGGGGATGTACAATACAGTAAGAATAACAAAAGGGAGCAATTAAGCTCTACAGTATTAGAGTTTCGCAGCAGAAACTAGTGAACCAGTGATTCAAATGTACAACGTGAATAACGAATATGAGTGAATGGCTAATTATTAACGCCTAAAGCCTACAGGCCAGGACCGAAACCGGTTATGAGTTAACTCCAATGCGAATTCTTGGTTTAGGACTAAACCGCCAATATGGTTAAGATCCTCTAATCAGAATCCATTGTGTAATAGACCGCGTGGAAGTTAAAACACTTCACGACGGCAGAACATTTAAGCCAATGTTTAGTGATCGATTACGTGGGCGTAATCCCTTTTAAGGGGGGTAGAGCGCAAAACCACTTGGTGTATTACCGTACAAGTGTACGTAGTGTATGTGACTCATATTGTGCATAGCACAAAATTATTGTTTGTTTTGATGATTGGTGTGTGTGTTACGTAAACATACACATTCATTCATGGATTAATTGTGGTAATTGCGCACAGATGATGCGAATACCATTGTGATAAGTGTGTGTGTTAACAGTTAGTGTGATTGTACAAGTGTGGGGAGTAGATAAACTCCCGGGGGAACAAAAGCCCCGACAGTGTATAAATGTAAAACCAGGTGTAGTATTTTGGATAAAATATACGTGTATATATATATATATATGTATATTTATAGTGATGCATGAAAGGGCATGATACCGACATAGAACCTAGTGAGAATAAGATTCCCTAGGCAACAGGATTAAAAGTGAATGGAGGTAACTGATAGACGGAGTTCTATCCTTTGGAGATGTTGTGATCATGACTAGAATGATTCAAAAGATAGAAAATTGGAAATGAGTGACTTACTTGATGCTTGAAAATGGAGTGGGAGGTGGAACTTGATTGCATGTGATCAAGGGAAGCCGAACACAAATTGGGGTGGAAGGATAGTTCAACACTGATGCTGATCACATCAGGGTTGGATGACTCTTGAAACTCCCTATAAGTGGTCACGAATAACCACGCTAATAAAAGAAGCAAAGAGCTTAAGTTGGACTTGGAGCTGTGTGTGTTTTCAAAAGGATTTTAAATTGGTATTTATAAAACGTTGATGGATACTTTACATAATTAAAGTCTTCTTACTTAACCTCACAAGGAAATTTTGAATTTATGTGATTGTTTTAAACTCCCAAAGGCACGGGGACGGAAGGTGTCCATCGCGACCGGGTTCTGCGGGATCATAGTGAATATCAAGGATATTTTTGATTGCTATACATGCTCTGACATGTTGTGTGGTATGTGTAATGAATGTTGTTTTGACTTGGATTTCCTAAAGTGTATACTATCAAGGCCTATGAGTCTAAATGTGTGTGTTACATAGACCTATGTGTCTAAAGACTGTTATGTTACCAGGACCTATGTGTCCAAGTGTTGTTAGGTTACCCAAGACCAGTGAGTCAAAGGGGTTGTTATGTATGTGTAAGTGTTGTTAAGATACCCGGACCATAGAGTCCGAGGTTATCATTTGGATATGTTATGTTATGTGTGGATGTGAATGTGTTGCCCGGACCATTAAGTCCGAGGTTGTGATGTAAAGTGTGTTTGGTTATGGAAGTTTATTTCCAAGTGATTACTGTGTTCTAATCTAATGATATGTGAAAAGTGTGAACTTCGAGGACGAAGTTCTTTTAAGGGGGGTAGATTGAAATACCCCAAACCTTGATATGTGGTTTAAATATCAAATTATGGTATGTAAAGGCTAAAAAGTGCCTTAGTAACATCAGTGAACAATTTAAACCATAAGAAATGCAATAAAGCATTAAGACACAGTTTGAGCAAAAAACATGCTCTAAGCTATGAGTGAACTTGGTTAGGACCCAAAGAGCCTACCAAGACTTGATAACATTTAATTATGATTTAATAAGGCTAAATAAGTCCTTAAGAAACTTTGGTGGACAGTAAAACCAAATAAAACATAAGAAAATACCTTAAAGTCAATATGAGCAAAAATGTGCTCTAAGCTTGGGATGATTGTGTATAAGACCTAATGGTCATACCTATACCTTATTTATATGTTAAGGAACATATTAAATCAATTACTAAAGAAAACCAAGCTTGAAAACAAGTTAAAACACAACAAGTGCTTTAAGGAGTCTTAAAGCACGTTTTTGAAAAATTGTCTTGTAAATGAGTTTTGAATGGCTAAATGTCCATCATTACTCTTTAATTAACATGTGTACTATATAGTATCACATTTGGGTGGCCATATTAGTGGGAAATCAAAAATTTCACTTCTATGTGCCTTGTTATAGGTGAATAGTGATTTTTATAACTAGTTTGTAACATATAATGTTATAAGTAATTAAATTGGTCAACAAAGACCAAAACACCCTCCTAGGCATAATGGTGGCCGGTTTTTGTAGTGAGGAGTCACCAAGTATGTTAACTTGTTAGTAAATAAATGTGACTCATAGTTACTATTTGCTTTAAGACTTAAATATCTTCAAAAGTAAGTTCTATCTTCATTCTCCCTTCCTTTCCTCCATTTCACACGGTTCCAACTCCTTCTTCCTCTCTTCTTCTTGTTCTCTCTCGGTTATACATAATACAACCATGGAAGTCCATCTTTGACCACATGTAAAACCTAGCTCACTTAACCAAATCAAAAACAAACACCACCATTCTCTTAGTTAAGCCAAGCTCTACAATCTTGTCCTTTCAAAACTTCAAAACCTCCATTTCGGTGCCAAGAGAAACCACCATGGGAGGAGCTTGAGCTCACCTTTTTACATATTCATGTTCTCCTTTGCTTCAAGGTAAGGAAACTCAAAGAAAATCCATGTTTCCTCCATGTTTTGTTGTTGTCCGAAAATTCACCATTAATGGAGCTCTTATATTGCCTTGTTCTAGCTTCATTTGAATCTTCCAAGGGCTAGGAGGAGTCCTCTCTTGATACTTATTCAAGTTCTCTTCCAATTCCAAGGTAAAACAATTACCTTAATGTGTTAAAACAATATATGTAACTAGGGTTTACAATGAGATGAAGCTTAAAGCTTGAATACTCATTCTATTGTTTGTATAATGTTTAATAGTTGAAAAGGGATCAAATACCCCACCGGTTTTACAAGGAAACAAGAAAGAAATTTGTGAGGAAAAAGAGGTAAACAAACTATCTCAATGTAGTTTAAATGCCTTAGGAAAATGAGCTTGATTTGCTTGATAAAATACCTAAGGAGCCAATGGCAAGTGACCTAGTAAAGTGTTCTCAAGGAGACTAGTAAAAGAACATATGTTTTGGTGTATGTATTTGCAGATCAAAGGCATTATTTATGTGGGAAATTCAGTGTTTAAGGTTATGCAATTTAAGGGCCTAAGAGCCATGTTATTTAAGGGCCTAAGTGCCAAGCAATTTAAGTTATGCACTATATTGTGATGTAGTGCTTAATGTGTGAAGTTTGTGTATAAAAATGTGTTTGATGGATTTTAGGTGTTTTGAATGAAATAAGGTAAAAACCTGAGTGGTTGGATGTGAGTGTATGCTAGAGAAGCTATGGCCAAATTTGGGAAATGTGTAAGAAGTTTTAAGTGTTTAATGTGAGTGTTGGTGAACTAGGGAGGGGCAAAGGTGAATGAATGATTACTAGAGAAGAAAACATGTATTAAAGTGATTTAGAGTGATGCAAGGATTTAGGTGTTGTCTTTGGAGTTCTAGGAATTCAATGTGTGTTTAGTGGATGTGTAAGTCTTGGAGGAGTTTGTTTAAGGTTAGGTAATGTTGATGTTCAAGGAACAAGTGATGTTTAGGTATGATGTAAAAAGGAGATTTAGTTAGTAAGAAAAGAAGTTGAGGAATAATGATAAGGTGTAGAGGAAACACCTTGGTATTGTGGTCATTATAGGTGAAATGCCACCTAGAAATCATAAGGAGAAAACATTGTAAGTGTTAGGAATTTTGTGGAGATATAAGTGAAGGTTTAAGGAATTAGGAAAAATAGTTTTGTGAGTGTTTAAGAATATCTTAAGGGTGTGTTTGAAGTGCCAAATGATGTTAGAACACATTAAGAGGCCTTAGGAGAAGTTTGGTGAAGAATTGACAAGTTTGGGTAAGTTTAGGAGGCGACCGACCCAGGGGCCGACCCAGTTTTTGGGTCGGTCGAGCCTCTGTAAAATGTTGGGAAAATGTTCGGTGATGGTCCGACCCAAAAGGGTGGGTCGGACATGGGTCGGTCGGTCAGTTTTCAAAGGAAGGAAAATGTTCGCACATGGACCGACCCAGAATGGTGGGTCGGACGTGGGTCGGACGGGCATGTTAATAAGGAAGTAAAAGGGGTCTGTAATGGACCGACCCAGATGTGGGTCGGTCGGTGGGCGGTCGGACCAAAAACATGGTTTAAGGTTATGAAATGATATGTGATGATGGGATTGGTAGGTAATGACATTATAGGTTGTTAAGGACATGATAATGAGTTTTAATGGTGATTAAGTGGGTGAAAGGTTGTAAAAATGTGAAAGTAAAACAAGTTAAAATGTAAAGTTATTTAACCAAGTTAACGGGGAAAAGTTATAAGCGTTAGGACTTTACAAACAAACATATTACCCCATGTTAATAAAAACACATTTGATGTTAACAGTTGTTCGAGAATTGCTCGAGGAACTAAGTGGGCGTGATAAAGTGGACTCCGGTGAAGGTATGGTTTTCTTGCAACCTGTGTCCTAACGGATTACACCGGCTTGTATGCCAATGTGTTTTTCTGTATGTTGCCACGTTATGATAAATCATGAAACGAGTTTACAGTCGTTATTGTTATTGTATGTTTACGTGCCGATACCGGTAACCTCTAATGCGCTTGAAGGGCTAGTTAACACTATTAGGTAAACGCAAGAGAACGGTATCCGGTAATAACGTTTCCGACCTAAGGAACGTTCTAACCACGGCTATGCGTGAGTTGGTTATGTGTGTTTGTGTGTGATGTTGTATGTGAATGTAGACTCTCTTTTCCCTTGTGTATGTGACAAGACTTAACTCTGTTTGTGATTGTTTAATAAAGTTCAAAGATGAACTTCTAATAGTGCTAACGGGGGGAATGAGGAGTCCGGTCTGTTCCGGCCACGCGTGTGAGTAGGGGGTCGTTGTCATATCAGGTTCGATCCTCTTGTATGTTATGGTTGTTTTCCAATTTGGTTCCCAACTTCCCTTTAGCTTAACCAAGGCTATTACTGACTCACGTCGGGCCACAGGGGCATACTATTGTTATGTTTGTTTCGGTGTGCTGGATCACTATATCCGGGGCACCTTGTGGTTAAGTTAACCGTTCATTAACGAGACGGTAACGAGTTATGTAAGAGCTTATCATGAGACTGGCAACAATCTCTAGGCTCACCAGTGTATTGGTGATGTTTGGGTCGGTTCCTAAGAGAACCATTCCCGTTGTGTTATGTTTTTGTTGATGCAATATTATTGCGGTGTTATGTTGTGCACATGGAAACGTGCAAAGTGTTGTTAAGTGTTGTTACGTAGTGTATGTTAATGTTGTAAGATGTGAAGTGTGTGGATCATGGAATGTTCCAAGTTTGTGATAAGAGACGTTTAAGGATAACCCGATTTGAGGGTAAGTGTCGTCTATTAAGGAAGTAGCTCATCAGAGGAGGAACCTCTAGGGATGATTTATACCACGAGTGACTCATTAAGTAAGGATATTATCCGTTGTTGAGCCGTTGAGGCGAATGATGAGATGTGTGTTTACTGTTACATGTATGATTTAAAATAAATCAACCGCATGTTAAGACGACAAGTAGTTTGTGCGTGGCCCGGTAGCATGTGGGCTGCGGGATTACCATACCAGCAAAGGTGCTGAGCCCTTGGGGCCACCCCTTTCTCTTCTTTTCCTATTTCAGGTACGAAGTGCTGGAAGCCGTTCGAGAGTAGGACGGGTAGTCATTGTACATGGGTATTTATTTAAGTGTGTATATACAATAGGTGTAGTAAGACCGATATTGTTGTCGGCACCAGTTTATAAATACTCGGTATAGTTGATAAGGTGTATGTTGTTGTTGTTGTTAATGGAAAGGGATACTAATGTATAGTTGCTCGGAATTTAGCCCATCAGACCGGTACATGTGTATGTATTAGCCTTGTTAGCCACGTGGTGGCTAACGGCGTGTAACACCAACAAGTTAAGTAATGTGATGAGGTTGTTCTTCCGCTGCAGTTTGTTGTAAGTATGTTAATGTTGGATGGGGTGTTACAAAAAAAAAACAGTGAGCTTCTTTCCTACCTTACAGTTTGATCCTTCCCTCACCTTGCTATCTACATCGCCAACTTTCTTCTCTTCCAACACATGGCACCATCAGCCCCACTCTTTCCCTTCTCCATTCGACAGTAGCAGCAGGAACAGACATCTGCTCCTGTATATTTTCTTTTTCCCTTCAAGCGGTAACAGCAGCAACTCTGCTCCCCTCTTCTTCTTTTCACACACCGCAGAAGCAGTTTTTCCCCTCCTCCATTATCGGTAGCTGCAGTTCATCTCATACAACTGCCAATGACAGCAACAACTACCACCCATTCCCCTTCCCATTTCGGTGATAGCAGCAAGGCTACAACAAGGAGGGAAAAAAAACTGTTAAGATAAGGTAATAAAATGTACATTTTAACACACCTATCTTCCTCGTTATATACATAACCGAAACTGCATTAATCTCACACTTCCTCCTGCTCTTTTCTGCACAAACATGGAGCTGTCCCAGCCCTCTCATTAAGCAAACAACCCCCCAAGAACACACCATTTAGGGAGCTGGAAAACAAGGTGAAAACCGATGCCTCTCCTCTGTTTTGGGCTCTTCCTTTTTCTCATTTTCTGCATGAAATGAAACCATATTCTCCTTGCTGTAGATAACCGAAAGAGAGCTTGAAAGCCTCATCAAGTAACAAGGTAAAGCTTCCTCTCATAAGACCCAAAAACCATGCTTTAAGCCCTCTTAAATTTGATACTTAAATCAGTCACTAACTAAGCTCCCTTCTTTGTGTAACTAATGACCGAATGGTCAGTTGCTTCCTCTAAAGTGCCGTGGAAAGTGGGGCTAAATTCCAAGGGAGATACCAACTACAAGAGGTAAAATGCTGATATATATATTAAAGGTCATGTTAGTGTTTTAGTGAAAATTTTCCTAAACAAAAAAAAACTAACGCATTACCTGCGAACATACCCAGCGGTGAGAGCCCAAGCTTGGTGTGGCTGAGAAGTTGCTGGAAAACCTTTGTGTTCATACCAAGGTAAACCCACGTATTACCTTGCCTTATACTTCAAAAAAAAAAAACAGCACTCTAAAGCATAATATAAAACCGAAAAATCTATGTATAGTATATGCTGCTTTAAACCGTGGTGAGGTGTAAAGGATAATGGAAATGTGTATAGCTAATGAGTTGAGGTGGTTATGACCTTTTTAAGTCAAATTATGAGCTTACAATGGGGGAAAGAAATGTTTAAGATCGTTGTATACAACCTGTAGGAAACCGAGAGCATGTGCATGGCATATGTGTAATTTTTGAACCTTAAATATATATAGAAACTAGTAGTCAAGTGCGGGATTAGTAGGACTAGAATTACTGGCTTGTTAAATACAGTATAGTAATATGGAAGAAAAGGGGTTTGAAAATGTCAATAACAACTGTACAAGCCGTGAGTAAAGATGTACAGTTAAGACATTTTAATGTAATTTTATAAGTAATTCATGTTAGGCTTAAAGCCCAATGGTTAGGCTATTTTTATTATGCTTATTTTAAGCTTCAAATATTGATTATCAAATTTTAAAGTGATTAAATGAACTATATAAAAACTTCTAGTGCAGAAATAAATTTTGGTGGATATAACCACCTAGGAATATTTTAAGTGATATTAGAGAATTTAGGTATTTTCTTAAATTAGATATAAAGTTACAATATAATTTAAATGAATTTTATAAGTGTATAAATAAATAAAAGACCATTTACCAGGTCGAAATGAACTTTAGTAAAAATATGGGGAGTTGAACAAATTAAAAACCAAGGGGAAATGTTTAAGAATTTTAGAAAAATATAAAATACAATTTTAAGAAGTAAAATGTGTTGGATGTAAAATAGAGAAATAAAAAGGGTATCTTCATAATTGTAGCAAATATGGGTCAAAGGGGATATTTGGGGTGGTCAACATTGACCACATATGACATTTGACCAAATTAGAAAACTAAATAAATTTATTGGTAATGTAACAAAGTATTAAATTGGAAATGAAATTTATAAAAACTATATGGGTGTTTTTATAATTTCTGAAAATTCTATGCCTATAATGGAATTAAATTGACCACTAGGGGTCTGTTTGTAATTTGGATGAATTTTGGGTTAATTTTAGTAATTTAGTTAATTAAGGGTTATAATATATAGTTAAGTATCAAAGTATACAACTATAAAACTTTGAGGGCTAGAGTGTAATTACCGAAAGATTGGTGATGATTTGAGGATTAATTAAACTATTTGGGTTGTACAAAATTTAGGGAAAATTTTGGGTTAGAATTTGATTTAAATAATTAATATGTATAATATAAGGTTTCAGTGTTAAATTGTAAGTTTATAAAAATAAGGGGGGTAATGTGTAATAAAAAGAAAACGTGGGGAGAAAGTATAAATCTGGATAAAAGTTGGGTGCTGTTCGAAAATTAGCAAATATGTATATATGTGTGTACTACAATATTGAAAACCTTAGGTTATAAATTAAGTAAGGTGTTAAATGTAACAAATATGACGTTTGGTTGAAATTGCAATTAATCAAAATTAAATGGGGAAAGTATGTAGATTTCCTAAAGCTATAATGATTGGGTTGGAGTTAGTAGACAGATTGTAATATAAAGTTACAATGTTACAATGTGACGTTTTGCTACATTATAAGAAATATATATCGTTGAGGGATTTACTCAGTACAATTATACCTTGTAAATAATTACGCAAAATGATAAGTTAAGTTTGGGAATTATTAGAGAGTATATTATATACTAGGAACCGTAAATCGTAAGATGTATAACAATGTATAACCGTATATTGTAAAACCGGGAAGTCGGGCTATTATAAGATACGTATGGATCAACGATACAAATGAACAATATGCATTCTACATGGAATGACAAGATAAGATTAATATGAAATTTTAGTATGGGATGGAAAATATCACATGACTTTGTAAGACATATATATCTATATATATATATATATATAGTTAGCACATAATGTGCGCAAGTGTAATATATATAGAGGTTTATGAAATAACGTGACATGAAATATGATACAAGTAAATACGAAAACGTATAAATGTTACATGTAAGTATACGCATACATAACCGTACGAGGAATGAATAACGTAGACCGTTAAATAATTACCGTCACGCAACGTGCAACGAAATGACGACGAGTATTACATATCCGTACGTACGAATCTATAATCATACATGAATATAGATATGTATGTATAAACACGTGAATATTAATACATACACGTAAATGTAAAAATACGTAATGATACAAGGACGAATAATCGCGACGGGTATCATGACAACCGGGAATATAACCTCCACGTAGTGAGTGAAATACGGCATTGAACAATGCATATACATAAGTTAAACCGTACGACAAAATATGAATCGAAAACGTGGATACTGATAGTAGTTGTACATTACAGTAGATCGGACTACGGGATTCAAACTCCGGGAGAATAGGAGGTAGGCGTGCACTCGTCACGGTTGTGCCCTCGTCGGTGTACGGTATGTGAATGTGTGGTCTGAAAACTCCAAGGGTTTCCTTGGGTTCCGGACGTAATTGTGTGCTTGCATGTCAGATAGACAAATGTTATGCATGTGCTTGTATGTGTTTATGTTTTCCAATCGTCAAAGCGTTTATTAACGGTGCGCGTACGTCGTTCAGACTTGTGATGTCAATTATCACCTAACTGTTATGAACTAATAGGAGAGGGACTCCAATTATCACCTTATGAGAGGGAAATACTCCTAACAGTACTAAGTGAGGAACTTAGTTTAGAGACCCGGTATTAACCGTCTCTAGAGTGATGACTCGACCATTGAACATCACATAGCAGACTTCTAGGTTGTGTGTAAGACCCAATAGGGCATCCAATAAAAATGTGTTTTCTCCAATAACGAGATTGAATCTCCAGGAGACTAATTAAAATACGCTAACTTATGAGAGTGTGATAATTAATTAATGAAACAATGTTCCTAAATCCTGGTCTGCATTCGTTCCAGCAGGTTGCGCATAGTGATCACTAGAGTTTTAACACCCGTTTAGGGTCTACTCTTGTTTATCTAACGAGCCGGATACGATCGTTAGTCGGAGTGTGCTACCGTTGGCACCATACCCTGGCTTCGGCCTAATGGACATCTACCACTGTAGATAAGTGAGTCTATCTACCCACTGTGGATGGCATCGGACTACTGTCCAAAATATTATTGTGTGAGGTTGAACGGGGAATTGTCCTTAACATGACACCTGTATGTTTATGTGAGATTGTGGAAGCGGGGCTTCATGTGATGGAAATAAACAAGTGAGACTAACTGGACTTCAGCTAACTCTTACATTACCATCGATTTGAACTTAATTGTTCAATTATCAATGTCGTAATAGCATGTCTTGATGTGCGAATGTTTGAATACCTGTTGTGTGTTTTAATTCCGTATTTACAGTTATGTTATAAGCATGTAAACGGTACAGCATGAAACGAACCCCATGTTAATCAAGATGGCTAAAACGACCTAAGTGGCCTAAAGGGTCTAGGATCACATTTAGCATACCAGCAGTTGGCTGAGCCTTTATGGCACCCACATTTCAGGACTTAATCGAGCTATGAAGCCGGAGTGCGGGTCTTCGGGGTAGTCAACGACGTTACTTATTTATTCACTGCACTATCAGAATTAGTTTATTTTCAGTACGATGTAAACATTGAAATTACCTTAGATGCTCACTTACCTTATGTATTAGTTTAAACCTAGGATGATGTAGTACATATCTCGTTCATCACTGCGGTTAATTATTGTCGATGTGTTGTTATATTCCTTTGCTACTTCTTTACTCGCATGGGCGAGTAATGGCATGTGACACCCGAGTGAGAATTATTAGTGATTAACTTCCGCTGTGAGACGTCTTTAATTATGCTACGAGAGTGATTATTACGCGTTTAATGTGAGGGGTGTTACAGTTAATGTTTATTAAATCTAAGAATAGATTTATACTCCTTATGATATAAGCTTCAATATAAGCTATCATAATATACAAGAAAAATTCATAAACTATGGTTTATATTATGGCTGAAAATTAAGGGGTTATTAATGAGTTAGAAAAATTATCTAACTTAGTTAAATTAAAGGAATTAGTATAATTAAGAGTAATATGTAAAAATTAAGAATTTTTAGTACCTAGTGGTGATTACCGAAAATATATGAGGTCAATATGGAATTTTTGAGAGTTTAGATGATGAGGAAATAATTGTAGAATTAAGTTTACAATTTATAAAGAGTTTATAAGTGTTATAAGGAATTTATAAGGTTTTTGGTATATTTAAGGTTAATAAAGGATGGTATATATATACTATAACATTAGATAATTAAATCTGGTGACTTAGAGATGTTTAGAATGATTTTTGATGTTCAAAAATCTGTAGGAAAATTAGTTACGAAAATTAGAAATTAATTAGAGTTAAATTGGATAATAAATGAGTTAGGATAAAAGAAAAGACCATAAGGGTAAAATAACTGGTCAAACGTGGTCAAACGTGGTCAATGACAGTTTATAAAATGTTTAGAGGAGCTAGAATAAGATTTGTAGCAAAGATTAGATATTAAAAGGATAAAGGAATAAAAAGTTAAGTTAAATTAACTTTAGGGGTAATATTGTAAATTATGGAAAGTTAGGGGGTTTGACCATAAAAGACTGGTCAAACTTGGGTATATTTTGGTAATTGACCAAAAGTATAAAGAAATTAATTAAGTAAGACTTTGGAAGAAATTAGAAATAAAAATAACAAGTTTAGAACTTATTATGAGTAAGATAGAAATTAAAGGGAAACTATGGGTAAGGAATGTAAATAACACATTTTTATGTGTTTAGAAGGTTAAGGAAATCAAATAAAGAATTTAGAAACAAGTTGTAAAAGAAACAGAGTTAAGACAGGGTTAAACGAGACCCGTATATAACTTAAGGTATACGAGGGGTATACTCGTAATTTAATAAGTATAGGAGAAATCAATACTTAGAGTATTTTTAATGAAAGTACAAGTTATATTGGAAAAAAATAAATACGTATGATACGGAGTATCATACGGACGTATACGAAAATTTTTAGTGTACATGAATAGTACTCATATACGTGAATAGTATACGTATACATGAATAGTAAATACATATATATGAATAGTAAATACGTATACATGAATAGTAAAATATAGTGAATAGTAAAATACGAGGCCGTATAAATGAATAGTAGCATACGAGACCATATAAATGAATAGTGAAATACGAATGAATAGTGAAAAATACTAAAACCTAATACAAGGTCCGTATAAGTCTAAAGTTGCTAATTGTGCAACTAAATAAAGCTAACGACGTTAGTATGTTAATGAATTGGAATTGAGCTTGAAAACGCTCCTAAATGAACGAACCCGTTTAACGGTATACTATTATACCCGAGTTAACCTAGGAAGAGGTTTAAGTTGAAAAGAGAACCAAATTAGTTCTAAGACACATGATACTAATACTAGTTCTGGTTACAGATCTAGATAAGTCAGAGGCGTTCGGCTGATTAGGCGAACGAGGGATTAAGAGCTAGCCAGTCTCCGGTGTACGGTATGGGATTCTTGTAGCTTGTTTGCTAACGAGGTCTACCTCGGTTTGTGTGCTATGTGTTATTGTGATACGACCAAACAGGATTAAGCATGAAACCGATTTACTGTATTGTTATTGTGTGTCCTTGTACACATAACACGCTTGACTTAGCTTTCATCTAGTTTAGTACACTTGTACAAGTTTAATACTCAATTGTTAGTAGTTTAATACCGAAGAGGGTTAACTAACCAATTGTCAATGAGACTTCAACTAACTGGAACTTGTGAGGAGAGGAATCCGGGACTGACTCCGGTCATGCATGTTTAGGATAGGAGGTCAGCATCTGTATCAGATATGTCTTCCGCATATGGCTCGTCTACGACTTGTCGCCTAGGGTCGACAAACTGACCCGACCAGCTCGAGTGAACAGTTCAAGGTGGGAGGCAAATTCAGGAGGCGCGGGAGGGTCAAGCCTACACCCCTCATAACTTAAGAATTAATGTTTATTAAACCAATGGAGCTAATAACTCATTGGCTAGGGTTACTTTGACCAGACAAAAATAAACAATTCAGTTAGAGAACAACCAATTCTACTAGGAGAATAGTTGACACTTATAAGGTACGGTCAAACACGAGAACTAAACAATTCTCAGGCCTCGGGAGTTAGGAATCTAACTTACTCATTAATGGGCGTCCATTACGACGTTCGATTTATTTGAGCTGTGAATGTTTCACATAAATGTGTTGTTTGTTATCGTACTTCTTATTATTACTTGTATGAATAAACAATTGCATGTATACGACAAAGTAGTCGTGTGTAACCTTGCTAGCTTGTGGGCTGCACGTTTTCTGTACCAGTCATGTGCTGAGCCCCTTGGGGCCTGTGATTTAAACTTTGCAGGTAGGTGCCAGACGAAGACTCAACCTGAGAGTAGGAGCGGGTAGAGTACTTCGGGTTGCTTTTACATTTGTTACACGAGTTGTGCATGTACACTCGTTTATTGTATTACTGAGATGTTAGTATGATGTATTAGGATATGAGATACTCAGTATAAGTTGTGGTTCGTGGATTGTAATGTTTTAGATGCTCGAGTAATTATCCGGTTAGTCAGACCGTGACTTGTTAAGAGAATAGGCCTAGTTAGTCACGTGGGTGACTAACGGCGGTAACACCAATTTAGTAGAACTTTTCCGCTGCGTTGTTAATGTACGAGATGGACTTAGGGCGACAATCATTATATTTGGAGATGGGGTGTTACAAAAAGTGGTATCAGAGCGTAGTTACTCTCTGATGACTGGAAATTATCGAGCTTAGGAATTACCGAGTTAGGAATAGTAGACTTTGGGATAAGGGTTGAGTATTAGTGCGAGAGGTGCGTTAGTTAGGATTCCCCGATGTGTATCGGATATCTATAATACCTGACCCGCCCTCCGCGCCTCTGGTTCTAAGATACCAGAAATGAACGCCAGAGAGATGACAAGCTTTCTCTTACTCGGGAAAACCCGATCTGGCAGTTACTTAGCATGGTGCAAATACGAGAAACACCTCGTTATGCAATAGTCTTTCAAGACTTGAAGGTCCTAATTGGAGAGCAACATTGAAATAGGCACTACCAACGGATTCTCACCAATGAGAGAATAATAATTACCAGTAACTTGGGTCGACATGCTACGCAGTCGATATAACCCCGCCATACCAGTAAGAAGGAAAGCACTACGAGTGCAATGGAGGACAAGAGAAGCGACAGAAACACCGGACAACAGTCCAAAAGGGCAATAACAGCAGGATAATACCGCGCAAGGGCATAGGGACTACCTAAAAGTCAATTATGCAGCGGATAACTCCGAACTTATACCGTGCACCGGGATTATAAGACCGTGGAGTATGAATCAGCTAAATTCTCTGGCGATCCTCGAGACGCCTCTAACAATCTATCAATATGCATCACACTATGCATCAGCATCTCGTACTAACAATACACTACGGCACCCCGTACCATTACTAATCCATCCCGGTTATTCCCTGTTGTTAACTATTAACGTTTGTCGGGTTTTCGGTTTAACTCGAGATTAGGAAAAATGTCATATTTCATGCGTGGTTACGTCGAGTATATTAATATACTTAACTTTAAACGTTTACTATCGCATGTAGTTTAATACACATTTGTCACTATATTGCATGTATAATCATATGCAATAATACTTTGAATTATATAAATCCTTATTATTCCATGTATACTCCTAACATTAGAATTTCCATATCTAATGTTTGTAATTCTTTTCTCTTTATCTTATATCATTTTAATTATGATAATATATGGTTATTGAACCATATTATATTTTCCACACCATAACATATATTTATTTATATACATGTATTATGGGACCATTTATTATATGGTAAATCTTTATAATATATTCATTCTCTTTTAATGAATATTTCTTATATGATAAATGTTATAACCTTTATAACATTGAAAACCATATTATAAATTTTGTTCTAAAATCCCATTATTTCCAAACAGCACCCATGTTCTCTATTATTTACAAAATCCACCACATAATTTATATAATGTTATATCATAGTTATATAACATATATTATGACATTTATGTCATTAAAACAATTATAACCTATAGTTATAAATTATTATAAAATACCAAATGTACCATAGTATTCTCGGTTTTATTTAATTCCATACTTTCAGATTTTACAAATCAATCCCCAAATTATATTCCATTGTCACACTTATAATATTTACCTTATATTATAATCCTTAAACCTTAATATAATTATAACCTATGGTTATAAAGTCCAAACCCTCGGCCTATTCTAAATTAATTTCCAACCCTCCAACTTTCCATAATAACCAAATAACCCCATTTTATAACATATAGTTTCTAATGTCATTAAAACTATATATTATACATATACCTTCATAAAACCTCATATATAATTCCAAAAATTACCAAACTATACCAAAAGGTTATAAACATCATTCCTAACCTTATACTTTCAATAATTACGGTTTTCACCACATATGTTACCTATATGTAACAATGATATAAAATATCATATATTATACTTATATAATCCATATTAACTCCAAATTTAACCAAATAAATTCCTAAAAATTCCTAATAACCCATAGGTGTATAAAATACCATTTTATACCCTAAACTTTCGGTAATCTCATATATACCCATATGTTATGTAATTTTTTACAATTTAATACATAACTTAGTATAATTTGATAATTAAATTAATAAATCATCAAATCTGGTCAAAGTCTTTTGCTTGGTCAATGTTTGACTTCCAAACATCATTTTGACCCCACTTTCTCGGTAATTACATAGATTACCCCAAACTTTCCAATATTTACAATTTCACCCCAAAACTTTATAAAATCTTATAATTTTTATTTAAATACATTTTAAATCCCAATTTTTGGCTATATTCACCTACAACCCTCTAATGTTTGATTATTTACGGCTCTGACCCCTTACTTAATAGTAAGTGCATAAATAAATTAATTAAGCTTTTAAACTTAAATAAAATGGCCTAATGACATGGCCTTATTACAACTTTGCTTTATAACATAAAATTACACATAAATAGCTCAAAATATAACATAAGCTCTCGGCCTTGCTGTAGCTTATTTATTTTTCCACATAATGTCATAATTTGACCATTATGTTAATTAAATCACTTAAATGACTAGCTTAATTTATCTTAGTCATTTTTTTTCATACTTAGGTTAAAATCACCCATATAAATACCTCCACTCTCGGCACATAATTTATATAAGCTAAGAAATCATAATAACATAAGTTTAAGGTGTTTATACCTTGATTTATGTACTTAAAGCCCTTATACCCATTCGGAAGCTTGGAGGAAAAATCATCACAGCACTCACACATGTTTAATACACCAAAATAAGATATGGTTACACTCCAAGCATGAGCTAACCATAAGGAACAATTAAATGTAATATTTAAGGCAAAAATCACCTTAAAAATGCTAGGTAGTCTCCAAAGGGTTTCAGCCTGAATTAAACACACCACATGGTGTTAAATTCACCATAAATACATGGGAAATATAGAAAACAACAAGCTGCTATGGTAATAGGTTTTACCTTGGCAAAATGCCTTAAAGAATGATATTTCCTTTGATTTTCGGCCACCCTTGCTCCAAATGGTTAACCAACTGAATTAACATGTAAATATGAAGATTATGAGTGATTAAACTCATAGAAATCAGAAGGAGAAAACCGGATGGAGAGTAGAAATCCTTAAGGTATGTTTTTATCTTATAATGTAAATTTTGACCACCTTGGTCCCAAAGCTTGCTTCAGCCGAGATTGATTGTTGTTCAAGGTTTAAAACACTGAGAATGAGCCATGGAAAGTGATAGATCATGAGCTCCAAGTGTAGGTAATGAAGAGATGAAGAAAAGGAGCTAAAATAAGCCTTAAACCATTACCTTAGGTGCAAAAGAGATTGATTTGCCTTCCATACTCAAGAACACAGCTTGAGAGGGTTTGGAAGTGCTGATGGCTCGGCTGGAATGGGACAAGAACAAAGAGAAAGAAAGATAATGTGTTTTAATGAATGAAAAGTATAAAATGGAATAGTAAAATGGTGATTCACCAAATTAGCTAGATATTTAGCATTAAAGTTGAATGTGCTGTCTTCCATTCTCCATGGCTGCCGACTTCATAAGGGTAGGGATGGTCATTAATTGACCATTGACCATACTTAGTCAATTTTGCTTAAAAATGCACTATTTGGGTTACTATTCACAAATGAATGCCATATTTTTGATTTTTTTAAATCTTGGATTTAGACCTTCTAATGTGGTACATTATAGTACATTAGTATATCAAGGTCTAATCCAATGCCTAACACCACTCAAAGCCCACTCAGAAAGTCAATTTTCTCAAAAACGTGCTTTAAGGAATTTTAAAGCACATTTTGTGTTAGAACATGTTTTAGAGCTTGGTTTCCTTTGAGAATGGTTTTATAATGTTAATTACTTCATTATAATACTTAGGAATCCACTTTGGATCCTATTTGAGGCCATACAATCTTTATGGTGCTTTAAAGCACATTTTTGGCTTTACCGATCTTAAGGCATGTTTTGCCTTGTTGAGATCTTTAGATTGTTCCCCCAATGGTATTTAGATGTTTATTAACCATATTAGATAATTAATAGATCATTTAATTATGTTTTTAAGGTTAAGGGTATTTCAATCTACCCCCCTTAAAAAGGCTTCATCCCGAAGTCCTTCTTCATAATCAGTTCACCTAAGGAATCCAGTTCCACTAAGTAATCACAGACAGATCATCACTAGGGAGTACATTCCACTACGTTCAGACCAAGTCTATATGTATCACAACTGACACAGCATCAATCTCATTCCATATAGTTAGTAATCATGACACATTCATTCATAAACAGCACTAAACAAGGTGCAAAACTCATTCATACACAGCACTAGACAAGGTGCAAAACTCATTCATACACAGCACTAGACAAGGTGCAAAAATCAATAAAGTACTCAAAGGTGTTTGCAAGGGATACTCCATGTATCCCTATCTACATGTTAGTATCTCGCGAGGATACTCACCCATCACTCCACATGTATGTGTGTACATATATTTAACGATGGCAAATCACGGGGAAGCAGTCTTCAAGACCAGGACTTGACGATTCCCAACCCCATGCTAACCAACGTCTACTACCTGTGGGCACACTGGTTTAATAACGAAGTACACTGCGGTCCACGGCTCCTCGGATAGTATGACCTAATTTCCTCAATCACCCGCAGACACACCGGTCGAATGACAAAGGGCTCTACGGTCCACGGCTCTTTGGGTGATGTCACTCGCAGACACACCGGTCTAATGACGAAGGACTCCACGGTCCACGGCTCTTCGAGTGACGCCCTAAATTCCAATTTCTATTCATATATGTGTCCACTTGTAGGAAGTTTCGAGAGTCATTCAACCCCGACGTGGTCAGCGTCAGTGTTGAATCATCTCTCACCTCAATTTGTGTTCGGTTTCGCTTGATCGGACCAGGATCAAGTTCAACTTTCCACGTCAATTTCAATCAATTAATTATTTTATTCATTTCTAATCTTATTTCCTCTTGATATTTGCCACCTTGTGTTCTATATATACACAAGTCAACTAGTGTAATTAATCTAGTCATTGGCATATAGGATCATGTATCCTAACCATGTACCAAGTTCCCTCGACTTATAATTATTCATACCACTCCTAGAGGTTTTACCTCCACTAGGTTACTCATCGGTCTCATGCCGATTCACTCATCGCATTTCAATAATCGGTTTCATACCGAGTCACAAATCATATAGTATGGAGCTTTCTACTCCTTCTATTTGAAATCTCCCATTGGAGCTACCAGATAGACCTACTTGAACTCTCAACCGGAGCTAACAAGCTAGGCGTTTATGTGTTTAATGTTCGTAACGTTTGCATAAATAATCGGAAATAGGATAAGAACACTCTATCTGTTCTCCCTTTCCTATTCGCCACAACTAATGCGAACTAAAATATATATATGTTCATACACATAATACATCACAATATTACCTCAAGTAATATAACACAATCATAATATTTGTACTCTACGTACAATAATAGTTTGCAGCATGTGTACCATGTGCTACGTACTCCTACGTACGGCATATTTTAAGCGTGCGAAATTGCTCTACCCCCCTTAAAAATGATTACGCCCACGTAATCTACGAATGTATCATCTTGAAGTAATAAGTTCAAGATGTTCCACTCCAGTGGAATTATTCGTGCACTAATGTGCTGCATATTACATTACCCCTTTTTTCTAGGGTCGGGCTTTAGCCCCTCTGGCTATACTGCCTATCTCGGTTAGGTGTATGTATGTTCATATACAGTTTGATCGGGAGATGTAAACACATCATTGTTTTTCCAAAGCTGCTAGGTATTTCGACTAGCCTTTATTCAGTCACACTAACCTCTATACATGCTCATGGTATATTCACAAGAGTTCATGCCACCCTACCGAACTAACCTTCGGTGTAAGGGTTGTCGAGCTATGCTCTAGCACCTAGTGCTTGCAGTAGTTGTGTCTAAAATATCAAGACGAGTCTGATATGCGCAACTAACTGGTGCCTCATGACTCCAAGTTATTTCCCTCTGGAATGAGTTCGTTCCATAGGTACCTTGTAGGTCCTCTTTTGCTGGTGTGAACTCGTATCCCTCGTGTGTTGGTACTTTAGTACCCACACATATGGTTCATCCCTCTTCTCAATTAGGGGAATCCATTTGTTTATCTGTTCTTCTACGTTCTGCTTCTCACCAACATAATTCGGTTAACAGTTATTACAATGGTCGCTTGTTGCGCACCATGTACCGGTCGATTAGACGGTTATCCGCTATTGCGGTTTGCATGGAGTATCTAATCTCCAGCTTAGAGTATCTCTTGTAATGCTCGCTTTTGCCTTTCGTCTGTTGTAAACATACAATACGACTATGGGTTTTAGCTTGGCATTCGTTTTCTGTTCAACCCTAATTGGTACTAACATACTAACGTTTTATGGCTTGAGCATGTGGTTATTATTGTTTAATGTGACATCATCGCGGCGCCCTCAGCGCATTATATAACTCTTTCTGTGCCCCCCCTTTTTGGGTAGCATCTATAATCTCACAAAGGTTTCTCTAATATAACTTCCTAAGATACCACAATTCCTCTTCTCATTCATGGGTTCACCTCACCTTTACCATAAAGTAGGCCTTGGCTTCCTTGTTTACTAAAATCTTCAAAACTTGTGTTCTAATTCATCCACTGTGGAGTTGTGACCTTATGTCGTTTTATTATCAAGCTATCCTTGATTTCCCCATCCTTGTTGGTTTGACTGAGATTTCTCTCATCAATTCATGGTTTACCTAGTCAGGATTCCATTCACTGACTTAGACACAGAGTTGATTACCTCCTGGGTCCTCACACTACTCGTTTACATACATGGGGTACCATACTGATACATTACTACTTACCCAACTAACTTAAAGTAAGTTTTGTCAGGCCCACAAGCTCCTAGGAGTGTGGTCGTCCCATGTCTCGTTTAGTGCACTCGTAGCGTTCGTACCCGGTGGTTATCGTACTCTTAGTCCCGGTAATTTAAGTTGAAGTAACTACGTTGCCAATTCTTAACCTTTAATGTCAGAATGGCCTTAGAGGGTTCTTTGGGTTCTATGGGTTCCTTTATTAATGTATATTTTCCTTACCTTCTCTAAGATAGGTGTTTGGGACTTATCGCCCAAATATTGGTTTCCACATGCTCGTCATTTGGTATCTGTGAGTGGGGATCAGTAACTACTTACTATCTCTCCCGTTCACTCCTAGGCTGTTAACGCCTTCAGATATGAGTTTTCAGTTCTCGAACTCCACCCAATCCATTGGGTTACACCCTCTGGTGTAGTCTGGACTCCATGATAAAGGTTGACACCTCGTGTTTCCCCTGCCTTATGGTAGCCCTCTTTAGCCTGATATTAATCAGTATTTGTGATTCATCACCTTTGTTCTCCTAGTTTTGGATCATTTTGGTGGTACTAAGGGTATCCTTCCGTAGGCCTATGCCATACGATATTCAGGTTCAGTGCTTATTCTGATAGTTAAATGATTGTTGGTCTTGCTATTTAATTTTAATCCTAGTTGGTTCTAATACTTTCCCCTAAGGTTACAATTTAATACCCACAACTTAGTGGGTTCCGCTAATCATCGCTCTACATTGTGTAGTCCTTGCTCTTATTCAACTCGTATTTCCTCCATCCTCTTCGAGGTAACGGTATATTCCGTCCTCAAGCAATTTCACTGTTCAATTAATATCCACTGCCCTCCATACGGGAGTCTAGCAGCATAATGGATTCACAACACCCCCGGTGTGTGTGGTGCGGGCATAACGTCGGCCCCTTTATTGTACGTTCGCATCTGCCTAATCTTTTCTTACAATTACAAAATAGTTTGCCATAACAGCACTTGTCTAATATTTCCCCAAACACTATATACACCTGAGCCGTTCTCTTCGGCCAAATCAGGATGCCCAACTCCAGACTTGGATGGGGTAAGCAAGTTCAGCACTCATTGGATCCCAGATACCATGTCCACCTCACTTGTTACCCTCACTCGAGTTATAAGCTGACGTTACTCAGCTTGGTTAGGTTTAATTTAAAGTCTTGACTCGTATAGCTCACTTCTTGCCCTCTGGCAATGTTCAATGGTAGTGGTTTTAACCACAAGTGTCGCGCACTCCCAAAATATGGTTATGCTGGTCCTAAAGACTCGACACTCCTCACCGGTAATGATTGACGTTTAATGTTCATACCGGCACTGGGGTTAGGCTTGTGGGCACTAATTACCGTTGTTCTCATTTACTCCCTTTTTCTATACTCTACTAAATGTTTTAACATTTTCGGTTTAATGGTCAGACCGGCTAGGTCTTCCCGAGATTTTATCGACCTCAAACCCAAGGGTTTCGTACCCCTGCCTTTAAGAAGGCTATGACCTGCTTCATTGCATTACGGACTCATATAAAGTTTAGTGTTTATTGGTAACCGCCTGGACCACTCGGTCCTTTAGGGTTAGTTTACCGTCGCTGCACTTGCTGTAGCAAGTGCGCAAGGCAGGTTGAAATTTAATACTTTGGTTAGTTTGGCACTCGCAGTGGCAAGTGCGCCATGCAGACTGAGTCACCGGTACGGCGTGTTTCAGTACAGTGCTATCCCCTAGTTGGGTTTCTGTTCTTGTTGAAGAACTTCTTATTCAAACTCATACAGTCTCATACCCGCACTCGTTCCCACAAGTTTACCGTGGTAATAAGGTCTTACTTCCCTCAAGAGGCGTTGCGTGGTAGCGACTTAGCGAGTTCTTGTTCCTACAGCTCTCATGATCTCTCCTCATGCACGTCAGGCCATCATGAACCTTCAGTATTGCATGGATTAGAGTTACTCGCTTCGGGTGAGACTTCTAAAAGGTCATCCATTCCATCTGTTACATATCTCATAAACTAATCATTACTCGTCGTTTCCACTTCCTTTCCCCCCAAGCGCACTTACCAGTGCTTTCCTGGATGTAGGACAGGGTTGCTTTGCTTATAGCGAGCTAGCCCCATTAGTCCTACGGGAATTATCTCCTTATCCTCCGTTTAATATTCATCTTATACTCGTATGGTAAACATTACGCCATTTCCAGGACCCCCGGTCCTAAACAACTCATCACCAAGTTTTATTTTCTACATTTAACATAATTCTCATAGCATCCACATCGAGTCTTCCCGATCAGGAGAGTTATCTCCGTGGTGCTTCTCATTTCATTTTCTCACTAGGTAGTACTCAAGGTACGGGCTGCGGCGGGTGGGGTACCATTGCAAATTTCCCGGGATGCTCTCCCATCAAGTGCGAGCGGTTCATACCGTCTTCGCGTTACTTGGGATTGCTGGACCTTCACCACCTTCCGCTGCGCCGCGTTCTTCCTTAGTACTGTTACCCAGACCCCTCCCTGACATATGTCAAGAGGACGGGTTAGACCTTTACTCGGTCTAATACCGCAGTCTCGGTCGTTTAATATTGAAGTGCCTCTACGGCTATGGTGTGCAAACCTTAAGCATTGCATCAACCCCGCAAGGTCACGTATCCTTACAACGTTTCCCGTATTCCCAAAACCTATGCTCACTGTATAAATCCTACTATCTCTTGTCATCAGAGCGGTACTCCGCTCTGATACCACTTTTGTAACACCCCTACTCTAATCGGCTCCTAATCATCTTACTTAACATTGTAATCGCAGCGGTAATCTAAACAATTGAACTACTGGTGTCACCGTTCTCACTCGCCCATACGAGTAATAACGTGCTTACTGATAAATATAAATACGAAACAATTTCCTACAGTGACAACAAGAGATAGATCTAACCTTCCCAAACCAATATATAAAATACATTCACAGTGAGCATTCTAAGTATCCCAATCCTATACACATTTCTAAGTTCGTATCAAAATGCAACAGTGCATATTTAAACAACTGTGGCTAAACTACCCAGCGCGTCCCGCTCTTTGTCGACACCGGAAGCTGCATACCTGCAAAATGTTTGTTTGTGGTATGGAATCAGCCCCTGCTGAGTATGTTACTACATGCCCGTCATGCCCCCTCGGACCCTCAGTTAATTGGTCGAGAGCATGCAATTCATTTTCATGCAAGTAGTTTAATATAAAATCTGTTAAAGCAACAACATATATTGCAGTAAACTCAATTAGCAAACAAGGCCCCGGCTTCACACATCGCATCGCGGTAAACCACTGAAAGCGTTACAACGCTTATATGAGTACAGAGACTCCATTCCAACAAACACTTGATAGTTCATAATTGAGTACGGTGACTCACTCGACCAAACAATCCATAATAATCCACTCACGAGCACAGCGACTCGACTCAACCAGTTCACAATACAGACAAAAGTACAATGACTCAATCAAACCAATTCACAACACACAATATGAGCACAATGACTCGTTTCAGCAAATCCACCAACATACAACACATAACCACAAGGCACAACCACTGAGCAACAAGGCGAAACAACGAGAATTATAAACAAGTATAATTTCCCGTCTTTGGCATACAAGCCCAAATAGTGTTCGCCTAATGTACGAGCTAACATAGTCGTTCGTAATTGTTCAGTCATGCCTAATGACAACGTCTCGTTAGAACGACATGTCTCTAAGTTACCCTTCTTCTATGGCGGGTCACCCACGGCAGTAGCCACTCCAGCGGTAGAGTCTCCGACCGACGAACCATCTGTAGCCCGTTGGAAATTTATCCTGATACTTACGGATACCCACACGGTATCCTAGTATCGTTAAATGATCACAGGTCACAGCAAGAGCCACATCCTCTTGATAAACTTATCTATACCATCGCATCGATTTACTATTTTTCCTAACACAGCAGACTAAGGTCGTTAGTCCAATCCTGAGTATGTCGACTCGGGATCCAGTGTTAGATACGAGAGCGGCGTTAAAGAGGCCAATGCTCCGTATATAAGTCTCGGATAATATATATATATATATCTTATTATCCTAATGCTACAACGTTTTACTTATGTTCCTTATATTACACATGTAAGATAACATCATTGCCGCTAGTTCGTTTTATAATATGTTAATATATACGAACGGTACTGTTATCGTACAACAGTAATAATAATAAAGCAGCATTAATACACAACTCAAGCATATTAATTCACCCAAGCAGACATTCAATCTTAACACATATTTTCACACAACGTCTGAACTGAGGAAATCCTTAGAGACAATCAAGCCATATAAATAACATACCGTGCACCGGGATTATAAGACCGTGGTGTATGAATCAGCTAAATTCTCTGGCGATCCTCGGGACGCCTCTAACAATCTATCAATATGCATCACACTATGCATCAGCATCTCGTACTAACAATACACTACGGCACCCCGTACCGTTACTAATCCATCCCGGTTATTCCCCGTTGTTAACTATTAACGTTTGTCGGGTTTTTGGTTTAACTCGGGATTAGGAAAAACGTCATATTTCATGCGTGGTTACGTCGAGTATATTAATATACTTAACTTTAAACGTTTACTATCGCATGTAGTTTAATACACATTTGTACATTAAATAGTTTATCACTATATTGCATGTATAATCTTAATCATATATTATACATTTCACCTTAGTATTTATTTTCTTAAGGTTTGTTTTTCCAAGTTTAATGTAGTATAATTCATATGTAATAATACTTTGAATTATTAAATCCTTATTATTACATGTATACTCCTAACATTAGAATTTCCATATCTAATGTTTGTAATTCTTTTCTCTTTATCTTATATCATTTTAATTATGATAATATATGGTTATTGAACCATATTATATTTTTCCACACCATAACATATATTTATTTATATACATGTATTATGGGACCATTTATTATATGGTAAATCTTTATAATATATTCATTCTCTTTTAATGAATATTTCTTATATCATAAATGTTATAACCTTTATAACATTGAAGACCATATTATAAATTTTGTTCTAAAATCCCATTATTTCCGAACAGCACCCATGTTCTCTATTATTTACAAAATCCACCACATAATTTATATAATGTTATATCATAGTTATATAACATATATTATGACATTTATGTCATTAAAACAGTTATAACCTATAGTTATAAATTGTTATAAAATACCAAATGTACCATAGTATTCTCAGTTTTATTTAATTCCACCATACTTTCATATTTTACAAATCAATCCCCAAATTATATTCCATTGTCACACTTATAATATTTACCTTATATTATAATCCTTAAACCTTAATATAATTATAACCTATGGTTATAAAGTCCCAAAATAACCGAACAGACCCTAGGCCTATTCTAAATTAATTTCCAACCCTCCAACTTTCCATAATCACCAAATAACCGCATTTTATAACATATAGTTTCTAATGTCATTAAAACTATATATTATACATATACCTTCATAAAACCTCATATATAATTCCAAAAATTACCAAACTATACCAAAAGGTTATAAACTTCATTCCTAACCTTATACTTTCAATAATTACGGTTTTCACCACATATGTTACCTATATGTAACAATGATATAAAATATCATATATTATACTTATATAATCCATATTAACTCCAAATTTAACCAAATAAATTCCTAAAAATTCCTAATAACCCATAGGTGTATAAAATACCATTTTATACCCTAAACTTTCGGTAATCTCATATATACCCATATGTTATGTAATTTTTTACAATTTAATACATAACTTAGTATAATTTGATAATTAAATTAATAAATCATCAAATCTGGTCAAAGTCTTTTGCTTGGTCAATGTTTGACTTCCAAACATCATTTTGACCCCACTTTCTCGGTAATTACATAGATTACCCCAAACTTTCCATATTTACAATTTCACCCCAAAACTTTATAAAATCTTATAATTTTTATTTAAATACATTTTAAATCCCAATTTTTGGCTATATTCACCTACAGCCCTCTAATGTTTGATTATTTACGGCTCTGACCCCTTACTTAATAGTAAGTGCATAAATAAATTAATTAAGTTTTTAAACTTAAATAAAATGGCCTAATGACATGGCCTTATTACAACTTTGCTTTATAACATTAAATTACACATAAATAGCTCAAAATATAACATAAGCTCTCGGCCTTGCTGTAGCTTATTTATTTTTCCACATAATGTCATAATTTGACCATTATGTTAATTAAATCACTTAAATGACTAGCTTAATTTATCTTAGTGGATTATTGGTTGAGCTGTTGAGCGTTTAATTATAGCATTTACAGTTTCATTGTATATTGTAAAACGGAATTGCATGAAATGAACCGCATGTTAAGACGGCTAATTGACTTAAGGAATCTAAAGGATTCTAGGATCATATTTTAGCATATTCAGCGTTGTGCTGAGCCTATACGACAACATATTACAGGGACTTGATCGAGACTTGAAGCCGGAGTGCGAGACTTTTGGGTAGTTAACTTTAAACTATCTTTTGGAGTATACTATTGTACTATAAATTTGGATGTATGGATGTGGTATAAGATTTTGGATTAGATTGCTCACTAGTTGATGAATTTTAGTACATTGTATAGAATAATATCTATCGCTTGGTCATCATAGTGGTTTATTATGTACGGAATTGGAAGCCTGGTTACTCACATGGGTGAGTAACCCGAGTTAGAGTTTCATTGTATTTATTCCGCTGTATTATTGTATTTAAGTTTGGACAATTTGCATCGAGTTTATGATTTAATGTGAGTTTACGAGTTATGGGTGTTATAGTAACCCCACACAGAATCTCTGATATGACCAAATAAGTGATGTCCAGAGGCAATAAATCTCATAGTCAACTAACTGCTCTTAGATACCCTCTCCTTCCTTCCTAGTTATCTTAGGTCAAACTAGGTGGCGACTCTAGTCAATTCTACCTTATAGAGGCACCAGTCCGTGTAGCGCCCATTGAGGGTGGGTGTAGTGCACACTAGCATCACTGTTAAAGCTTTCCGGGAAAGACAGACGATAAAGTAAGTATTTGAGGGATACCAGGATGACGGGTTTACACCCTCCATAGAATGAAAATTTTTAGGATCTGCGTTTTTCAGTCAAGAACCATATTTAGACCTTCTCATACCGAAAAATCAACCTCCACAAAAATGAGTAAATAAATATACAATAAACATACAAAATATTTATCCTTTTTAAACGCTTAAAGTTTACAAATTTTTTTTAGAAAAAAACTTATAAGGATATAAAACCTAATTAAATATATAAATTTTGTTTACATATATACATCTTTATAAATATTAGTAGTCAAAATGGGAACCTTAAAAGTTGGGGACCCTGCCACGGACAGGGTCGGGGGGGGGCGCACAACATAACATTGATGAAGTATCACCATGTTATCACCAAATACTCCTCTTTAGTTTTTCTATATAGTTTATTTATGTTAATAGGTATTTGTTGACCCCCGTAACATTGTAAAATATCACCATGATATCACTAAATACTAATTATTAGCATTTTTTTCTATTAATATGTATATTTTTTAAGAATTATATTGTAAAAAATCATTTTTAGTCTATACTCCCTCCGTTCAACAATAACTGTCATTTTAGAAACTTGCACACTTATTAAGAAAAGTAGGACAATGACGCATGTGCCCCTACTTTTTACTTTTCCATTTAAATAATAATTACTTTTATATTGAATAGTAGGGGTAAAAGTGGAAAGAAGTGAGTCAAAAAGCTAGAATGACAGATATTTTTAAACAAGAATCACATCCTAAAACGACAGATATTAATTAACGGAGGGAGTATTAGATTAAAAAAACTCTTATTATTTTTATTTTAGCAATATAGTCTAAAGTAAAATTGATTATTATATTGGTCTAAGTAATAATGTACCGGGTCTATCTATAATAGAGGTGTTTTCATTTTTTATTACAGATTTCACAAATTAAAATAATATTATAATTACTCAAAATAATTTTTAAATGATGTTTTAGAAAAAAAACTACTAGTTTATAACTATTGGTCTATAATATTGGCATTAACATATAATTTAGTATACCAAATTTATAAACTTTGAATAAAAAGGTAAAACAAACTTTTTTATATATTAATCTATATATTTCAATTTTAATTTAATTTTAGGTGAAATTTAATATCTAATACAATTTTATAAAATATAACTATAAATATTGAACATTTATATTAATTCAAATTTTAAAAATATTAATTAATATTGTTAAAAAAAATTCCGGCCTCCCTTAAAAACAAATCCTGTCACCGCCCTTGGCCACAGAACATGTTAGATATGTTCTGAGCCGTCCCTGAAAGGGCACAATTTAAATTAATTACAACCTCCTAGCATAATTGAGCTTCCTTGAGCTCTAATGCCGAATCCTAGTTTTCATCTTCGTCGTTAATGGATTAAAGTTGGAAGTAAGTGGAAGACCGAGATACCTCACAGGTAATTTCTGCTTCTTACTTTAAAATTTGGACAAATTAACCTTCTTCTAACTAAGAACACCCCCTATGAATGTTATGCATTTGTTGTTATTAAACATCCGCCCAAAGTCTTTAGAATACTCATCACTAGAGCGTTTTTAGAGCTAACACATACTTTGTAAATCCCTTGCAGAATAGAATTAATTCATTTGCAAAATCAATGTGCGACAGGTAAACGCTTTTGTGGTGCGGATGATGAAATTTAAGGGCCCTCTAAGTGACATGTATTATATAGGTAGAGGCGTAGAGCAAACAGGGGTAGAGACTAAGGGCCCCCTTTCCCCTAAAACATTCCTAAGCTGTCATTGATGATAATTGAAGAAACAGAGGTAGTGTAACAACTAGTATCCCCCCTTCTAAACAAAATTTATGGATCCACCACTGCATAGTAACCGTGTTAATTATTAGTGAATGGTTTTGGACAGAATCTTGATCATCAGATTAGGAAATATGACAATAGACGGTTTAGATTAAATTTGCTGATTTGGTAATTTAGTGGATAGTTTTCTTTTATTATCACTTTCTTTGTCAAGTCATTCCCGTTCTCACAGTTTCACTCTGGGCCTCTCTTCATTCTCATCCGGTGGATGCGCCTCTGCAGAGATTAAGAACTGGAACTCCTGCATCTTGCATACCAAACTGAAGATGGAAAAATTCACGTCTTTGTTTTCTTTACTCACGGTAATTTTGCAACCCTAACTGGTGAACAAGTAACATATATGCTCTACACCTCTCTTCAATTTCATCTTGTGTTTTCAACTCTGCAGAGATTAATGGTTGTAACTGCTGCATCTCGCACACTGGACTGAAGATGAGGCTGAATTCAAGAAAAACATTCGCGGTTGTCTTCATTCTCTTCACTGACGATAAGTTTGCAACCTTAACTGTTGAACAAGGAACATCTTTGCTCTGCAACTCTCTTCATTCTCTTCCTGAATCCAGGAAAAAATTTCACGGTTTTGTTTATTCTCTTCACCAACGGTAATTTTAAAACCTTAATTGTTGATCAAGGAACATCTTTGCTCAGCACCTCTCTTCATTCTCTTCTTGTAAGCCATTGTTTTGTTGTGACACTGATATATCCATCAGTATTCTTGGGCTTTCCCTGATGACCCTAGCTAATCTAACCCACACTTCTCAATATTGCAGTACGGTAAAATAGCAGGCTTGTTTGAAGTAGAGACATGGTAGAGGATACTATGGCCCAGTTCGTGAAAGAGCTGATAGCTGATAGCTGATGATTGATTAAGTAAGTTGAAAGCTGATATAATTAGTTTAAATGACATTAGCTTATTGCAAATAATTTGATAATGTGTTTGCCGTTGCTAAGCTTATTTTAACAGCTTAGTGTATAATTAGATTAATAAGTAAAATTATATACATATTAATATGTTATAAATAATATAGTACAATTTAAAAATATGTTTGGAAATACTATTATACAATTTTCAAATATGTAACTAAAATAATATTCAACAATATTTATTCATCATAATGACATATATGTTGATATTAACATAAGTAATAAACAATGTGTTACATAAATTTTCTATATATATTACTAATTATTTAATTAAAATAATTTTTTTAATGTTGTATATCATAATTGCAGATATCACATATGTATTCATAATCATATAAATAATAAATAAATGTGCAACATAATATTTCTACAATACATATATTGCTAATTATTTAAGTAAAATAATATTTATTAATATTTATATATCATAATTACATATATAACATATGTATACATATTCATATAACTAATGTTATAAATAATGTGTAACATAAAATGTCTATAAATATTACCAACTATTTAATATTAAAACAATGTTTACTAATATTTATATATCATAATTACATATATAACATATGTATTCATTTTCATATAACTAATAAATAATGTGTAATATAAAATGTCTATATTACATATTATTAATTATTTAATTAAAATAATATTTACTAATATAATTGTTGCATCACAGTGAAATATATTGGTATTACAAAAGCAATTTACGGTAGTTTGATAACCATCTATCACAAAAACAATAATGTTGGTATGAGTTGAAGTACGTGGAGTACAGGTTGACGTAGGGAACAGACTTAAACAAATAATAGTTTAAATCATTTGAAAAAGGTATTATGGGTTGCATTTTTTTTCTCACGAACTGGGCCTATATATACGCGAGCCCACTTGTGAAGTTTACGGCACATATTATTCTCAAATTGGTTGCTGCTTTTGGGCTTTGGCTTACCATGCATTATTAGGCTCCAAGTGAGGGCCGATAAACACTGTCCTTCAACAGGACTCGGATACTATATTATTCATTTTGTCTGTATTGCAACGTTCTTCACATCTATCATCTATGTACTTTTTGATGTTTATTCCATAACTAAGAAAATTTAGTCAAAAGTGAGATTGTGGAGTTAGTGAGTTATCCTCTATCAAAGAAAAAATTTACAGACACGATCCTAATATACAATAAGATTCTAATTCAAAAAGAAAAAAATTATAAGCATGATTCTAATATACAATATCGGGTGGGATTGTCGAAGATGTGACCTATTGTCACAAGCGAAGAATAGTTCACCAATTCAGCTATCTCACTTTTGAAGATAATTAACTTATTATCCTTTGTATTCATGGAAGTATCGAACCTGTGACCTGTTGTTAGCGTCCTTTTAACCTTTTTTCCAATTTTAATTTAGAGGACAATTTGTTTTTTAGCATAGGACAAGATAAAGCAACAAAGCGCAAGATAATGCACCATCTACTTGTAAGGTAGTTAGAGTTGATATTATATTACCTTTTCTTATGGATCTATGGTAGCATGGATATTAGTTAAATTTTTCATGTTTTTGGTAGGGCAAAAAAAATTAACAATGTTAAACAGTGTATACTTTGTATGTTCAATATTATCTTTAACGTTCATTCTTAGATAATATGGAGTGATACTATATATTTCCTTATCCATTTGGATGTCCCAATATTGTACACTAAGTTGTGGTGAGAATGTGGTGGCGAAAATACGCCGGTTCTTGGGCATCATAGAGGACGTCTCAGTAGGCCGCATCAATTTCATCTGACTGAAAGTCTCGCTCAATACTTATCTCTCGTTTCTCCTAGTTTTGCCGGTGCACTATGACGGCTCTGATCTTGTGTTCACAGTTACCTACGATGATATGCTGGATATTTGCGTGGGTTATGGTCGATTTCTGCATGACTCGGGCGCTTGCCCTTTTAAGAGAGTTCCTGGTTATGGCAAGGTGTCCTACGGAAGATGGCTTTGTACAGATGTGTGTGTACCTTGCCCACACAAATCTCTGGAGCATCCTCATCGATCCCCTGACTGAAGCTTTTTCCCATATGCAAATGACTAACTATCTCAGCCCACTTACAGTATAGTCTCCAAGATGGGGATCTCTCACCTGTAAAGACTCACTCTACCTCCGTGGCCGCTGCTGACCAAGGAGAATTTCCAAGAAGCGTGCTCATGCCCAAATAGAATGACTGTCTTTTGGGGTTACATGAGTCCAGACTCGACACATGCAATCGTGGTTTCTTCTCGAAGTCTTAACTTGATACATTATTGTCACCTAGCTAACATCTCTACTCTCCTTTGGCCGTTTGAGAAGCCAGTTGTTTTTTATTATTAAGATCACTACTCCTATGATCATTACTTGGGTGCTTGGGATTTACCACGGCTTAAGCAATCTTTCAGATTGTCCATTTGTAATTTCATGGGTTATTAGGGTTTGTAATCTGGGTCACCTTCGAGTTTAAGTAATATTCATTGTTCGAAAAAAAAAGAAATTGGAGATATAGCGTTCATGGCGAGGTCGGGATAGATGAGTAGGCTCGGCCATATATGTTATACAACATGCATGGTCAAAGTGAACATGTCTACAGGTATTATGCAACCAGTTATGCGTATGCCCTGGCTTATGAACGAACCCATTCGGCATTCCATGGCATGAATCCATTTGATCACGAAAATTCTAATATTTTGTTATCACGAAAATGTTGAATGTGATATCAGTGGATGCTTCTCATTCTGATCAAAGTAGGTCGTCCGATGACCCGACCCAACCCGATAAAATCCCAAAGAACCCGGTCTGAAAGAAAAATCGTATCAGGTTTAGATAAAAAAAATAGACGTGAATAAAAAACCGAACCAGCCTGTAAACTTTCACTCACGGATAAACTCAGCCCAAATTTGTTATTATATATATTTTAAAAGTATATGATAATATATATTTGAATTGAATTTATATAATATATTTAAATTATAATATATTTAATTTTTAAAAATATAATAATTATGTAAAAGAAATATATAAAATCGGACCAGTGGATCAGAGCTGACAAAAAAATGGCATTACCCGGCACGAAGTTTTTTTAAAACCGGCTTAGATAAAAAAATTTGTCCCAACAGGCTTAAATTCATAGTTGATCTGACCCGCCCAAATAATCAACTCTACTCATATCTTATCGTCAGAATCTCCATAGCCAAGAAAATCTTAAGGTTTGCACAATACCACCAGAATCAGCTTGCCATGAATTGCTCCTCTACACTATCACTTGCCATTATGAATTATCTTTCCAAAAAAGTAGGTAAAGCAAACATTATGTAACTGTCAAAACAAAAATAATGGGGAGGTAAAGCAGCAAATGGTGTGAAGATTCCAACCCAAAAATCACACTAGGTATACAAGTCACGCTGTTGAGGATAAGAGCATCATACCAATAAAACGTACTTTCATTGATGACAACAGTAAGACGCCAATGCGTTCTGAGCACCAAGTTTAACGCATACAAAGCATGAAAAAAATAACTATCTCAAAGACGTAGAAGCTAAACGTGAAACCAAAACAACATCAGCAAAGATGCCTGTTCATTTCATCAATCTGAATCAGAGTCGGGATATATTGACGATCTCACACTTCTACGTCTACTATCAGATTGGTCATCATCTTCCTCATCCTCCTCGTTTTTCTTCTGGCTTATCATTCCTGTAAAAATAACATGTCAAGGACTAGTAGCAATTGAAACAGATGACCGTAAAGCAGATCAATATTGGGCAAGTGGATAACCTTTCTTCGTTAATAGATTCTCCAGAGCCCTCGCAGAGAAATCATCTTTCCCACCCAGATCTTGGAAACCAATCAATCTATCAACTGCAATACCATTCCTGCAAAGGACAAAGATTTTGAGCTAATGGACTTGTATTACACGGCAAAAGCCCAAAATGTACCAAACAATTTCGGGATATGCCAATTGATCAGTCTTTCACCATCTTCCAACTTTGATCCACTCAGAAAACAACTTATATTACCCATCTTTAGATTATAATCTAGTTTCCAGCGGGTCCATTCAACACAAAGGTAACTGCTGCTAGATGTCAACATGACCCTGATATGTTGTGAAGGCTTCGATGGAAATGGACTAGTGAAATACTAACCTGAATAATATAACGCATGGCAAAGTCTTCACTGCCAGCTTTGATACAAAGAAGGGTGCATTCTGCAAATCAGAACAAAGCCAACAGTTGGTCAGATTGTGTCCGTGATTGAAATTTAAGTTTCCAGACAAAATCAGAATAAAAGTAACTGGAAGCTGCTTAGTTCATGTTCAAGCGCTCATAGGGCAAGTATTGTGAGCAAAAAAATAGCACAAAGGATTAACAGAAAGCATGGTAACCTACCTCCGCATCCAACTTAATGAACTTGGTTTCAAAATACTTGGGTGCAAGAGCCTTCAGATGCTTATCCATTATCCTGGGAAGTCCATACAAAATTCAGCATCAAAACTAATATGTCCAACTCTTCTTCTAGACAATTTCAAGTGTCGATCTTAAACCAGGAAATACAATGCGTTACGGATCAGAAACTTCTCCTAGCAATTGCCAAAAATCAATTCCTTCTACGACATCTTTTACAATTTTGTTAGAATGTTACAATCTTATCCTATTCTTCACTCTTCTGGGTGTCACAGCTGATTAAACAATGTATAAAGCAACAGAAAAACTGTTATTAACAAGAAATTACAATGTAAAGAAGCCTCCAACAGTCCCAGATCCTTCAAAAACTCCAAATCATCTTGGGCAAGACCTAGGTCAACAACTCCAAGTTATGTACGTTAAGTACCATTAAATGCATCCTACCAGAGCATAGTCGGACCCTTCTAGAAGATTGAAAAAAAAAACACCCAAGAACAGCAAGAACCAAATTCGTACTGAGTACATGGCTATTAACCAACAGTGTAAATGATAAGCATCTCGACACTGGACTTCATAAGCAGGGAACCATTTTAAATGGCAACTGGGCGTAAATCTATTAGCAGAGAGGAGGTAAAAAACAGGAGAAAGGGAGCCAGAGATTTTACTTGCATCGGTAGAATTCTTTATGATAGAAGTGGCAAATCGTCAACTCACTCCCAGTTACTTCACCCAAGAAATCTCCCTCGGTTACCTCCCTATATTCTCCATGCCCCTGCCTCTTCAAGGCCTGTCGCTTCTCGGCTTCTTTCTACAATAAGTTGTTTTGTAAACACACCAACAGTAAACAGAAAAAGAAGAGACTGAATGGATACAATACCCGCCATCTAAGAAAAAATAAACATTAGTAGGGCATACCTTTAAAGATGCAATCCTTTCAGCAAGCAGCTTATCTGCCTCGGGATCCTGATAATAAAAAAGATTCCTGTTATTGACAATGAAATAACAACGATGCCCAGGAGTATTAGAGCATGAAAAAAATAAGCAGCCACCCACGTTCATCAAGTCATCCAGATCTAGTTCTACATTAGCCGAGCTGGACGCTTGAACCTTCTCCTCAGCGACCATTTCCTTCATAGTCAAAACATAAATACGTTAACGCCAGACATCACAATTGTGGAGAAAATATCAAGTCACCTACACGCACTGACGAGCCACAGTAGAATGATATCTTTCTTAAAATCATTATACCGACTTAATTAACACAACGCACAGACATATTACTACACTTCGTTCTTCAAAACTCCACGGACGATTGGAGTCACCCAGCTAACTAAGCACATCCCAGCCTCCTATTATTAAAGGGAACACGACATCAGGAACAGGCACCCAAACCAAAATTCAAAGTTCACTATGGTTTCTTTCAGACCAAGAACCCACACACTTTGCCACGAAGAGTACATCTGAAATCGAGCAAACTTAAATATGAATCACAGCGATTTGAATCAAGGACGGACCTTTTGAAGATTACGAGCAGCAGCAGCCATGACCTGGCCATAAGCCAAATTGGTAAGAGTTGATTTTACAGAATCCGGATCCATCTTCTTCACCTCCCTCACTCCCTCCTTCTAACACTGGTCTTGATATGGCGAACAGGCGATGAAAGAATAGCGCTTGGAAAGGAAGAACGCAAGTACGCTTTGGATGACAGATCTTCTTCACCCTTCTCTGGAAGTGTTGTTTGTAATGGCAAAGGACTACTTCATTTTACTTTTTCGGCTGCTGCGTTTGAAACAAAGCTACTTTGTTAAATTTTACTAGTAAGTATTTAAGTTAAATTTTAGGCAAATTTGACGAGATACCAGGATAACTCCTGATGTTTTATTTTTATTATGAGATACTTAAAGGTTTTATTTTTTTATAATATACTTCTGAGATTTCATTTTTATTTACAATATACCTTAAGAATTTAATTTGATTACAAGATACATGTTCGTTCAGATTTTGATATTTTTTTATCATAAAGGAATACTTCCTCCTATTCTAAATATAAGTCGTTTTAGGCTTTAGAATTATGTTCAAATTATAAGTCGTTTTAGACTTTTTGTATCTATCTTTCTATTTTTACCCTTTCTACTTTTTTAATTATTATTATCAATGCAGTCTACTTTTTATCTTACCAATAAAGTATACTTACTTTTTTATTCTCCCAATACAAAAAGTAAGGGTATGCAAGTCTTTTTAAACTCTTTCTTAAAAATAGTGAAAAAGTCTAGAACGACTTATAATTAGAACAGGAGGGAGTACTATTTATTAGCTGGTAGCTTTAGGAGTGAGATCCTTAGCTAGCTCCATCAAACAAGATACATGAGGGTCCTCAGTTATGTTGCACCCTCTGGCAAGTAAGGCTGAATTTAGCTATCCTATCAGCAACCTCATTACAACTCCTATCTATTCTAGATATGATACACCTTTCAAAGTTAGAGGTAATAGCCTCACAAGCTCTACAAATGCCCTCAAGGGGATGATTCCTATCTCAAGTCCTATTCAACAGACCCAAGCATCGTTTGAATCAGTTTCTACTATAATACTAATAAGTCCCTATCTGCAAGCTAACCGCAATCCATCATAGATGACCCACAACTCAGCTTCCAAAACTGAGCTGCTCCCCAGAAAATGAGTAAACCCCATGAGTCAGGTACCCTTGAAGTCCCTAATACAGCCTCCTGCCGCCGCCATGCCTTCTCTACTGACTGCAGCATTCACATTGATTTTCACAGTACCACAAGGAGGAGGAAGCCATTTTTGGATAGGAACTTTAGAACTAGCGACAGCACTTGAAACTTTCTCCAAAGGACGCTTCAGGAGACAATGCAAGTTAGACAAAAAAAAATTCAGTGGAATATCTGAATCTGGCAAGTATTGGTGGTATCTTACATTCTCCATTTCCATACAATGTAACAAGTAGCAGCAAAGATGCGGGACCAACAGGTATTAAAACCATGATGAATTCTGTTACAATTCAGATTTTTAAGTAACTGTAACACCCCTACCGCTAATCCAAACATTATCCCCTAAACCGTCTCAAGTACCAATAACAAAGCAGCGGAAATTCACTTACAAACGGTGGGTGATACAATGCCATTAGTCTCCCACGTGACTAACGAGGCCAAATCCAAATACCAAACTACTATCGGTCTGATGAACTTGAATATACCGAGTAAGCTATTCCAAACAATGCAATTCATTCCATAATAAAATCACAATCCAATGCAAACTTCAATTCAATACTATACCGAGTCTCTACAATTCCCAACTTGCCGGTAACATTTCGGTCTTACAATCCAACAATTACAACATAAATACAATAGTTCCAAAATTAACTACCCATGCTTAAGTAGCAACCCCGTCTCACACTCATGGACGGTGATCGGCTTCAAAGTACCTGTAAAGTAAAAACGGTACCCCAAGGGGCTCAGCGAATTGCTGGTATGAAATTCGCATACCCCGCGTGTGAACGGGGGTACGCCGACTACTTTGTCAAGAACATGCGGTTCATTTTAATTCAATAAACATGCACGCATTCAAAGTCATTCAACAAGGAATACAATCACACTAACACAACAAGTTTGCTAGTTAGTATTAACTTACTCTTTGGCCTTGAGGGTTTTTTACCTCACTATGCATTTGTTCCTCATTCATTATCTTACCCATTCTCTTGGGTTACTCTCACTCAAGTTCTCTTATTCTCAATCTCGACTCTCAACTCCCAAGTTCTCAATCTCAATTCTCTATTCTCAACCCTCAAGTTCATTTCTTAAACTCTCAAGTTTTAATTCTCAAGTTCAATTCTCAAATTCTCAAATGGATATCTTTTAAAAATCGGCACCGAACTTAGTACGGATTTGACCAGAGTTAACCTCCCAGCAAAGGATAAAGATTTCTCCTTCCAACCACTAATCCTATTCTGGACCTTTTCAATCAGATCCTTAAAATTCTTATTATAGGTTCTGCTACGGTAAACATTGATGCCAAGATATTTACCAAGATAATCAGCAATAGGAATCCCTATACTTCTGCTAATATTAACTTTCTGTTCGGGATTCACATTCTTAGAAAACATGACACGAGACTTGTCAAGACTAACCTTGCCTCCTGACATTTCACAAAAGCCCAATAAGGCAGTCATCATATTTGAGAGATTGTCTTTAGTGGCAGACCCTAAAAGGACAAGGTCATCGGCAAAAAAGAGGTGGGACAGCTTGGGACCATTCCTACTAAGTCTAATAGCATCCCATCTACCCTCTTGGACAAAGATATCAATCATATGAGAAAATCTTTCCATGCAGAGAACAAACAGATAAGGTGACAGTGGATCACCCTGTCTAATACCTCTAGAAGGGGAGAACTGAATAGATTCACAACCATTCCACAAGACCTTCATGGAAACATATTCTACACAGGACATAACAAGTTCTACAAAACTAGGAGGAAGGTTAAGGCAATTCAAAGTATCACGTATAAACCTCAAGGAAAGTCTATCGTAGGCTTTCTCCAGGTCAATCTTAATGACTGCCCAACCTTTCTTATTCTTCACTTTATTCATGGAATGGAAAATTTCTTGCATAATAATATGATTATCCTGGATACTTCTACCAGGAACAAAGCTGGTCTGAGTGGGGGAGATTACCTCAGGGAGGAATACCTTGATTCTGTTAGCAAGTATTTTAGCGATAATTTTATAAGTAACATTGCAAAGAGCTATGGGCCTGAAATGCTTCATGTGTTTAGGTGTAGAAAGCTTTGGAATCAAACAGAGAGTAGAGTTGATGCCAGGATTAACTCTGTCAGAACTAAAGGTGCTCAAAATCAGATCATAAACATCTTGTTTAAGTAACTCCCAATGGTGTTTATAAAACCAAGCATGGAACCCGTCCGGGCCAGGAGCTTTATAATTATTCATACTCATGATAGTATTATCAATTTCATCATAAGGAGGGGACCTATTACACTGGTCAAATATGTCTTCAGATAAGGTGGGGAAATTATGTCTAACAGTAAGGTATCTATCAGACAGATCTTGTCTAAAGAGATTACTAAAATACTCTACTGCCAGCTCCATAAGGTTTCCCTCACCAACAATAGTGTTACCCTCATTGTCCCTAAGAGAAGTGACCTTCATTTTGGCACGTTTAAGGAGTACTTTCCTGTGGAAATATTTGGTGTTCTATCCCCAAACTGAATCCAATTAACCCTAGCTTTCTTGAACCAGATGATTTCCTCTTTAAGGAGGGTAGTTTCCAATTCTTTAGACAGGGTGGATTCCAAATTCTTAAGGAAAGGGGATTGACCTTTCTCTAAAGCTTTCTGGGTACCTGCTAGTCTTTGGAGAAGTTTCATTTTTTGAGCAAACACATTACCAAAAACAGATTTATTCCAGCAGGAAAGTTCCCTAGACATATAGTGTAATTTCTAGATTAAGGAACCCCCATCCGGCCAAACATTAGTAATAAAAGAGTCATACTTCGGGTGAGTAGCCCAGACAACCTGAAGTCTAAAAGGTTTAGGAGCAGGGGCTGATAAAGGCTTTTGGTAAAGATAGGTCAGAATAGGAGAATGATCAGAACCGGATCTAGGGAGAATGTGAAGCCAACTATCAGGGAAAAAATCAAACCAGTCATGGGAGACAACGGTTCTGTCCAATTTAACAAAAATTGATTTATTGGTCCATGAGAAATTATTTCCTTTACTAGGGAGGTCAATAAGTCCATTAGTTCTAAACCAGCTAGCAAAAGCTTTACTACCCCTATTCAAAGACCTAATACCACCTTTCTTTTCATTGATAGAGATGATAGAGTTAAAATCTCCAGTCAAGCACCAAAGACCCGAGAAACTACTTCTTAGGGAATTCAAATCTGACCATAAAGCTACCCTACTACAGTCATCAAGCCTAGCATATACAAAGGTACAATGAAAAAAAGTCTGATTACAAGTAATAAGGGCATGAATATACTGAGAAGCAGAATTCACAATAGCAACAAAAACAGAATTATCCCAAAATAGCCAGAGCCCACCACTAAAACCCCTGGCTTCAACACGGAAGTGATTCAAAAAACCAATCTTAGAGCAAACAGAATCAGCTTTTTCACCACTAATCCTAGGTTCACAGACAAAAATAATGTTGGGGTGATGGATATTAATCAGGTTTCTAACATTGGGGAGAAAATTAGATTTGCAGCCCCACAGACATTCCATGACAACATTTTCAGATTAGCCATCATAAAACAAATTATATAAACACATAAGTATCATAAAACATCAGGATCCGGAGGTTCCTTATCCTCAGGTAGATCCCACGGAGTCCCTACCTGTGGCTCTGCAGGGGGCAAAGTAGAGACATAAGCATTCCCAGAAACATCAGAAAAGATACTAGCATTTAGAGATTTACCAAGTCTCCCAGGTTTTGATGGAATCAAAGAATTATCCGCAGGCAAATTGTCTATATTGCACAAATTATTAGAGTTAGGAGATTTACAGAGCTCATCAGGAGAAGGAATCTGCATCCCTATAAGGTGTTTTGGCGTCTCAACTACTCTTTCTATCTCAGGAGATTCATTTTCCTGCATCTTGGAATCAGTAACAGCAGCTTTAGGAGACTACTCTTCTAGATCCTCATCCACCTTGTCAAGAGCTTCAAAGCTATTACCTAGGGGAGCATTGTCCTTATCTGTGTTAAAACAAACCATATTTTTAGTAGCTATACCTCCAGGTCTGTTTACCACCGGTTTCTTTCCTTTCTCAATGTCAGACTCCTTTGATTTGTCATTCTTGCTAGGTCCTCTTTTCCTTCTCGGGGCTTTCATCCATGGGCCAAAGGAGTCATTCTCTGCCATCTCTAATTCCCTCTCTCCCTTCTGTTCAGACTTTTGAACCACCTTAAACCCATCAGACTCTGGAACTACTTCCTTGCTGTTCAGAGGGCAGGAGGGCATCTGATGTCCAAATTTACCACAACGAAAACACAGGCTATGTATACCCTCATACACAACACGATGCACCTTATTCTTAAATCTAAATTTGCCTACCAGAGGTTTTGACAAATCTAGCTTAATACATACTCGACCGAAAACAATACTCCCATATATCGGATTAATTTTACTTTCTGGACTTTACCCATCTTGCTGCCGATAAGAGATAAGATGCTCTCCTTAAGATAAACAATCTTTAGGTCAGGGAAATTTACCCACACACTCAAATCTTTTAAAGTTTCAGATTTCGTATCAAAATTTTTAGAGAACTTCCTAATAGTTAGATAATGATAAAAAATAATCCACGCTCCTTCACTCATAACAAATCCCTATCCTCCTTATTATCGAATTTGATAACAAAATAACCGTTACCTAAACCAGCAATTTCGAATTTCTTTGCTAGCCTTCATCTCTGTGTAAGCCTCTCAAACATTATCTGGATCGGAAAACTCTGGCCCAGAAGCTTCACAATCACTGCGTTTCTCCAATCTTGGCTCACCTCACGCTCCATGTCTTTTGTAAGCCGGATAACAGGACAAAGGGGGTCATCCTCCGCTAAGTTCACTTCCTCCAACATTTCTTCATCGTCGGACCAGTCGTTTTCCGACTCAACCACTACTTCTTGGGCTGGAGCTGTGCCAAGAATGTCTTTAAATGATCTTCCTTCTTGAAAACCCGCAGCCAAACTTCTAGGTTCAGCATCCCCAAACGAAAGACCCACATCTTGATTATCTTTCAAATCTAGCCGAAGTCGTTTTCTCCTGTTCGTAGAGCTACTCTCTCCATCCTCAACAATCGCTTAGAACTTAAAAGTTGGACTCGCTTCGAATTCTAATTCCTATTGGTTCGCCATGTTTTGTCCCAAATTGGAGAGGCTTAGGCCGAGACTAGAACAGAAACAAACTGGAGACCGCAAGTCGGACTTGGACCCAACTGGTTACAAGCGGTGATATAACCCGGAGATGAAGTTGAAAGGAGATTTGAAACGCGGAAGAAGATGGAGATGGGCGTCACCGCCCCAGGTAGCCACCAAGCACCGTCGACAAGGAGAGAAGATCAAAGACGAAGAAAATTGGAGGGAATCGACAAGATGTCGATACCCTAGATTAAGGGAAACCACGCGCCCACGCGTTCTCTCATTTCTCGCTCATATCTGAGGAGAGATTCTATTTAAGAATATTTGTCAATCCCAAACCTGCTGATTCTGTTTGTACAGTTTTCTTTCCTTTCAATATATACTTGCCTTCTTTCAAAAAAATAACTTTTATCATACTAAAGTTTTGTACTCTGACGCCCTAATATTTTAGAAATTAAATTCCTCACCCTCTTGGCAAGGAATAGGACCAATTTTGGACTCTGCATCAAACATACATATAGCTTACACTGTTTTGTCAGAATAACGTTATAAGTGTGAAACTTTTAAAGTTGAAATGGTTAAAAAATAGCAAACACAAACACAGAAGGTGTTTTTTAGGCCTTGTTGGTTCACCACCTCTATTTTTTGCTCTAGATTAATCTAGCTTTATATGACACTTGTCCTCATTTTACTTGTTATTTTTTCTACTAGGTCCTACTCTCCCTCTCACATAAGAGCTCTATCTAAAAGCAGCTATTTGCTGCGTTTAAAATTATGTGAGATTAATGTTGCGAGAGAACATAGCCAAAGAGTAGCTCGTTTTAAGCTAGGTATAAAGGCCTTGCAAAGTTCTTTTTCTTTTACTGGAAAGTTGGTTGAGATTTAAAACTCACTTTCTTATGTCATCACCAACACACCTAACAATACCTGTTACATTGATATATATATTTACATGTATGCAGAGAGAGAGAGAGAGAGAGAGAGAGAGAGAGAGAGAGAGAGAGAGAGAGAGGGAGGGAGGGAGAGAGAGAGAGAGAGAGAGAGAGAGAGAGATCGATCTTTGAATCAATAGGTAATAGTATAATATCAAATGCAATCATAAATTAAATGGAGCAAAATTACAGCTGATAAACTCAGCAGATAAAATCTCATTCTCTACACCAGATATACCCCGCCCAACTGGGCCTCACTTGTTGAAGAACAGGCTTCTCCTCTTCTTACCTTTCCTTCTGTCCCCCGCCTGTTGCAATCAATAAGAGTAGCTTTCCATCACTAACAGTGGCTGGAAAAGAAACATGGGCACATAAAATTTGCAATTTTCTAACAGTGACATCCCCCATGAAGCCAGAAATCAGATGATGCAAAGAGCACAAAAAAAAAAGACAGATTATCTTAATCGAAAAGGCAGCTTTCAACTGCTCCATTATCTTATCATACAATTAGAATTATCTTGGAGCAACTTATCGGAACAGTATGGCTAATAAGTACAATGAAGGATGGAAAATGAATGCAGAAGAACAACTAAAAAAGGGGGCATAAGATTTTACCTTCCGCATAAACAATCTCAATGTGAGGACGATTAGGTCTCTCAAGCTGCAAAATACCAAATTAGATACGACAGTCACATACTCGAATATGCAACACCAAGAAAGGGTTATAGAAATTAGAGCCTAGCACAATAAACCATCCAGAGCATGTCTTTTTCCCCACTTCCAACTTTTTTTATTTATTCTTAAAATCAGTCTTCAATACAACAATTTGCCAGATTTCTCAGTAGCTGCATTTGGATTCAACATCAATATATTGGACCAACCATTTTCACAAGCCCCATCTAGCATTAACCCCTAGGGTTTCCTCAACAGAGAATGTCTAAAATGAAAAAATGGGACAAGGAGTACCTTGCAATATCTGGTGCGGGGTTTTCAGCTCGCAACACTTGGATATCCCCACTCGCTGTGATAATGGAGAATTCTGACGCGTGCCCATACATGATGGTAACCTGCTTCCAGAGGTCAACTAAAGATAAGAGACCCCAAATCATACCAAGACCTCATACTTAAATAGATTATTGGTCATGACTGTTCATCTGTTTTTCAAAGTAAATACTGTTCACGACTGATTGTATTTTGTGAAAGAATAAGTTCACGCATGCACAGTTCACAATAATACAATAATGAATAGGCCCAAGATAGGCTTTCTTCCAACTCAACAAAAAGGAAAATATTCCCAAAAAAGAAATACATAAGAGCTTATGATATAAATCTGGAACACATACAGCACAGTTTAACAAACTCAACCAAACAAGGTCCAAAATGCTCGGAATGAAAGAAGGATCATGATGAAATAAGGTTACACCACACCCTAAAAGTTTCAGATTCCCTTAAGCAGCTATTTTAACTCTGAATATGTAACGTCGCGGCACAATTGAGAAAATGACAAGAGGCTAGGATCATACTGCAGTGGCAGGAGAAAACTTCTCAGTAACAACCACGCCACTAGGCCCACTGCACTTGATGCTGTAACCTTCACGCTTTATCGTCAACGTAGCTGGCTCCCATATATCAAGATAACCAGTCTGAATAAGCAAAGCACTATAGGATTAGTGGCCCTCACACTTCCAGTCCAACACTGAGTGGCAAGCGATTATGAGGAATTTTAAATTTCAAAATAACATTTCATGACTCCCCATTACCGACAAGGAAACTTTGTACGAAGCCTGTCCATTGCACAAGTTCTTCTCTAAGTGATCATGCATCACATCATCTGTAATAGTTACGAGAAACATCAGGAGAATAATCAGCAAACAAAATTGTCAAGACAGGTGCAAGATGAATCTCCAGGAAATCTGTCTAAAGTAATTGACAAACATCTCAGCTACATTAGAACATCAAATGAGTCAACCGCTACTGGACCGATGAAGGTAATGACCGCAAAGGAAACCATTTTCAGCAACGAGGTAGCTCACCTAGTGCAATCTTCCTTTGGTCATTGGCGAAGACCCTTACAAGTTCACCCTGAAATATTATAGTCAAGACTTTAAGAGAAGATTAAGTATTCAAAAGTATGAGAATACTGTTGATAAATAATCCAGAGACGATATTTTCACAAAACAGAAAACCAAACACAGGTGTCATCATCCCTACGAAAACATCTCATGCCATAAACACATAACTGAAATGTCTTTTGTTCCTTAAATATGTCACAAAGGTGAATCCAACAAGGTCAATACACAATCAAAATGAGTTAAGAAGCAAGCACAAGACATGAAACTGATCGTTACCTTCCTCTTCCTATCATCCAGAGGCTGGACTTCAATAGCAAGGAAGGTTTCCACGTCATCAGCAGTCACAAGGTAGACAGGTTGTTTTGCCCCTGCAATATGAATCCATGTGAGAAAGCACAATCTCATGAGGAATAGAAAAGTCATTAGACTTTCCAAACCAGAAATGCTTTTTACCATCTATATAGTTCACAGATCCATCATTCAAATGGCGCACCCACTGTTTAACAGGAATGAGAATCATGTCAGATTCATAGCTTCTCATGTAAAAACTATAAGAATGACGGCTCTTTGAGACCAACTTTCATATCAGTACCTCAAAGTTACAGCTGGTAGTTCCATTGATCGAGTATCCACAAGCCTGCAGCTCATGCCCAGGAAAAGGATCCCCAGATATCTGAAGACCCTGAATGCCAGGCAAAGGATCATCATCAGCAGCTGCAAATTCATACCAATTTGTGAGATGGCGAAACTACAATCAATAAACAGCACGAGAAACAATTCTCACCTTCCGAGAAAGAAGATGAAGGTTCTTCGAGAACTGGCTGAAGGTGTGGAGAATATGAAGTACCAGGTTCATCGGTAGTGTTTGTGTAAGGATGAGATCCTATGCCCCAGTTAGAGGGGTGCTCTCCCTCATTATGGCGACCTTCAGCATCTGACTCGTCCATATCTGAGGTACTAACTGGATCCTTGAATTTGACATGTCGGTTCATGGTTTCTGCACTATAATATTGACCATGCAAATCATCCTGGGTGATTGTACCTTGGGAAGACGTATCACGCACAGGAGGATTCCTGAAACTAGATATTTGAGAGAACAAATCATCACAGCTACAAGATAGTAAGAGATGCGAAAGCTATTTATTTGCAATAATACATCCACAATAAGCCCAGAAATGAAAAAAATCCTAATTTTCTATTTATTTTCTAGAAAAGAAGCTGGGATAGCGGGTATGGGAGAGGAGATGGGCCCTCCATTGCTCTTCAGTACCCCGTAAATAACAATTCAAACCATATTCGAAAAAGCGCCAGTTGACTATTGTAGAAGTCTGTACCTAGAACACCATGCTCCAGGAACAGTCTGAGGGCTCCAATGTAGGCAGCCATACCCTTCAAAATGTAGAGCCTAAATGCAAAAGACCCCTACTTTTTCAGCCGAAATAGACCGCGGAAACCTTCAATGTCTCATAATGAATGCATAGTCTAGGAAACAAGATTTAACTCATGACCTCAAGTTTGGATCCTTTTTATTCTTTTATCCTTATTTATCAGCAATGAGATCTTTACAGAACATTAATAGCACCAAGAAGGCAAGGTACAACACAGTTTCAGAAACAGAAGGATACGACTAGATGGTCTCATTCTAACTTATGGTCAGCTAATATAAAATTTTACCATTTTGAATAACCATTCTCAATTACAAGGAATGGTCAAATCCTGCTATTATATATTCTACTTTCCAAAATAACCCTGCAAAAATTAGGACACGGAAGAATCTACTAAAAAAACTATGCAGGAATAACTAGTGAATTAAAAGCAAAAGAATGAAAGGTATTCCTTCTATTATTCCAATGAAAACAATATCAGTAAGTGAGGTTCAATACAAATCTACATACGCATGCATATTCTTCCATATGTCTCATCAAACATCAGGCTTAGAACTTAGGACCTTAGTTAACAAGGGATCAAACAGACCACCTCATTTTCATGTTTTTCATCTTCACACTCTCAATTCTTTAGTACGAGTCTCAAAACATTTATCTGCACCAGATGATTAATGCGTTCGAGCATTTATGATGACAAATACTCCCTCCGTTCTAAAATATTAGTCGTTTTATCCAGATTCATCCAAAAAAAGACTACTATTTTAGAACCAATGGAGTATCATCCAGTACAAAAAGCCATTCAGAAATATCCAAGAATGCAGTGACAGAAAATTCATTAAGAGAGGAGGTTTTAGCCATCCACGCCTCATTCCTCTAAGCATGCTATATTAGAGAATAACTAAAAAACTGCAATTAAACAACAATAATAATTCCATTATTTTTAGACTTGTTATGCAAAAGTTATTTTGAGTTAACCATCAAATTTAATAGTTATTTGAGTTTTCCTAGTGTCCAGCATGCTATTTAGTGATTTTGGATACCCATCTTTTCGTACCCTAAAGACAATGTTTCCCAAACTATTTACTAATGTTGATGTTTCAGACTGTGATGTGTGAGAACTTTCTAAACTCTCTAACACAATTTTCTCCAAGTAATACAAGAAACATTATTCCTTTAGCACTCATTCATAGTGACGTGTGGGATCCTTCTTCTGTAGCTAATATCTTAGGGGCACGATGGTTCGTTACTTTTATTGATGATTGTACTTGATTTATGTGGGTTTTCTTGATGAAAAGCAAAAGTGAGGCCAGTATCATTAATCCCATCTTCTGTACCATGGTTCAAACACAATTTTCCACCACCATAAAATGTTCATGAATCATCTTGTCCCTACACTCCTCGACAAAATGGGTTAGCTGAGCAAATGAACCATCACCTTATTGAGATGAGTAGATCCCTTCTTTTTCATACTCATATGCCTAAACACTATTGGGGGAAGCTACTAAGGCCGCATGTCATCTGATCAACAAACTACCTACTCGGGTACTTTAGAATAAATCTCCTCTGGAATGTCTTCAGACATTGTTTCCACTTCACAAACCTTCCTCTAATCTTGACTTACAGGTGTTTGGGTGCACTGTCTTCACACATCTACACACACCTCATAGAGGAAAGCTGGATCCTAGAGTGATCAAGTGTGTCATTTTGGGTTATTCTCCTACTCAAAAAGGGATACAAATGCTATGACCCCACTACAAGAAAGTATTATGTTACTGGTGATGCTACCTTTCATGAATAAACACCTTTTGACTCATCTACCCCTGATTCCACACTTGTTTCACATATCGAACCTCTCCAACAAAATCTCACTTATCCTATTACTCTTCCCCCATCAGCTCCTCAGAAAATGCCACCTCCTCCACATGATCAACCACCCTCGCATGAAACAAACGCCGAAGATCAGCCTTCGGCTCCTCCGATTGTGCGGGTATATTTGAGGTATCACCGATTCACACCATGGCTGACACAGGACCAATTGTCCACCTCAGGTAATGATCCTACTACTAATACTTCCTCTCCCCCTATTTCCCTCCGCAAAGTTGTTCGTCAATGCACAAAGAACTCTGTTTATCCTCTTGGCTAATTTTGTGACATTTGACAACTTCTCGCCATCTCATGCGTTGTTTGTCAAAGCCTCAATAATATTAAGATACCAGAAAATGTCTCTAAGGCATTGAACCACACTGAATGGCACAATGCAATGGAGGAAGAAATCAAGGCTTTGGAAAAAAAAAAAATCAAACTTGGGTGGGTTATTGTCCCCAAACCTCCTGGCAAACGCATTGTTGACTACAGGTTGATCTTCAACCTCAAGTACAATGCAGATGATCTCTTGAGCGGTACAAAACCCGACTTGTAGCTAAGGGGTACACTCACACTTATGAGATAGACTACCGAGAGACTTTTGCTTTGGTTGCCAAACTCAACACTGTTCGTATTCTCTTATCTTTAGCTGCTCATTATGATTGGCCACTTGCTCTGTTAGAAATATTTGGGATCTCTTAAATACTTCCTTGGAATTGAAGTTGCTCGGTCATCCCAAGGTATCTTTATCAGCCAACAAATATATATCACAAATCTGCTAAATGAGACAGGCAAAAGTGGATGCAGACCAGCTACTTCACCCATGGATCCCAATCATAAGCTAGGAGATGCTCTAGATGAACCCAAAATTGGTGTAGGAATGTATCGACGTTTCTGGGGAAATTGATATACCTCTCTCATACTTGACTTGACATTGTGTATGTTGTAAGTGTTCTTAGTCAGTTTATACACGACCGTAGGAAAACTCACCTTGAGGCCGCATATAGGGTTGTGCACTATCTAAATGGCGCACCAGGACAAGGAATACTTTTTAAAAAGGGGAACCATTGACAGTTCAATGTTTCATTGATGCTGACTATGGTGGTTCCCCTATTGATTAGCGATCCACTACTGGATTTTGTGTGTTTCTAGGCGGTAGTCTAGTGACATGGAGAAAGAAGTAAAATGTGGTTGCTAGATCATCTGCAGAATCGGAAATGAGAGCACTTGCCCAAGGTCTATGCGAACTCTTATAGGTCCATATCATTCCCACTGATTTGCGAATCAAATGGGCAAGCCCTATGGAGTTAAGATGTGACAACAAATCTGCAATAAGCATAGCTCACAATCCAATTCGACACGACAAGACTAAGGACATTGAGATTGATCAGCTCTTCATCAAAGAAAAGGTGGAGGGAGGTTTGATCAATCTAAACTACATTCCTTCTGAAGACCAAGTTGTTAATGTCTTCACAAGACCTCTAAATAGTCCTAGCAAGTTGGAAATGCAAGATATCTACAAACCCAACTTGAGGGGGAGGGGGAGGGGGTGTTATTAGACCTACTTAACTATGTAATGGGCCTTGGGCCTTATTCTTTTACTTGTACATACTAAGGGTATACTTGTAAATTATGCTAGTTAGCTTATTCTTTAAGCCACCTTTTTCTTATAAATAAAACTGTAATCCTCCTTGTTAATACACATCAATAAGAAGTTTCTTCTAACTACAGATACATGTCATGCATTTATCACAATGGAGTTTAGTTGGTTATTATTATTAAACAAAAAGAAACATCTCCCCCATCCTCTAACAAAATCTCATTCAATCGGAGAAATAAATGAAAACTGGAAGTTCAACATTGCACTAGAAAATCAAAACTAAACTCTTCTGCAAACATTTACTAGGATTTGAAAAAAGCAGGACAAAAGGGATAATGATGAGCTTATGTTTAATCAATGTTGAAAATTGAGCAGCATATAGAAGCACTATACACCAAGCACTCCACATATATGCCAACCAGCGAAAATCAATCAAAAAGGCAATCTATGGAAGAGTACCCACCAACAAGAGGTAAAGGGCACAAATTGGACTTAATGAACCGTAGCGGATACAATTGATCAGGCTCACCTGATAGTGGTAGGAGAATGCTTCCCCATGTCATCAAGGTCAACACTTCTAGCTACAGGACTGCTCATACCCATCTGCAGAGCCCGCTGCCTCTCAAAATCCCAATCAGTAGCTAAATGACCATCCGAAGTTGCTACATTTGGAGAAGGATATGAATATTGAGGTACAAGCTCAAGACCACTTTTACCCTATGAAAATAAAATACAGTGTTGAGAGCTGCAAGTCGTAAAACAGAACGAGGCACATCAATGAAAAGACAAGTAGCCATACAGAAGCAGGTCCCACAGAGCTGAAATTTTGTGGAGATTGAGGAGCCAAATTAGGACCACTCCCATCACCACGCCATGGAGTCAACTGATATTGAGATTCTTTTAACTTTGACTGGGGAATATGACACATAGTGCTTAGATTAGGACAATACTACAAACACCCATGCCATTCAGAAGAAAAAAGAGCCAAAGAAGTTCAAGAAATCCCTCATAACATCTTTTCTACCATAATACCTCAGTAACAATCAGCTTCTCCTGCAAATGCTTGAATAGGACCTGCTTGTACAAAGTCAAACATAATGACCTCAAAGATATTATGAACTCGTCAACTTGCTAGCATTTTAAGGATAGAATAGAAATAAATATGACGTGCTATGGGATGGATAGATATGAATATAAAGATTTGCGGAGATTCTGTAAACAAATCTGTACTCACCTTGACACTACTAACAATGGACTGGGCATCAGGAACAGGAGGTTGCAAAGAAAATTCTGCAAGAAGAGGCAGTAAAGATGATACAAATATTGTTCTCTCCTGTTGGGCTTCCTGAAATGCCAGCATGTAAAACATTAAGCAGTGCATCTAAGCTAAGGTCTACGTACTATATCATAGTTCCAGAAAGTAAAGTTTTGAACATCTTAAGAGCATTTCATTGAAGTTTATGCTACACATAGGCAACCAAAAAACATTATAGAACTTCTGTGTTGGGATATTGATCCAGTTTAGGTATACAAAAATATACAGATACATAAATAAAAATACCACATTAACCATTACAGTACCATTATTTTACTTTTCTGTAGGGGGAGCAAAATAGAGATCCAGAGATAAACAGAAAATTACAAATTTAGAACTGAAAAATTAAGTACAAAAGTGATGCTTGACAAAATTCAATATGTAGACTGTTCCAGCCTCTCCGGGCCTTAATAAACATTAACAGTGACAGACAACAAAAGCTGGGATGGTTTATCTATAAACTACTCTTCACAACATAATTTTAGAAGGGTTACAAAAAAGTAGATCCAATTCATATGATAGTACAACATAGATGCCGGGATAATTTCATTTCATTTGAGCCAGCGTTATAAGATTTAACTATGAAAAATCCTAGTTCAAAAAAAATAATGAAAATCAATAAAAGAAAAGTTTAATATATCAGAGTTCTACATCTATGACAGACCACACAAGGCAGCACCAGGAACAGACAACTTGAAGTTAAAAATATACCTGCAAAGCATACGTGAGGCGAACATTTTCCTCAATTATTTCCTGCCGATAGGAAAGAGCTTTGGATGCCGCATCGACCAAATCCTGCTGCTGCTGATCAAATGCCTGATACCACGTACAGACAATTTCTTCATTATCAAAGGAAAGAAGTAAGTGGTGAAGTTCTTAAGATCTTATAAGCCGAGGCCAGACAAATTACAAAGGGCATGAACAAAGACGAAAAGTAGGTCTACCATTCGCATAGCTGCAATTCGTTTTTCTAGGACATACTTCTCATTTCCAATTTGAGCTTCCTATAGTAACAGGGAAGAGGTAAAAAAACAGATAATAGAAGTTGTTCAAATCAAGTTACACAAAAGTCAGTTGAGAGGTCTGGACCAAAGATGGAGCAGCAGCAACGCCTTACCTTGATAGAGTGATCTGTAAGACGCCTCCTCAACTGCATAATTTCTTGCTCCTGATCTCTAATCTTCTGAACAATATCCTGTGCAGCAACAATTTTCAAGAAAGTCATGAAAACCTGAACCAACATATAAACATAAGAGAGCAGGAACATCTCAAGCTACCTGCTTGTGGAAATCATCAGAGCTGTCTGCCTCAGCAATTGGCATCAACCCTCGTCTAGTAACATTCATGGTGGGATCGTACTCTATTTCGGCAGCATACCTTGAGCAGAAGAGAAAGATTCAGCGAATTAGCTTCAATAAGGCATTGGCATAAATCTGATGTCCTGCCGAATCAATTTTCTGATTGTTTTTGCCAAAGAAAACAGTACTATTTGCTGGAGAATATTAGAAGAGGTCTTCTTGTATCTAATGTTTCACTTGCAATGAAGGCTGTATAAAACGGTACGGGAGTACTCATTACTTACAAGAACTACGTGACACGAAATTACCGATACGGATGAGATGAGGTACCAACACAGATGAGCATTTAATGACTAAATTATAAAAAAAATTATAACTGAAAGATATTACCACAAAGTATAAGATAGATTTGCTCAATCAAAATAAGTCATCTATAGTATCATCTGTAATATAAATATATTGCTATACGTCTTAATTTTGATGTAATAGTAACACTATTAGTAAGTGTAATGAATTTTCATGTTTGAAAACATGAGAAAGAGAGATATATGTTGGTGGACAAGTAATTTATACTCATCTATGAAGGAAGGAAGTAAGTTAAATTTAGCTTTAAAAAATCCGTACAAATCATAGTGGACAGAAAAACAGGGCAGTGCGGGGAAAAGAAATTGGATTTGTTACCTTTTCTCCGTCTTTCTCTGTTCAAACTACGACGAACAAGTTGGTATCTCAAGAAAACCACTAGGTTCATGGTCGGTTAACCGGCTATTGGTTAACTGTTTAACCAATATAGAAGTTAGAAAATTTCCTAACCATTACCGTTCCGTTTAAAGAAGTTAACAGGGACCGATTATACACATCACACATCATGGTTAATCGGTAAAACCAAATGGAAACCCACGGCGAGGAGAATAATACATGGAGCTAGCATCAGAAAGCCAAGATTAGGGAGCACGAAAAGATATGACCACATATAATGAGTTCTTGTCTCACGTTGATTATATTTAATAGATGAAGACACAACTAGTCATTTCCAACATTGCAATGTGTATCCATGTTAATATTCTATTTGTATTTTGATGAGACTCAACTCAACAGCATCAAGAAGAACACGTTAATAATGGGGTATGCTTGTGTATTAGAAGGAAAACTGGCAGTGAGCCTTACACACAATACCCAAAATAGCTAAACAAGGAAGAATAATAATAAAACCGAACTTCTCCCCAAGGGGAGCCTAGTAACTCAGGGGGAGAACCCTGCCTAAACCAAAAGATGGCCAAATGAAGTAATATTTCTGATGCCTAGACTAAGCTGCCAATGATCCTACTTATAGTAACTAAACGACAAGAACAAATAAGCAACACGGAAAGGTAGTCCTAACAAACAATAAAGTAGCATAATGCAACACGGAAAGGTAGTGCTAACAAACAATAAAGTAGCATAATGATAAGCTAGCTGATAGTGGTCCCCTTGTCTCTGTTAGCTGCCCGATAGTGGCACCACTTTCTTCTTCTTTCATATGTCCCTCCATTCCCAATCTCCCCTCAGCTTACTTAGACTCTATCATTCCTCCCCGGTTAACAACCACCTTGTCCTCAAGGTGGTACAGGAGCTGTTGATTACAGTACATGACTAATCTTGACAATTTGTGAGCTTGTGTAATTGTAAGTTGTTGTCCACGTGTTGTAAGATTCCCAGCGAGCCCTCCATATGAGATATCCAAGTGAAGAAGAAAAATTTCCTTCTTCTGATTCTGGGTGGCAATAACCTTTGCCGAATCAGTATTGTTAGATTCTGATGCACTCTCAGGCTTTGAGCCCGTTTTTACCCTCTCCGGAGCGAGCTGTGATTCTATACTGGGAACATTTGTAACTTGTGTTGATGGGAAGCAGGTCACTGCTGTGGTGATTGGCGTGACCCAGGGAACCCAGCCGCTGCGCCTCCCTTTCTATTCCGGTGAGATTCGACCGGTCTCAATGTGCGCCCAAATTGATTTAGGGTTTAGAATGGAGAAATAGACGTCGGTTTGGGTTCCTCTAATTGTGGCTTTTCTTGTATATACCAGTATGGAAGACAACGTTCTTATTATTGGGAACTGGGCCGGTTTAGAGAAAACTAACCGGTATTGGGCCGGTTTAGGGAAAAAGAATCCATTCCTAGAGTAACTCTGCCGCAGTCCCTTACCAACCAATTTGTTCGATAATCTTCTGTGTGATTTCGTCTTCCCCTTCCTCTCATGAGCCATCGGGGGCCAATCACCGGCGTCAAAGCATCTTCGAACCTGTCGGAAGAAACGGCCCTGTCTAAAGAAGGCAATTGTGTGACGGCATGATCGAGGGAGGAGAAATGCTCCCGTCTGAAACGCTCCTGTCTGAGGATGGATTTTAGCGTCAACTATTTCTGCTGCGTAACAAATTCTACAGCAAGAAGAACCAGCAATGGTTGCTGAGCATCGAGTCGCTCCAGGCAATCCTACAATCCCCGGTATCATCCTTCCTCTTCCTCTTCCTCTTCTTCTTTTCTTTTTCCTTCTCTTCTTTCTTTCTTCCTCCGAATCATCTTCCTCTGTCTTCTTCTCTTGTCGGACTCCGTAGTTCTCTTTAGTTCAATACGCTGAGTGGGAAATGTCAGCTTCTTTTTCTTTTGTTGTCCCTGATTCTCTTCCCTCTTCTTCCCTTTATATCCTTTCTTTTCTCTTCTCGCATTTAAATTCTGGATCGACATCGCCTCCAACCCAACTGGGTTCACCAACCCAGCAGAAGTTTCAACCACCACCTGCTCCGAAATGAATGGGACTGTCTTCTTGTCCGATTCCATTTCCAATACCCTGCACTCCCCTTTCTCAAAGTTTTCTGAGGGAACTGTCAGAGCCAATTTCCCAGTCATCGCATCTGCCATCTCCTTCTTGTCGCCTGTTTCCCCTTCAACAATTTGATATGAACCAATAGACTCCAGTTCTTCAATCTTCTCACCCTCTTTAATTGTTTGATACAAACCGGTGGGCGTCGATCCATCAGATTTTCCAAATCTCTCGACCAGGTGTTTCCGAAATCTGTCCATGGAAGCTCACCGAAATGAATCCACACCCCTTCAAACCAACTAAATGCTTCTCCCTCCAAACACTCACCCGCTGCTTGAAACCAGAAACAATCGGGAATGGATTTGAGGGTGAAGTATTCTTCCACCTTGTACAGCCAACCTCGGGGGTTTTCTCCGTTGAAGATCGGAGGCTCTGAGTGTATTGAATCCATCTCCCACCCCACTAACCAGAATCTAGGCTCTGATACCAATTGATGAGACTCAACTCAACAGCATCAAGAAGAACACGTTAATAATGGGGTATGCTTGTGTATTAGAAGGAAAACTGGCAGTGAGCCTTACACACAATACCCAAAATAGCTAAACAAGGAAGAATAATAATAAAACCGAACTTCTCCCCAAGGGGAGCCTAGTAACTCAGGGGGAGAACCCTGCCTAAACCAAAAGATGGTCAAATGAAGTAATATTTCTGATGCCTAGACTAAGCTGCCAATGATCCTACTTATAGTAACTAAACGACAAGAACAAATAAGCAACACGGAAAGGTAGGGGTGTCAAAATCGGGTTTCGGGTCGGGTAGAGCTCAACCCGAACCCGACCCGAAAATAGTTTTGGTCAACCCGAACCCGACCCGAACCCGGAGCGGGTTGTACTTCTTTAACCCGAACCCGGAGCGGGTTGACCCGAACCCGACCCGTTTTTTCAAAAATTTATTTTATTTTTTAAATTTTGGATTATTTAATAAAATAATATAATACTATAATATTAATTAATTATTATGTACAATATATAATCATATGTAATTGATTAAATGTTTATTTTAGTCATAAATTAATCATTAAATACTAATTAAGTCATTAAATTTAACATATTTTATATTTTTAATTAAAAAAAATTTCGGGTTACGGGTCAGCGGGTTCAACCCGAAGCGGGTTTCAATGACCCAACCCGAACCCGACCCGAAAATCATTTCGGGTCAAAAATCTCAACCCGAACCCGGCTTTTTACGGATCGGTTTCGGGTCGGGTTTCGGGTTCGGGTCAAGATTGACATCCCTACGGAAAGGTAGTGCTAACAAACAATAAAGTAGCATAATGCAACACGGAAAGGTAGTGCTAACAAACAATAAAGTAGCATAATGATAAGCTAGCTGATAGTGGTCCCCTTGTCTCTGTTAGCTGCCCGATAGTGGCACCACTTTCTTCTTCTTTCATATGTCCCTCCATTCCCAATCTCCCCTCAGCTTAGACTCTATCATATTTGGTATCTTTTCCCTTCTAATAAAGGCCTTGTGCCAAAATTTATACTCCCTCCAATTCAAAAAGCAAGGATTTTTTTTGCTTTTCTCTTCAAATTATGAGAATTTAGAATAATCCAAAATACCCCTAGTATTTAATAATAATAGGTTTGAAACTACTAATGTAAAATCAAACATGATGCTACATACTTTTTTCCCTTTGAAGATTATAAAATCAATTAAAAAAATCTCAACTAACAAATATGTAGGGCATTATAGGAACAAAGGGGGAAAAGCTAGGAAAACTATCATTTTGAAAATAATATTTAGGCTAAAAAAAGCTTGCATTTCTAATTGGAAGGAGTAAAAAGATGAGAGAAAGTTTTCTTTTAATTATAAAAAATAAGTCTCAACCGGTTCCTTGAAAACCACCGACCGTAATTGGGACCGGATTATTTTGCCGGTTCAGAAACTGATATGATCAACTGGGGTTTTTGGTTCAGTTACTTCAGTTTTGGTTTGGCGGTTTAGGTTGTTGGTGAACACCCCTACAAAACGACATTGTTTTGTAAAACGATTTTTAATAGAAACCATAATCTTCTTCTCCTCTTGTTTGCCTCTGTTGCCTGCATCTGCTGGTCTTCCTCGTCAACAGTACCACTTCATTCTTGAGATGGAGCATCAGCAGCCTAAACGGCTATCTTGCCGCTTAACACGGGACCATTGGGGATGCAGTGTCTGCGCGTATCATGGCAGCAAACACCAAAAACAGCGGTGAGGACGTGCATACGCCTGTACCGTCCTGTTTTTTTTTTTTTTTTTGCAATAGTGCTTGCAATGCCTATTTATCATACTAAGGATATCTAAGTTCCTGAATGTCTTGGTCAATAAGGATGGCCTTTATGGGTAATAATAGAAGCATCTGAAAGTGCATCACTTAAGCTAAGCTTCGGTCAGCTATCTTCCTGTTCCAGAGTTCTTAACCTGATATATGTAAATCTCAGTGAGCATCAAATTCAAGTACCTTCCAGGCGAAAAAGGCGGGGTGGTGGGAGAAGATAGCTGAGAAGCAGCAGGAGGATCTGCATTTGTTAGCCGCTGAGGAAGTACATTCATGTTCCCATTTGTCTTGTTAGGACCAAATTGACTCTCATTATGAAACTGTCCTGCTTGTCCCTCAGAATTCTGTGCTGGATCATGATGAAGAACTGATGTGCCTTGAGAATTAATTACTGGATCCCTTCTGTGGGAAATGAAACCACCTTGATCATGCTCATCAGTTGACTCAACAGAGTGATTCTTCTGAACCAACGACCTATCTGATTTCTGCAAAAAAAAAAAAAAGGATAAAGAAAGATATTACACGTCCAGATTGTTAGGAAAATTCATGAGATGAGAATGAAGCAGAGGCAACAAGAGAAACATCCACATGCAAGAAAATGCCGTTTCAAAAGGGATACAAAGAGAAAAATAAACAGGGCTAGAAGGTGCAAGGTACTATACTATCAATAAGTAAACACAATTGACAGAGAATCTAAAAATGTTTGGTATCAAAGGTGGTTGACAGCCTATGTAGTTTCTTTCTGGAGAGTGATTTTTGATAGATACAACAATTTAATTGAATCCTGATAAAAAGGACTTGGAAGTAAAAGATGTAGGGAAACATTGCCACAAAAGAAGCGGTAGTTGAAGTCGCCTATCCATGCAAGGTATAGCTCGTAAATAGCATACAAATGACATTTTCCACACAGCCAAACACGGTCAAATTTCTTGAACTCCAATAAACTAAGAAAATCCGCTAAAAAACTAGAACATTTAGAAAAGGAAAACAAAGAGAAGCAAAAAAAAAAAAAAGACAACAAAAAAAAAACAAAAAAAATCAAACAAAAAAAAACCCCCCCCCCCCCCCCCCCCCCCCCCCCCCCCCCCACCCCCACCACACACACACACACACACAAAGTTAGATTAAACAATTAGGTATTTTTTCCAATAACTAAGTGAATCCATAAATAACTTCAAATAGTTCTATCATGTACAAAATATTCTCAAGACAGATATCATAGGTAAGGCACTTAATTTATAGTCCAAACACTTACATAATTCTCTAGTTGCTGATCCTTTTTGTGAAGTTCAGCCCTCAATCTATTATTCTCCTCCACCTGAAAGAAGGCAAGATATATAAATAGTAGCCTGGTATAAGCACTAGTATTATCATTTGACACACATATTGGGAGTAAATCTGCAACAAAATGCCATCCCATTATCTTAATCTGCCCACAACAACCAATATCATCAATCGTAGAATTTTTTAACTAAAACTTGGTCATGTCTGCACCAGATAATTTTAGCAGATCAAATTACAGATATTAGAAAGGACGGCAGCCAAGCCACTGTTCATATTTGAAGGAACTTCAGCACCTCAACCAAAGTCCACTGGGTAGCAGTTATAATAAAGAAGTATTATCATATCAAAACCAGTTCATGTCTTCGGTAGATCATTTAACAGTTTATCATGCAAGTCTCTGTTTGTTCCTCTTCAGAAGGAATCAGTCACTCTAATCTTCTACACCAAGTATTTTCCTAGTGGTTCAACAGGAAAAAAATAATAGGAAGATTACAATCAGCAATTACTATCCTCTCCCACTGGTATTCTATCTTTTGAACAGCAAAAACGCAGGCACCATGATCACAGTTGCGGGTGAATACGTCCGAGGTTTTTCCATTGACCCATACAAGAATTATTTTTCTTCATCTTCAACTCCGATGCCAGAGATAATACCGTTAAAAGAAAGATACCTCATTCATTATGGAGCCATTATCGCCATCAAATCCAATTCAACTCGGAGAAAACTAGAAAAATTCATGCACTTAGATCACATAAACGCCTTACGTTAAATGTGAATAAATAATAAACAGTATTCAATCAACTAACACGCTAGAAGCTCAAAACGAAATTCGACACTTGAAATAGTAACTTATATAACACACTTCAAGATTTGGCAAACGATACCAAAGGGAATAATTGGGCCGGGGGGGGGGGGGGGGGGGGTGGAGGGGTGTGAATGCAAGACCTGCTGCTTGATCGTAGCCTCCGCGGCTTCAACCGCTTTCATGACCTGAAACAAGCTGTTGTCATTTGCATCATTCACGGTTAAACCACCAAATTTATCAGAGAATCCACCATTCTCCATCTCTTGTCGCAGCTTCCCACCCAACAAAATGTTCCCGGTCCCGCCTTTATCCTCTTTTCCCACTCTGAGCAACCAAAACTTCTCTCGTGCAGCCGGTACGTGGAGGATTTAGGGCACACTACTACGGCACAGCCACAAGCTGTCCACCGGTTGTATACACGATACCACAGCAAAATTCTAATTGATTGATTACCCAATCATTTTCTGAAAACTACAACCGAACCAAACCCGGTGAAGATAATGATCCGGCATTGATTATCCATTTCTTTCCCTAGCATTCTCTGTTTACCCATCCGGACGTCTAGCAATTCTTCAACCGCAGTTCCTCTTCCGACCCCTTACCTCCCTCCTTCCTGGTCGAATTTCTATTCTCCAGCTGCTCAAGTATCAACACGACCCACGACACGAACATGCACAAATAGAAGGAACCGAGCCGGAGATCCAGCCGCCGGGAGGAGCCCGTCACTCAAGTTGGCACCTTTTGTTTTTTTTCTTTAACAAATACTGCACCTTTTTGTTTGACAGACAAATGGCAGACTTGGGGAAGAAGTACGTAAGATAATATTTTCGAAAAGAATGGACAATGAAAAATGATTAGTCAATTTATTGACTATGTATCTATGTTGATGTTATATCTTTGCATTTAAGGGTATTATTGTTCTAATAATCAATAATTATTGCTTAATTACTGATGAACTATTGCATTATTACTAATGAAGTTTCGATCAATGACAAATGTTTATATGCTTTTAGACAATAACTAATTTATTTTTTATTACGGCTGATGTACTATTGATTATATGTTTGTAGTCGACTTGAATGAGTAGATGTATTTCTTTTTTTTTTTTTGAATCCAGAATGAGTAGATGTATTTCAAGTGAAGGTAAAACTATAACATTCTATTAATGTACCAACCCCATTATTAGATTGTGCTTCAATAAAATTACAAATGTAACATCATGGTGTAAAAAAGGTAATATCATTGTGTCAAAAAATATATAGTGTTTCTGCAGATGGACACAGAATGAGCATGACAGGGAGTCGAGAAAGGAGAAAGATGAAAAAAGGAGTGCGAGTACAAAATTGTATTCTTGTCATTAGTGTATAAATGTTACTAAAAATAGACATATTCTCTTTGTGAAATATGTAGTGTGATACAATGTTTTTTTTTTGTCGTAATACAATGTTTTTTTAAGTAGATGAGTATGCGGACAACTTCCCTAATACGTATACATATAGATAGATTGCTTTGAATAATTATATTGTCTCTGATCTCTAATGTCAGGGTTTTAAAAATGTATTAGAATTATGAGGAGCCATAATGATACTTGCTCTATTCATTTTCTCCTTCTAATATTAAATAAACAAAATAAATAATTATGAACGATATAGGTTTGAAAAGAAATTTAGCACTTGATTAATTATATGTTCAAGAATTATTTTATCATTTATAGTAGCTATTGAAATCATATTGTAGCAGTACAAAATTACTAATCACCGTAGTACAAATTTTTTTTAAATCATATTAACATTGTAAACATGTAATGATGTGTCTCTGTGTTTTTTTCCAGAAAATGATATCTGAAAGTAATTTAACCCAAGAAGTTTGTAGTTGATTAATAGCGAATTTTGCTAGTTACTTCTTTGATATAATCAATATTGGAAAATTTTTTTAAAAAAAGTGTTGGATTATATTTTTACGTGTTTACACTGTTAATATGATTTAAAAATAATTTGTACTACGAATAGCAAAAACTTTACTATTTACAGTACAATTTTTTCACCAAACTTAGTTGAATAAGTTAAAATGTTGTGGGGAGTCACTTTTTTCTGAAACAAATGAGAATTGAACACCAAATTTGAGTCAAAATGATTACAACAACAAAGTTACAATAACTAAGTTACAACAACTAAGTTAAAAAAACTAAGTTACATTACAAACCATCTATCTAACCTAAATTGTAAATGATGAATCCAAGTTCCAACAGTGTTTGGATTTCTATAATAAAACCATTGCGGATAGACGGGGGAGTGGGGAGTCATCAACCATACAAAACCTTACGAAATGACCCTGGGGGCAAACTCCGATGTGGATCTCTCTTCTTGGTCTATCACAATTGGTATGATTTTCGATCGGAAGGTATGTGGCACTTGTCATACCCCCAAATAAAGTAGAGTACAAAACTACTATCGAAGTGTATTTTGTCGCGATCACGGTCCCCATTTCTGTGGTCATCCATTTCTCCAGAGGTGCTGGCCCATCCCCAACAAAACGCTCTTAAATTTTGGTTGTACATTGTTTCGTTGAACATGTCCTTGTCTGCATGGTTCACCGACTCTGTATTCTTCATATCTTGGTACAATCCTTTACGGACTTGTTTCCACCTATCTTGGTCTGAATACAGGTAATCCGCTACCACCCTGAATCCACAATTACCATCTCCACGAACATCAATATACCTAGTGATATATTGATATAGGTTGGGTGGAAAATGCTGGTAGTATGGGAAGTTGTTCATGGACATGAATCGATTCGAATCTGATGATCCTCTGTTCAGTGATCTTCCTGTTGATGGTGCTCCTTCGGACTGGCTCGCCCTTGGTCGGTTACGCTCCTAGGATGAAGGTTTCCGTCGGTTTGGTCTGGAGGATCCGGTAGGTCTACCAATCCCAAGTCTTTCTAAAGGTTCTCCTAATTGGCATGCCAGATCTGGATGAAGGGAAATTGTGGATTTGACTGTAACATCTGGCCATCAGATGCGACGTAATATAATAAGACAACGAATAGAGAGACAAAGGTTAGGAAATAATTAGGTTATTGGTTATTGTGTAATTGATGTTATTAGAAACAATTGATATCTTCTTTAGGAATCTTATGGGTTGGCATAGTAAAACTAGTTAAGGTTTCTACATTTGGATATATTTCAATTCTCGTGGTAGTAATATTAGGTTTGTAATGAAACAGTCTCACATATCATATATCAATGAAACTTAAAACATAAAAACAATTTAAAGTTTCTACATTTGGATATATTTAAGTTCTTGTGGTAGTAATATTAGGTTTGTAATGAAACAATCTCACGTATCATACATCAATGAAACTTCTAACATAAAACAATTTAAGGTTTCTACATTTGGATATTTTTCAGTTCTCGTGATAGTAATATTAGGTTTGTAATGAAACAATCCCACATATCATATATCAATGAAACTTCTAACATAAAACAAGTTAAGGTTTCTACATTTGGTTATATTTCAGTTCTCATGGTAGTAACATTAGGTTTGTAAGGAAACAATCCCATATATCATAGATCAATGAAACTTCTAACATAACACAAATTAAGGTTTTAACTTGTTTTTTTCAACTCTTAATAAGTAGACTTAGAGAAATCCACACAAATTGTACAAAAGTCTATTACATCAAGAAAAAAATCAAAAACAAACAAATAGTTGCAAGATGGTACTAAAGTCTATTACATCTAGATCCTAGCTAAGAACGACTAAGGTGCACCATGCTGGCGCTGGTAACCATCCCATATAGATAAAGAGCTGAACACATCCTCAATCTCATGAGTTGTAGCCCTTTGTTCATCCTCTGGCATGTCTGACTATAGTATGACCAGTCCTAGGTATGGTTCTCTAGATAGTAAGGACGTGCAAACTCACTTGTCTTAGACAGTAGCTACAACCACATGCTTGCTTCATTGGATCGTTATGTCCATACCTACAGTGCTGAACCAAGGTCCCAATGGACCGGTATTCCATAGTGTCTCTGTCATAGTTTGAACATCTTTCCCAAAAGCAAGACACTCATCCATTGCTTCCTTCAGCTCAAGGGTGGACGACTGCCCCTGCACTGCATGACCAACGATAGGGATTTGCAGTATCATCCGCACATCGTACAGGGTAATCATCATCTCACCAAATGGCATAGAATGAGTTTGTATCAGGTAGCCACCTCTCCCTAAAAGCACTGATGAGGGACATATTGTTCTATGGCATTATAATATCCTGTATGTGCTCTAGACCAGAATACTTAATCATGTTTCTTGCTCTTTTGCAAGAAACTTTATCCTTTGGCCGCTAGTAAGCATTACCTTATAGAATTTGAAACTCAAAACCCCACGATCCTAAATAATGACCAACAATTTAACACTTACAAAACGTAATGTGATTTACGTGATCAAATACAGGAGAAGATAGATAACATACATGAGTCGATCACCATAAGTCAAGCACTACATGACCCCCGAAGCTAGTGATAACACTAGTAAGTAGTGGACCGCTATGAACTGGCACCTCTGTCAACTTCCAAGCAGTAGGAATCACTGCAACCATCCTTAGCGCTGCTTCCTCGTCAGTGTCATCCTCCTGATCAATGACATCATCATCTTCCTCCTCTACGTCGGGTGATTCATCATCATCAGTAGCACCACCATTGTCATCAACAAATGGCAAACACTCGATCATCACAAAGTCCTCATCATCACGTGCATGTGATGGGCGTGGTGGGCGTGATGAACTCTCCCCGCCTGACATCTGAGCTTGCAAAGGAGAAATGTGGTGGCTTCCCTCGCCCGAGATGTTGAAGCTAGCGCTGTGCAACAGTTCTGCAGACCAACCACTTTTAGATGATGATAACACTGGTATGCGTCTCTAAGGTATATGATCGTACATCACCGAGTCATCCACTACTTGCCATGGTTGTGCAGGTATCTGAAATGCCGGGTCGTTGAAAGATTGTCTGGGATAGAATGATGAGTGACGTGCTACTTCCATGTGGGGGCAGGATTACTCGGCCCTTCACCAGGAGCACGTCCACGACGGTACGAGGCCGTCATAGGCTGCTCCATAACATGTCTTTCTTCTTCTTGGAGTATACTTGTTTTATTACTTTTTTAAGTCTATCCATTGCTGCATATGAATATTAAATAGTTATAATTCATAATATTAAAATTCAACATAAAAAAACTAAAAAAAATATAGGGTCGAGCCACAATAGGGCTCGAACCTGCACAATTCAAGCAGCACACGGGCTTGAATTATGCAGGGTCGAGCCACACAAGGGCTCGAAACAACAATTAAAAAAAAATCAGGCGAGCCACAATAGGGTTCGAGTTCCTCCAGGTCGGGCACCACAGAGTCTCGAGTTGCTCCAAGTCGAGCCACTCATGGGCTCAAATTAGAAAAAACAAAAATATATGTTTGAGCCATGCACGGGCTCGAGTTGCTCTAGGTCGAGTTGCCCACGGGCTTGAGTTTCCCCAGGTCGAGCCTCACAAGAGCTCTACATTGAAAAAAACAGGAAAAATCGGGTCGAGCAGCTGCAGGGCTTGAAAACTTGCGGGTCGAGCAGCTTGAGGGCTCGAGTGACCCCTTGTTGAGCCCCCTGGAATCTCGTATACTGAAATACCCCGTAATTAAAAATAGTGATTAATTAGGCTAATAAGTAATTTAGAGGCTTAATTAAGTATAAATAATCATGAGGGAACAAATCCCGAAGAAAACGGATCCTTAAAACGGATTAAAATCACTAACGAACCTTAAAGCGCGTTTTTCGAGGTAACCGGAAAAACGTGACTTTAAGCGGGTCAAATAGAATCGTAACAATTTTGGTCAACTAAATAACCATTAATAAATATTAGTGAAGCTTTAGAACCAATAAAATCAATAAAACGAGAGATTAGTAAAAACTGTCAAAAACGGGAAGTTGTGGGGTAGAAACATAAATAACCACAACTTATGTGTCCAATATTGTAAATAGAATTTTAAAAACCCATAAGGGCTGTGTGTGGTCCGATTTTATCCCCCTCACACACCCACTCTCTCAATTCTCTCTATGTACAAAAGACAAAAATAATAAAACTACCCCACTCTCACATACTCTCTCTCCTACCCCTATTCTCTCCTCTCTCTCATGTGAACACCCCCACCCTCACTCTCTCTTTTTCTTCCTTTCTTCTTCCATGCGATTTCCATGGTGTTTTAGAAGCAAACCCACAAAACCTCACTTCTCTCCTCTTGAAACTCCATCAAACATGCTCTAAAAATTATAAAAACTACACCATTGGAATCCTCTCATCAAGAGCTACACTTCTACCTTTCCAAAATTCGAAAACAACAACTTTCATTTTTATGGGTATGTCCCATTTGGAGCTTCAAGACCACCATTAGAAGGCCCTCCTTCTCCTTGTTCTTTTAAGGTAAAAACCTCCTTGAAACTCCACCTTTTTCTAGCCTTTGTGGGCAAAACGAAAATTTAACTAAACCCTTATTTGGTTCCTCTTGTGCCCAGCCGGTTTTGGCTTCTTTGAAGGGGTGGAAACCTTGTTCTTAAGCTCCTCTAAGTTTCACCTACTCCCTTGCAAGGTAATGAAACTCCTAAACCCTAGAATATACATTAAGAGCTTAAATAAGAATTAGTGTTGGTTTTAGTATTGAGGCATGTATATAAATGGTTGTAGTGCTAGAGGAATTGAGATTACAAAACCGGTAGAGAGAGAAGGAAGAAGCAAGAAAGAAGGAGAAAGAAAACTAGAAGAGAAACAAGGTAAGGATACTCACCTTTGTGTAGTCTTGTATATGTATGTGTAACAGATTTTAGAAGTTTGAATTTAGTAATGAAAATGGTATGGTGTATTGGAGTAATGTATAAGAGAATATAAGTATTTAGAAGCCTTAAAAGACATTTTAAAACTGTCACAATTGGAATGGGAATTGAATATAGTGTGCAGGAATTTTTAAGAGTGATCTAATGTTGCTATGGGTATATGGGAGTTTGTATATTGTTGTTGTGTGAAACAGGTGGAATAAGTATTGAATTGTGAACTAGAATATGTGGTGAGAGTGTAAAAATATAGGGGAGGTTATGGCAAAATTTACCTAGGAATAGAACACTTAGTGAATTAGAAACTAGGTGAATAAGGTAGGTTGTAACAGATTTTGATTTAGATAGTTAGAGGGTGGATTAGGAGAGATAGTTAATATAGTTGTAATGTACTAGAGGGGTTAAAAATGACATTAGAAGAGAGAGCTATTGTTGGGAGAGAGCTAGAACAAAATCTGTAGCATAATATGGTAAGGGGAGAAAACTGCGTAAGTGTTAAATGAAAACTTAGAAATTGTGTGTATAAGTTAGTATAGAATTGTGTAATGAGTTAGGAAATGAATTAGCATGATTTAGAGTGTTTAAATTGTACAAAAACATGTTAGGATGTATGTAGGAAGATTGGGGAAGCAATGGGTGAAATTGGGAAAGAAAAATAAAATCTGTAGCAAGGTTCTGACTTCGTCCGACCCAGACGGTGAGTCGGACGTGGGTCGGACGGGGCTTGAGAAACGAAAATCAATCTTTCTGGAATGGTCCGACCCAGGGCCGTGAGTCGGACGTGGGTCGGACATGGCCTAAATAACAGAACGTAAACATTCTGGAATGGTCCGACCCAGAGCCGTGAGTCGGACATGGGTCGGACAGGCAAACATTTTCCGTTGTCAAAGTTTCTGACTCCGTCCGACCCAGAGGTGAGTCGGACGTGGGTCGGACAGGACTTGGACGACGGAACCGAAACCTTCTGGAATGGTCCGACCCAGAGGGTATGGGTCGGACGGAATAGTGCTGGGTCGGACAGGGTGAATTTCAGAGGACGAACTCTACTGGAATGGTCCGACCCAGGGTTTGGGTCGGACGGTGGGTCGGACGGCCCAATACTTACAAAAAAAACAGTAAGCTTATAACTAGTATATATACATATATATGTATACCCACCTATACATATGTATATATATATGTATGTAAACCATGGACAAGTAATGGGAAGAAAATAAAATGAAATATAAGTGTAAGGAATGTAAAGACTTAGTAAGTATGGATTAGTAAACACAAAAGTAGTTGAGTTAAGATTAATAATAGTTAGATTAATCATTCAATTGTATGTATATCATAGGATTTGATTTGTGACACCGGAAGGACGTTTGGAAACACGTACGACGGTGAACGGTATGGATTCCTCATGCCCCGTATGCTATCTTGGTTACTCTGATTTGTGTGTTGTGTGCTAATTGATCACCAAATAAGATAAATGCACGAATCGGGGTTATCATGTTTACTTGTGAATATGTAGTGTTGTATATTGTGGTATATGTTCTTTAAACCTCAGTTTGTATAATTCATGAAATGTATGGATGAATTTGAAAGCTTGTATGAATGTTGCAATGTACTGTGACCGATTGTGAATGTGTTTGGGCTTCTAACTTATTCCTAACAAGCTAACCAATCTAACTTAAATTGGTAATTAAATTGGAATGAGTAGAAGTCCGATATAGTTTCGGCCACGCGTGAGGATGCGGAGTCACGAGAGGTTGGCTCCAATTCCTGACTCTTAAACTGGTCCGCGGCCCAAATCCCTTAAGTGGGTAGCATCCCGGATTGGTGAGTCAAGTAAATCCCGGAGGTGGGACGGCGTAGTCCCCAGGGCCGGAGGTCCCGACGACTTAACTTGAGTATGAGTAAGTAAGAATGAGTAAGTAAAGTAAATGAAAGTAAGTAAGTGTAAGTAAGAAAAAGTAAGTAATGAGTAAAAGAGTAAAAGCATTCCGATTAACCCGGATGCATAATTTGGCTAACCTTTTGAAGGTAAGTAAGATGCGTGTTATTGTATTGCTGCCTTGGAATGTGTAATGTATTGAGCATGATTGTATGATGTATGTCAAGCATGTATGTATGTAAATAATGAACAACATGTTTAGTGGACGTCAAATAGTCGGCGTGCCCTAGCTAGCATGCGGTATATGCGGAGTTTATACGCAGCGTTTGCTGAGCCCCTTGGGGCACCATTTTTACTACACGCAGGTACTCGCGAAGGATGAAGATGTGAAGACTTGGTTTTATTTCTTTATCTTCTTTTTGGATTGTAAACAATGAATTATGATTGGTGTACTGAGTAGTACATGGCTGTAGTTTTGAATAGCCGATGTACCATGGGGTACACCTTTTTGGATATAGAAAGGGATGGTGAATTGGTATAGATGAGTAGGTGATTAAACTCATTCTTTTGGGAAGTTGAATTGGGATGTAAGTATACACTTAAAATACTCGGTGATCCCGGAATGTAATATTGCTATCTTTTGTAATCAGTAAGTAATGTCTTAGTAGCTCGGTATATTATGTTCATCAAACCGTGACTGTAAGTAAGTTAAGCCTAGCTAGCCGTATGGGCGGTTAGCGGCGTTGTATCACCCGCCGTAGTAAGTAGTATTTCCGCTGCGAGTAACTCTGGATTATGGGATGATTGGACGGTAAGCATAGGATTAGCGGTTGGGGTGTTACATATACACTCAACTTGAGCCAGATCTGGGCTAGAGTTCATACATTTTTTTGCAAAATTTTCAAGTTTGTTCCGAATTTGCTATGCTAGATCTAGCTCAATTGAGTTTAATTTCAAAAAACTAACAGTAGATTCATACTCAAGACACCCAAATCTATAAGTTGGAAAAAAAATTCAAAAAACTCACTGGAAAATTTTTCCAGCAGTGGTGCTGCAGTCGGCGGCGGCTCCGGAGGTGGTGCTGGGCGGCAGAGGGGAGAGTAGGAGGGAGGGAGAAAGGAAGAGAGATAGAGGGAATGTGAGAAATGAATTAATCTAACTTGATTCGGCTATATATAGTGAGAGTATTTTCACCCGAAATTGGCGTTTTCAACTACGATTTCAGTACGACATTTCTGAAAGTATAACAATGTTTATAACTTAATCAAACATAACGTAAAATGTCGTTTAATAATGTGAAGTCACAATTATAACGTTCAAACGCAATAAGAATGGGTTTAACGTCTTTTATTACAGTGAGAGCGTCGAAATTGGCGTTTTAACTACGATTTCAGTACGACGTTTCTGAAAGTATAACAATGTTTATAATTTAATCAAACATAACATAAAATGTCGTTTAATGATGTGGAGTCACAATTATAACGTTCAAACACAATGAAATACCCCTGAACACTTAAACACATAAAATCATAACGCGGTTTATAATTCGGACATAAAATAACGTACGAACAATTAAATTTAGTACATATACATGTCCAAACGTGTGACGACGTTATATATTAATATAGTCACGTACTTGTACGAAAACTACATGTACGTAACGTTATGACATTGTAATGTTGTAATAAAAATGATAACGTCGCATAACGTTGTAACAAATAAATAAATAAATATAACGCGGTATATAATATGGTCTTACATATATAAATAGGCAAGTATAACTTATACAAAAAAAAGGAGCAAAGACGCTCTCGCTGAAGTTCGAACCCCGTACCTCTCGTATACCTCGTGAACGTCTTAACCGGTTGAGCTAAACTCATATTCAGTAATGAACTGCACCGACTTATACAAGAGTAATAACACTTATCATAAGATAAAATAAACCACCTAGATATTTGGTGGAACACTACATCAGTTACATATAATAGTAATGGACTAACAAGACATCTTGACCCCTACTTCTTTTCAGTCGTTCAATCACCAAACCACTAACCATCAGAGACTATACTCCACTAAGCTTGCTTTCACTAACTCTTAGGTGATGTTCCCTGCATGTCAATCATACTCCACACAGTTTGAAAAATTCTCTCGCCGCACTTGCACGTATTCACTCTCTTCTGTAAAACCCCATATATGCTCTGTTGCCTCAAGTTCATTCTGGGGGCGTCTCCAAATCCCAACCGAAAAACAAGGTATAGCTCCACACATCCATCCCTCTTCATACGTGAACTACACTTCTCTTTATCTCTACTCCCTGAAATCCAAACAAACAGATAAGGAACATACACAATCTGGTTAATCTCCTCTGGTGTGTACTGGCAAACAGCGTGCGTAGACACTTGCTCTTTTCATTCTCCTCGTGTCTGCACTTCTGTCCATCATCTTCGTGGTAGATTTACAACCTAAAACAACAATAGGGCATACGTGTTTTGCACCATTCTTCATCCCTTTCTGGTATAACTATCGCTGGAGTGATAAACCGATCACTGGAAGCACTGCATTCTCGCACTCCAGTCTGAACCAGCAGCAGGGAATGCGACTGAAACCAAGCACCTCTGCTCAAATCCCTTCTTCTGTCTATGTCTCTGTGCGATAATCACTGGAAGCGTGTACCTTGCGCACCAGGTTGAGAACAGACTGAAGATATGCATAATCCACGCCTCTTCAATTCATTCTTCTGTCTGCAATCCGATAGAGGTAAATCACTGAACTACTGCGTCTAATGAATGTGTTACTGCAATGATAAATCAAGCACATAAAACAACCCATAATAACTTGGTTAATGTTACTGCCATGTCCAAACGCTGAGCTAGATAAACTAAAACACTGAAGCTCAAAACTGATGACTTAACTCCCACCTTCCCTTCCTGTTTCTTGATCTGATTTCCAGTCCTCCCCACCCAGGTAGCTTACCTATTTAGTTGAGTGTTTTATCCAGACTTAAACCCCAAAACAGATCCAAAACAACATGGTTAAAGTCACTGAACTGCATATTACTGAAACTACAATTAATCGAAAACTGAAACCCAACTTGAGTAGCTTCTCTTTTTATCTTTCTTGCTGTTCATGAACTTGAGTTTTCAATTCTTCCTCAAATGATTTATCATTGCAGTAACACATTCATTAGACGCAGTAGTTCAGTGATTTACCTCTATCGGATTGCAGACAGAAGAACGAATTGAAGAGGCGTGGATTATGCATATCTTCAGTCTGTTCTCAACCTGGTGCGCAAGGTACACGCTTCCAGTGATTATCGCACAGAGACATAGACAGAAGAAGGGATTTGAGCAGAGGTGCTTGGTTTCAGTCGCATTCCCTGCTGCTGGTTCAGACTGGAGTGCGAGAATGCAGTGCTTCCAGTGATCGGTTTATCACTCAAGCGATAGTTATACCAGAAAGGGATGAAGAATGGTGCAAAACACGTATGCCCTATTGTTGTTTTAGGTTGTAAATCTACCACGAAGATGATGGACAGAAGTGCAGACACGAGGAGAATGAAAAGAGCAAGTGTCTACGCACGCTGTTTGCCAGTACACACCAGAGGAGATTAACCAGATTGTGTATGTTCCTTATCTGTTTGTTTGGATTTCAGAGAGTAGAGATAAAGAAGTGTAGTTCACGTATGAAGGGATGGATGTGTGGAGCTATACCTTGTTTTTCGGTTGGGATTTGGAGACACCGCCCCCCAGAATGAACTTGAGGCAACAGAGCATATATGGGGTTTTACAGAAGAGAGTGAATACGTGCAAGTGCGGCGAGAGAATTTTTCAAACTGTGTGGAGTATGATTGACATGTAGGGAACATCACCTAAGAGTTAGTGAAAGCAAGCTTAGTGGAGTATAGTCTCTGATGGTTAGTGGTTTGGTGATTGAACGACTGAAAAGAAGTAGGGGTCAAGATGTCTTGTTAGTCCATTACTATTATATGTAACTGATGTAGTTTTCCACCAAATATCTAGGTGGTTTATTTTATCTTATGATAAGTGTTATTACTCTTGTATAAGTCGGTGCAGTTCATTACTGAATATGAGTTTAGCTCAACCGGTTAAGACGTTCACGAGGTATACGAGAGGTACGGGGTTCGAACTTCAGCGAGAGCGTCTTTGCTCCTTTTTCTTTCTTTTTTTTGTATAAGTTATACTTGCCTATTTATATATATGTAAGACCATATTATATACCGCGTTATATTTATTTATTTATTTGTTACAACGTTATGCGACGTTATCATTTTTATTACAACGTTACAATGTCATAACGTTACGTACATGTAGTTTTCGTACAAGTACGTGACTATATTAATATATAACGTCGTCACACGTTCGGACATGTATATGTACTAAATTTAATTGTTCGTACGTTATTTTATGTCCAGAACGTTTACGTTATGATTTTATGTGTTTAAGTGTTCAGGGGTATTTCAACTTACCCCCCTTAAAAGAGACTTTGTCCCGAAACATGCTAGCTTCTTGGTCTACTATGAGAACTTGTGTGAAGCCACTGATGTGGCATGGTGCTTAGAAGCACTGAGCATTATAGTTATGGGCTTAATTCTTTGGGTATCGTGAATGAATGCGGGACTGGATCCCTAAGATTACTAGGAGTGGAAAATATAAGTTAAGGAAGTAAGACTCCGGGACGAAGTCTCTTTTAAGGGGGGTAAGTTGAAATACCCCTGAACACTTAAACACATAAAATCATAACGCGGTTTTAATTCGGACATAAAAACGTACGAACAATTAAATTTAGTACATATACATGTCCGAACGTGTGACGACGTTATATATTAATATAGTCACGTACTTGTACGAAAACTACATGTACGTAACGTTATGACATTGTAACGTTGTAATAAAAATGATAACGTCGCATAACGTTGTAACAAATAAATAAATAAATATAACGCGGTATATAATATGGTCTTACATATATAAATAGGCAAGTATAACTTATACAAAAAAAAAGGAGCAAAGACGCTCTCGCTGAAGTTCGAACCTCGTACCTCTCGTATACCTCGTGAACGTCTTAACCGGTTGAGCTAAACTCATATTCAGTAATGAACTGCACCGACTTATACAAGAGTAATAACACTTATCATAAGATAAAATAAACCACCTAGATATTTGGTGGAACACTACATCAGTTACATATAATAGTAATGGACTAACAAGACATCTTGACCCCTACTTCTTTTCAGTCGTTCAATCACCAAACCACTAACCATCAGAGACTATACTCCACTAAGCTTGCTTTCACTAACTCTTAGGTGATGTTCCCTGCATGTCAATCATACTCCACACAGTTTGAAAAATTCTCTCGCCGCACTTGCACGTATTCACTCTCTTCTGTAAAACCCCATATATGCTCTGTTGCCTCAAGTTCATTCTGGGGGGCGGTGTCTCCAAATCCCAACCGAAAAACAAGGTATAGCTCCACACATCCATCCCTCTTCATACGTGAACTACACTTCTCTTTATCTCTACTCTCTGAAATCCAAACAAACAGATAAGGAACATACACAATCTGGTTAATCTCCTCTGGTGTGTACTGGCAAACAGCGTGCGTAGACACTTGCTCTTTTCATTCTCCTCGTGTCTGCACTTCTGTCCATCATCTTCGTGGTAGATTTACAACCTAAAACAACAATAGGGCATACATGTTTTGCACCATTCTTCATCCCTTTCTGGTATAACTATCACTTGAGTGATAAACCGATCACTGGAAGCACTGCATTCTCGCACTCCAGTCTGAACCAGCAGCAGGGAATGCGACTGAAACCAAGCACCTCTGCTCAAATCCCTTCTTCTGTCTATGTCTCTGTGCGATAATCACTGGAAGCGTGTACCTTGCGCACCAGGTTGAGAACAGACTGAAGATATGCATAATCCACGCCTCTTCAATTCATGCTTCTGTCTGCAATCCGATAGAGGTAAATCACTGAACTACTGCGTCTAATGAATGTGTTACTGCAATGATAAATCATTTGAGGAAGAATTGAAAACTCAAGTTCATGAACAGCAAGAAAGATAAAAAGAGAAGCTACTCAAGTTGGGTTTCAGTTTTCGATTAATTGCAGTTTCAGTAATATGCAGTTCAGTGACTTTAACCATGTTGTTTTGGATCTGTTTTGGGGTTTAAGTCTGGATAAAACACTCAACTAAATAGGTAAGCTACCTGGGTGGGGAGGACTGGAAATCAGATCAAGAAAAGGAAGGGAAGGTGGTTAAGTCATCAGTTTTGAGCGTCATGTTTTAGTTTATCTAGCTCAGCGTTTGGACATGGCAGTAACATTAACCAAGTTATTATGGGTTGTTTTTCAGTATAGAATCTTGACAGAGCCTTAACTAACTGAGTCAGCCATTTGGGAAACTTGAAAGCTCAAATGCGTGGACAGAAGGAAAATAGGAAAAAAAAACACAGAAGAAGATGTAGCAGTTCCCTTTTTCAATTTCAGATTTCTCAGTTCTCTGTATAAGTATAACCAGTTGACAGAGGGCTGTTTGGGGATTAAGGTTCGAACTACTTCAGAACTGAATAATCAGTTAAGAGATCCAGAAAGAAATCTAGATGAACTAGCTAAAGAAACTACTGCAGAAACGTTAGTTTAAAACCCTGCAACATTACAGTTCCGTGGAATGAAATTTCAGTGTCATTAACAATGTTGTGTGAGTTTAAAAGCTTGATTACACACCTAGCTAAAGGGGCAACCAGGTTGGGGAGAAAGTTGGAAGTCAAACTCGCGAAAAGGAAGAAAACAATAGGAAATAAGTGCAGCAGCTCACGTTTTCCTTGGTTTCTGTTTTCAGTTTTCAAATTCTTTGTACAGGAGATTGAGAGGTGGTCTTGGTTGTGTTGGGTTAAATTAGAATTTAAAAATATGCTAAGATATTTAACTAGGAAGGTAAACAAAGGAGAAATTTGGAAGTCAGGTAAAAGAATAAGGAGAGAAACAGAAGAAAGAAAATAGTTTTGTACTTTCAGTTTTACAGTTTATTTTTCTGAAAACTTAAGTTCCTGTATGGCTCTGTTACAGAGAGTCATAAGGGGTTTTTTTTGGGGTTAAAACCGTATTAAAACTTAAGTAAGTAGCTAAACCATTTGGGGGAATTAGAAGTTAACTTAACTATCTAACAGCAAGGATCAAAAGAAGTAAACAGATCCTGTTTCTGTTTCTTATTCGATAATAAGTACTTCTGTATAACTGACATACAAGTGGTATAAAGGTACTGTGTTGACTTGCTTATAAGCTTAAAACCTAGCCAACACACTTAAGTGAGGCTATAAACACTTTGGGGGATTAAAAAGACAGATTAATGAGCCTAGAAGAAAGATTTAAGAAGAGTCACACAGAGTTTCTGTTACAGTTTTTTTTTCTGTTGTTTATCAGTTCTGCGCAAGGGAGTTTAGAGGTGTTGCTCATGTCATTTCGAGTTGTTTTGGGCTTAAAACCTTGCTGGGACACCTGACTAAGTGGGCCAAAAACATTGGGTTAAATGGAGAGTGATTAATAGCCAAAAAAGGAAAGCTTAAAGGAAAGATACAAAACTAGAGATTTCAGTTTTCTGCAGTTTATAGTTTCTGTAAAATGGACTTTCCGAGGTTATAACAGAGGTTTTTGGGTTGGATTTGAGTTTAAAACTTTCGTAATACACCTAGATAGTTGGATAAAAACCTTGGGAAGGTTTAGAGACTGATTTATAACCTAAAGAGAAGTTTAAAGAGGAACTATACAGAGTTGTTTTTAGTTTCCTACAGATTCTGATTTCTGTAAAGTGACCTTTCAGAGATGCTAACAGCCTTGTTTTGAGTTGTTCTTAAGCCCAAACCCTTCCTAATATGATTAACTAGTGGTGTAAACACTTTGGGAAGATTTGGAAACTGGTTAATGAACTGAAAGCAAGAGGAAGAGGTAATGTGCAGATTTTGGTTTTCAGTTTTTCTAGAATTTTGCTACTTCTGTATAACTGTAATACAGTGAGTGTAAGAGGGTTGTATAGGTCTGGAAGTGAACTTATGACCTTGCTAATATAACTACCTAAGAGAGTAAACAATTTGGGAGGAAGTAGGAAGCAGTTTAATGCATTAAAAGGAGAGGATTAGTGGAAGTTGCATAGATGGGATGTTTCAGTTTGCTAGAACTTGTGTCTCTGTTTGGTCAATGTTCGAAGTTGTTAAAAGTGTGGAATTGGTTTAATAATGAACCCAAGACAGTACTAATGCATCTAACCAAGTTGGTGAAACATTTTGGGAAGATTTAAACCTCGGTCGATACCTTAAATATGGGGTTAGTTAAGGTTAAACACCGAAAGTGTGTTTTAGTTTTCTAAACTTTGGGGCTTCTGTATAGATGAGCTTTGGGAGTAGTCTAAAGAATTTTTTTGGTGATAAGGGATTAAACACATTGCTAACCTTTTGATATAAGGAAGAGATACATTTTAAGGGAATAAAAGTCCACCTCATATAAGCTTATTACCTGTTAATGCTTAGAAAACCTTAATACGTTAGCTAGAGGATGGACTTAATCAACGTGTGAACGGACTATGTAACTGTCCTAGGAGTGAGATAAAGCCTAAGGTTATGACTTGGAAAATTTCTAAGGGACATATAAGTTGAACTACCAAAAGTTCACCTAGGGAATAACGCCCAGTGTAAATGAGATAAACTAGAAAAAAATGTCGGCACATGAAATCATGAACTGACACGTTATTTTTAATCAACGTTAGGGTCGTAACGAACGCCAACCAGGAACCCGTGTGTGAGACGACACTTGCTTCTGATCCAGGTATGGACATGTGTGGTTCGTATGTTGCCGTGTTACACGGCTTGTGTGCTGTGTGCCTTGTTTGTTTATGACCACAAGACTAATGCATGAAAACGGATGTTTGTTTTACCATGCTTATTTGTCTGTTGTGAGCTTGTGTAAGGCATGTGAATGGATTGATTATTTTCCTTGCTTACCTGCTTACTATGATTGTGCCTATTGCTTGCGCGCACACAGTAGTGTAGTCCCTTCTCGTTGATGAATCCTTGAGATGAAACACAACGAACTTCGTAAACAAACAAAAGGAACTACATAAAGGGAAAACCCCTCTTAACGTTAGAGGACCTCTAAAGACACCCACTATGGTGTCGAACTATCAAAGATAATGATAAGCCAATACCTTGAGAAGGAATAGGGTGACGGACACTTTGTATCCGGGGTAGAGACCAATAATTTAAAAAGAGAATAGGGAGACGGACCCTTTGTATCCGGGGTAGAGACCAATATGATTAAAGGAGTAGGGAGACGGACCCTTTGTATCCGGGGTAGAGACCAGAACATTGAGAAGAAATAGGGAGACAAACCCTTTGTATCCGGAGCAGAGGCTAGTAACATTGAGAAGGAATAGGGAGACGGACCCTTTGTATCCGGGGTAGAGACCAGAGCATTAGAAGGCATAGGGAGACGGACCCTTTGTATCCGGAGCATAGGCTAGTAACATTGAAAAGGAATAGGGAGACGGACCCTTGGTATCCGGGGCAGTGGCTAGTAACATTTAAAAACAATAGAGAGAGAAAGAGCTATCCGGGAATGGAGGATTAGCTATGAAGAAGACGTTCTCCAAATGGTGGTGATAAGAGAATTCACAAATAACCCTTAAAAAAAACAAAGAAAGACTAGCACTTACATGAGATGGTCACGGGATCTAAACTATATCCCCAGACCTGGTGCAAGGAAAGAGAAAGAAAATACACTACAAGGGAACAAGAGAAAAGAAATGAAAACACACAACGCTCGAATGATCCCATGATGAGGATCATGAGTATAACATACCTATGCACATGTTCTATTACTTACATGATTGATGTTGCTATACTAGCAGCTCGTTGTGCTTGGTTGCGTGATTGATGTGTTGTGATGCCAGCATGTTATGCTTGGATGTTTGTTGATATTGATATGCTACCTTAAAGTGTGTACGATATCATGATATATATTGTGGTGTGTTTTACTACTTTATTATAGCATGTAAATTGACTTAATAATATTCGACCAAGTAGTCGTGTGGCCCGGTAACATGCGGGCTACACACGTTCATACTCAGCGTAGTTTGTTGAGTCCTTTACAACCCAATTTTTACAGGTTTTAAGCTGGGTGACAACGGAGCGTAGGCGGGATGGCTATCATGGGGGTAGTCTATCTGGGCATGACTTCTGAGTTGGAATAGTATGTTAGTGTATGGGTTGTTATTAAACCCAGGTTGTACTTTTCGGTTTATGATTTAGTAACTGTATTGTAGACACTCGGTTTTTGGAATTGTATCTTGTATTGTATATGAGTTTTGGTGGAGAGCTGTTTCCAGTCATGCAGACCGTAACTTGATGTTGGTAATGTGGTCTGTCAACCACGTGGGTGGTTGGCGTCTGTGACACCCGGATGATGTTGAGAATCCGCTGCATAGTTGTTTTGTATTCAGGCTAGGAGCTTGTTGTACTACTGGATGTTTATTCGGGGGTGTTACACACAATAAGAATGGGTTTAACATCTTTTATTACCGCGAGAGCGTTTTTTACGGGTTACGCTGATGAAACGATTTTTCTGAAAAACAAAAGTTACAACTGGATGTCATTACATGTTTACAACGTTAAAATGATTTAATAAAAACTTTATACTGTGGTGATTAGTAATTTTGTATTACAAATAGCAACTAAGTATGCTAAATGATGGTGACTATATGAAAAGTAAATGATTCGCCACTATATATGATGAAAAGTAAATGATTCAATACCAGAAACTTGCTAAGATAAGTTTTTTTTGCTGATCGTCGTTTTTGTGTTCAACCGCATTACTCAACGACCAACGTGTACTCCCTCCGTCCCTAATTGACCTTCTTGTTTGCTTTTTGGCACGTTTTTCCACCTCAATATTTAATATATAAGATAAAATAATTTTATAAAACAAATTTATACAATATATAGTTTTTCACATATAGATTTCATTACAATACTTAGATTTATAAAATTATGTTATCTTACATGTTAAATATTGAAGTCAAACGACAAACCCAAATAGTAAAGAGGAAGGTCAATTAGGGACGGAGGGAGTATTATTCAGTGGCGGACGTGTGTTGTTGGCTGTGGGGGCACGTGCCCCCACAGGTTTTTGGAAAAATAAATATATATGTGTCTATATATAAGAAAAAATAATAAAATGTTAGATACCTGAATGGTGTAGTACAAATATGATGTTTTGACATTCAAATACTACATGTTCAAAACTTGGGTTGATTTTATCATTTATTACAATTATAGTTGAAAAAGTGTCCATACTCATGAAATATATTAAAATGGAAGATGAACTTGTTGGTGATAGAATCAGATATATTTAAGTCCATTAACAACAATATTATTATGCATCATTTTCAAATGATAATGATACATATAGATTAATTGTAATTTAAATATTAAATATTAAATATTATTTTAAAATATTTTATTTGTCAGATTTCTATTCTATAAAAAGTGCCCCACAGGTCTTAAGTTCTGGGTCCGCCACTGGTATTATTACCAAATAATGAATCATATCCCAACCCATTCTGTTTTTTAATTGATAGATGATTAATTATTATTTTATAATGTCTTATTATACGCCTAGGGTGTATTTTAATTATCATTTTGTGAATCAAGTGTCTTGTTTTTACATACTCATACATGCACTACTTAAACTAGTAAAAATAAATAAAGGGAAATTTCATGAAATGCCACTATATTTTATGCTAATCATGAAATACCTAAAAAAGAGAAAGTCATGAAATGTCACTATAATTTTGTAATGTCCATAAAATACTACTATGTCATTGACCATAAGCAAAAAAGGCAAAAATATTCCTACTAGTTAACTAAGTACTTTTAAAGTTCATAATATGCTCCTAAGTGTTAAAAAAATTCATTAAAATTCACAAAAGTTAAAAATACTATAAAAATATAGATAACTATTAAAAAATATTTAAAAAATTATAACAATTATAAAAAAACTTAAAATATATATTAATATATCATAAAACATTGAAAAAAGTAAATACTTCACAAACTTATTTACCACCATAAAAAAGAATGTAGAGTTTTAAACACACAATTTATATTAATTTTTCTACAAGTTTAGACCAATATAGTACCATAATTTATACCAATTATATACCATAATTTTTAGCATATATTTTCAAATTATTTTTTTTCTACCAATTTAAATTATTTATTCAAAAAATCTATTTTAGTTTTTAATTAATATTTAGAATTGTTTTAAATTATATTCTATTTTACAGAGGACTTTAAGATATAATATAATTTATTTTGAATAAATAAATAACATTGATTAAAAAAAGATAATTTGAAAATGTATGGTGCAAATTATGGTAATTAATTGGTATTCGTTATGGTGCTTAATTGGTAGAAAAATTGGTATAAATTATGTTAAAAATTATGACTAGTACCAATTTTTCTAACAATTAAGCACCATAATGTGTACCAATTAACTACCATAATGTATTATACATTTCAAAGTATCTTTTTTTATCAATTTAAATTATTTATTCAAAATAAATTATATTATATCATAAAGTCATCTACAAAATAGAATATAAATTAAATTCTTTTTTACAAATATTAATTAAAAATTAAAATAAAATTTTTGAATAAATAATTTAAAAATTTATGGTTACTAATTGGTATAAATTATGGTACTATATTGGTCTAAATTTGTAGAAAACTTAGTATAAATTATGTATTTAAAACTCTACTTTTTTATGGTACTAAATAATTTTGTGAAATATTTACTTTTTTCAATGTTTGAAGATATTTTATAAATGTTTTATTTATTTTTTTTTTAATTTATAATATTTTAAATATTTTTTATAGTTATCTATATTTTTATCGTATTTTGATTTTTTTTTGTGAATGTTAGTGAATTTTTTAACACTTAGGGGCATATTGTGAACTTTAAAAGTATTTTGTTAACTAGTAGGAATATTTTTATCTTTTTTTCTTCTGGTCAATGACATTGTGACATTTCATAGACTTTTATAAAAATATAATGATATTTCGCGACTTTCTTTTTTAAAGTGATATTTCATTTCATGAAATTTCCCAAAAATAAATTCATCAAACGTATATCGGTCTTTTTTTTAGCAGCTTGAATATAGATTAACGATGTTGTAAGATGATACTACTTGAATTTTAATTGTCCTTTTTCTAACGATCAAACTACTCGTAGTCATAGGTGTTGTTGAGTTTGAGTAGGTGTGGTAATTTGTACCCAACCTAAAAATCCGATCCAAATTCAACCCATAAACAACGAGTACTCCCTCCGTCCTGAATTGACCGTCTTGTTTGCTTTATGGCACGTTTTTCCACTTCAATATTAAGCATATAATATAAAATAATTTTATAAAACTAAATTTTGAACATTTAGTTTAGAGCATTTAAGGTGCATATGCAAAACTTAATTTCAAAATTAATTTATCTTATATGTTTAAAAATTGAAGTCAAAAAACGACATGTCCAAATAGTAAACAGGACGGTCAATTCAGGACGGAGGAGTATAAGTTAAGATTATTGACCTATTTAATTTTTGGGTCAAGTATGAGTTACCTATTAAATTATGGGTTTGGTATGGGTTAAGAGTCTTAATCCGAATTCAACCCGACATGTTTACTTAATTTAACTAAAAATAAATAAATTGATAAATATGTTACTTGGATATGTATTATTTCTATATCTATGTATAATACTTCCTCCGTCCTGAATTGACCGTCCTGTTTACTATTTGAACATGTCGTTTGACTTCAATATTTAACATATAAGATAAAATAATTTTAAAAATTTAAGTTTTGTGTATGATTCCTTACATGATAAACTGTATATTACAAAATTTAGTTTTATAAAATTATTTTATCTTATATGTTTAATATTAAAATGGAAAAATGTGCCATAAAAAAACAGGACGGTCAATTTAGGACGGAGGGAGTAGTAAACAAAAATACTATCACTTCTTTAAGGTCACACAATCTTTTTTTTAATCCAAATACATTCTCTAGGCCATCTATATCCACCATTCACTATTTGTTTGAAAACCTAAATAATATGTTATTCATTCTTGTAGCCGCACAAACTCCATGGTTCACACACCATTTCATCCAACAGATGGGTTAAGATAATCAACCCGTTTAACATAATGTTGACATTTGGAAAATAACACACAATGATGCGAAATAAATGACCTTCATGTGCATGATTTATGGACGACTGATGCTGCAGGCAAAACAAGAGTATTTATATTTAAACGAGTTAAACGGGTTAGGTTTGGGTTCAATGATTTTATATGGGTTGGGTATGGGCTGAAAATTTGTAACCTGATTATTTTTGGGTCAGGTATAGGTCAATACAATTTCAATCAGATTGGGTATGGGTGAACTTGAACCTGACCCATCAACCCCGAATGGTCACTTCTAAGTTTGAGGGGGTGAAGCATCTTATGGTATGATGTTATTAGAAAATGTTCAATTTATATTGGGCTTGTAGAAACTATACTTTGTTAATTTTGAAAAAAAATATACTTATATTTCAAAATATAATTTATTAACCTTTCCACACTAAGTCCATAAAATATCAGTTGAGTCTAGAACTATGTACTTTCTAAGATAGGTTTGGCAGTGATCCATACTATCTCTCTTCTTTGTTACTTGTTCATATTATCTTATGTCATGATGTCTTCCATTGATGTCTTGTTAGTTATGTACATTACCCTGGCATGATATGGTTGTCTTTCAAGTATAGTGCTTAACTTGAAAATTTTCCTGGAAGCGGTTATTTGGCCCCTTTAATTCCCAAACATGGTTGATTCTTCCAGTATTCTTCGGAAAAGGGTTTTTTTTACTTGTACTGAAGTCGATAATTCAATTATCGGCTTTCAGATGCTGGTAATTGAATTATCGACTTCAGTATAAATCTTCAACGGTCATATAACGACTAGTTTGTTGTTGGATCATTTATAAATAATCTCCTCTCTCTCCCAACATTTGCTACTTCCTTTCTACTACCTTGCTACTTTCTTGCTACTTTGTTGATACTTTGTTCTCTGCAAAATCAAAATCTGTTGTTCAGTCTACACCCTTAGACATTCCACACTCTTCCCCATTTGCTACACATACTTGAGATGGATATCTGTAACACCCCTACAACGCCCCTATCAACTACCGAAATCGCAGCGGAAATAACCAACCAAACAATAACTAAACGCTTTGGTGTTACAACGCCGTTAACCACCCACGTGGTTAACTAGGCAGAATAAATACAAGTGTATCGGTCTGATGAACAGACTCCCGAGCATAGTATCTAACATCCATATATAAACATAACCAACCATACCGAGTATTTAATTTACAACACACCTACAAACCATAATCATCCACCACTGTATAACAACGGTATCAAAATGTAACGCCTCGGGAGCACAGGCGCATCCCGGGCTCAACAACCAACATATCCAAAAGTACATCAACAACCTAGGACCTAGAGCCACTCTGCCTCTTCGATCCTCATCCTGCAATAAAATATGGAGCCCCCGAGGGGGTCAGCAACCTTTGCTGGTATGGCTAACGCGCAGCCCATCGGCTACCGGGATACGCGCAACCAATTGTCATAATAACATGGCATTCATTTTAGAACATCCAACATATAATATACCATAGCATAGCAAGGGAAATTGCATAGCATCATATCATACACATCACCATAAAATCGGTTCGCACAAGGAACCTTCCACCATAGTTAGTATACCATGTGAGCCTAGAGGTTTTTACCAACCCATGTTAAGCTCGTTACCATCCTCGTTACCGTCCGGTTATATAGAACGGTTAACTTATACCAAAGGTGTGTCGGATATAGTAATCCCAAGCACACCGAAATAACATACGTATGCCCCTATGGCCCGACGTGAGTCAGTAACTAGCTTTGGATAAGCTAAGGGAAGGTAGAAACCAAATTGGAATACCACCTATACATACACCAAGAGAGCCGAACCGGATATGATATCGACCCCCATCCATCACACGCGTGGCCGGAACAACCGGACTCCTCACTCCCCCGATTAGCACTTGTTAGTGATCACACAATATTTTGTTAAGTCACAAACAAGCAACATTTAGGTCTTGTTAGACAACCAAGGGAAGGAGTCACAACTTTACAACATTTTAATGAATAACAACTATAAACTCTTTTCATGCCTTAATCTTATAAGGTCGTAACACACAGAAAAGCAATCAACATCCAAGCCGGTGTAAACCGGTAGACAACAGACTGCAAGAAAACCATACCTTGGTCCTTGCCTCGTTTCGTTTCCACCTTGAGAGAATCCTATACACATTAGTAACGTCGGTTAATTATTTATTTAACTTCACACTTACTAAGTATTCAACATGATTGTATGACATGTTTTAATGTCTAATCTTACCCTAGGTTACCTTCATTATACACCCTAGGGTTAACTACATAAGTCACATTCTTTTTTTTTATTTTTACAAGTTTAGGTCCGACCGGACTTGCCGACCGGACTTGTCCATGTCCGGTCGATTCCAGAGAGTTTCTCCCCTTCGGAAATTTAGCCCGACCGGACTTGCCAAGTCCGTCCTATGTCCGGTCGATTCCAGTAACTCAATCCGTACACAAATTACAAGCCCGACCGACCTTGCAAGTCCGGTCCCAAGGTCGGTCCATTCCAGAAGCCAATTCTCGCAGGGTAAACTGGGCCCGACCGAACTTGCAAGTCCGGTCGCAAGTCCGGTCTGCCCCAAATCTTTGTTTTTCCTTTTACATTCAACTCCAAACTTCACCCCATATAACCTAGTACCCCCTAACCTCATTTGGGCACTTCAAACACAACTTAAGACATCCTTAAACACTCATAAAACTCATTTTCTAATTCCTTAAGCCTTTACTTATATCTTCCCAAAATTCCTAACACTTACAATGTTTTCTCCTAGTTTTTCAAGTGGTGTTTCATACCTAAGATAACTACTATCCCAAAAGTTTTCTCATTATTTTAACATCATCTCCCAAGCATCAACTCTCACAAATAATTCCTTATATCCTTCTTGAAACTCTTTTCCTAGTGTACACTTCTCCTTATTTTACCAAAGTTTGCCTAGGTATTTACCTAAGTCCCAAAGTGACTTTGGTACTTACTAAATCTCAAGATCATGTCTAAGTCCTTATTACACTCTAGAGTACTTCCTAGTACATCAAAATTCCTTTAAAAACATCATGAACTCCTTATTCATTTCCTACATTTTCTAACTCACCAAACCTTATGTAAACACTTAGAACTTCTTACTTCTTACCTAAATTTTGACATGGATTCCCCTAGAACATTACTAAGCCTAAACACTTTGCTTTCTCCATTAAACACACAAGAACATCTAGAATCACCCAGAACACTCTCATACACAACTTCACCAAATTCACACTACATTACAATATAGTGCATAATTTAAATTGCATGGCACTTAGGCCCTTAAAATGCATGGCTCTTAGGCCCTTAAGGTGCTTAAATCATAAACACTGAATTTCCACAATATATATGCCTTTAACCTGCAAATACACACCACACACATATGCCTTTTACTAGTCTCTTGAGAACACCTTACTAAGTCATTCACCATTTGCTCTTTAGGTAGTTTTAATAAGCATTTATAAGCTCATTTCTCCTAAGGCATTAAACCACATTTGGTTAGTAGATTTACCTCTTTTTTTCCAAAACACTTCCTTCTTGATTCCTCACAAAACCGTATGGTATTTTGATTCCTTGTCAAGTTCTAAACAATATACAAACACCATAATGAGTATTCAAGCTTTGAGCTTCATCTCATTGTAAACCCTAGTTTTACATTGTTTCAAAAACATTAATGTAGTTGTTTTACCTTGGTCTTTGAAGAGAGTTTGAATATATAACAAGAGAGGACTCCACCTAGTCCATGAAGAGTTGAAATGAAGCTAGAACAAAGTCACACAAAGAGCTATATCAATGTGTATTTTCGGTCAAGGTAAAAACATGGAGGAAACATGATTTTTCTTTGAGATTCCTTACCTAGAAGCAAAGGAGATCAACAATATGTCAAAATACAAGCTCAAGCTCCTTCAATGGTGGAACACCTTGGCACCGAAATGGGGCTCTTGGAGTTTTGAGAAGATAGGAATGAAGAGCTTGATGAGAGGAAGAGATTGGTGGTGTTTGTTTTTGATTTGAACAAGTGAGCAAGATTTTACAAGAGGTCAAAGTGGGAGTTCTAATGGAGGTAGTAGTATTACCGAGAGAGAGCAGCAAGAAGGAAGGAAGAAGAAGATTGTGACCGTGGGAAATGAAGGAAGGAAAAGAGAGAATGAGATAGAACTTACTTTAAGAAGATATTTGTAGTAATAAAGTAAAAAGTAAGTTTAATTAGTTTTCTTTACTTACTTATTATATCAACTAGAGAGTGGTGAGTCACCACACTTATAAAAACCGGCCCCCTTTATTAGTATGAGGGTATTTTAGTCTTTGTTTGTCAATTTAATTACTTAATACAACATATGTTATAAACTAGCTTATAAAAATCACTATTCACCTAAACAAGGCACTTAGAAGTGAAATTTTTGATTTCCCATTAATATAGCCACCCAAATGTGATACTACATAGTACACATATATATTTAAGAGTAATGATGGACATTTAGCCACTAAAAACCCATTTACCAGACAATTTTTCAAAAATGTGCTTTAAGACTTCTTAAAGCACATTTTGTGTTTTAACTTGTTTTCAAGCTTGGTTTTCTTTGGTAATTGATTTTATATGTTCATTAATTGTAACACCCCTATTTAGCGTATTTAAAGCGGAAATAAAAATATGAAGGGCGTACAGACCATCGGGTTCCAAACACCCGGCACCAACCCTCACCAATTACAACTTATAACACAAAAGCTACGGTCTGAACTCGAGAAAACTCAACATGAAATAAACATAAATAAATTACAACAACCTCTCCAAAAATCCTAATACCATCCCAGTTACTCACACTCTTCGTGGTTACCTGTATAATAATTTGTACCTGCAAGATTAAACCAAGCAGCCCACCCCGGGAGGGGTGAGTCAGTTCCCTGGAATGGAACTGGTACTATTCTCTAAAACAAAACTTTAATATAACTTGAAATAAACAATAACTTGAAAACAGCACTTAAACAAAATAGCGAAACAAACACCCTTTTAAAACACCAAGTCAAACATAACATTTCAAAGGAGACAAATAACAGAAGAGTAAAGTTAGTAAATATCACCACACCAAGAATTAGTGAACAATCATTACTTATGTTAGATCCATTTCCAAGTTGGAGTAGAAAGACCCATGTAGTCACGAGGACTAGGAATGAATGAGAGAAAACCAAAACCAGCAACTCAAGAATGGAATGAAACCAACTGGGAGAGATGGCCCCCACCGCCAAGAACGTCCATTAAGGACAGGGGATATACAGCCCCTTACTGTTAACTACGTCCTCTCAGGACAAGGGATATACAGCCCTTTACTGTTTACCGATGAAGACGCGCGCACGTCACAGCAACGACCCCACTCATGGATGAAACAAATATCCAGAGTCAAAGAAAGAATACCAAAGATGACTTTTTCCAAATTCCCACCAGATCACCAACTACCCAGAGCAATACCAAAACACTCAGTCCTACAGAGTGCAGAGGCGTAAACCCCAAGTAATCAATGTCCAGTGGAACAACCGAAGGGAAGGAACCAATACCCAAGTGAGTTTCACATACAAGGCTCAGTTAGTCAGACAAGCTGAGTTAATCACACAACCATTTCTTTTTTTAAAAAAAATTCCTCTTAAAGTCAGTTAGCGTTTCTCGAAAACGACTCATAGGTCAAACATCAGAAATATCGGAGTACGAGAGATCGTACCTGGTACGTGTAGAAGCAATAATCCAAACTTGACCAAATGTGCAAGCACAACTTCCACTAATAACCTATGATTAAGGTATTCCAAGTGTCGATTAGTTAAGAGACTTATAAACTTAACAGTCTTCTTCACTTACTGATTACTAGTTTCAGGTTGACCATTATTCTCTTACAGAGGTTTGGGCTTGACTTGTTAACTAAATCCTTTGTTAGGCCCATCTCGTTTAGTTTGGAATGATTTAGAATTTATTCCTGAGAGTGGCCCAAACTCTCTTTGAATTGTTAAAGTGGGCTTTCGGAGTTCACAGGCTTGGGCCCAGTAGGTTAGCCCAAGCCCGCGCTACGTTTCGTTGTTTTAATTAAGTTCCCTAAAAGGATTATGCGAGGTTTCGAACGTGCAACCTCGACTCAGTTCCAGATTAAACTTAACCCACTACGCCATCGAATTTTCTTGTCTAACAGATACAACTAACGTAATTTTAAATTACTTACTCTTAGACATGGGGTTAATTTAATTAAACCTTTAGATTAACGTTGGCTAATTATTACAACATTTTATTAGAGACCTAAAGTTGAGTAGGTACATATATACACTCTACTAATTATTCTTCCCACAAGAAATGTTATTTCCCTCTGCTATTCTCAATATATTAATATATATGTAAATCCATAAATATTAAGATTTATCCAGAACATTCTTTAAGAAATTTATTAAACTAAATCACCTTTACAACTCACACACATCTAGTCTTCAAGAGGCATTTTATTTGCTTAGGTATTACCTATAGGATAAGGTATTTTATTTCCTCTAATTATGTCTAATATGTATAGTTATACTAGGATTTAATTAAAACATTATTTAAGTAGTTTTATTTAATTACCTCGATTAACCTTACACTTATTAACGTATTATATAAATAGGTTATAAAATAAAGTATTTTCCAAGTTAACGTTAAGTATATTAACTCCCAACTGTATAATAGAATAAATGTAAATTAATTTAAATCCTTGATTTAACAAGCTTCTATTTAATTCCTCTCACATGAGTATATATATACATTAGGTTTTCCCCAAAACATTCCTTAAGAAGTTTTATTGTATTTAATTACATTATTAACCTTTAACCAAATCCACCTATAACATAAAGTTTATAAAATAAAATATTTCCCTTAACCTCCATAGGTAATATACAACTTCCATATTATATAGTAATCAGAAATGTAGATTAATTAGTTTTCTTAATTTAATATAAGCTTCTATCCTTTTCTATATTATAAACATATATATATATATATATATATATATATATAGTTTTTACTTTACTTAAAAATGAATAACCAAAATATTTATAAATATACTGCTACTAAATATTAATTTAGTCTTTTCATATTTTCCAACCCTAAAAGTTTATTAACAAACTATACCCTAATTTTTGTTAAATTAAAAACCATATTATAAGAAAATCTCATGAAAATTCCACAAATACAATTTTTAAACCCATTTACCTTTGTCCAAAAATTCCCAAATTTAATATCTAGTAACTATAACATCTTAGACATATTATAAAATTTTATTTCACAAAGATATCCTTTAAATTTATCCAGATAATTCCACAATAACCGAAACTTGCAAAAAATTATAACTTACGTTTAAAAACTCAAAACCCATATTAATTTATATCAAAATAAACTAGACTTTATAAGGAATCTGTGGTTAAAATTTCAAGTCAAAATACATTGGAAGGTACTTAAATTAATTAACAAGTTAGGGTTTATTCCTGGAAACAATATAAAAAACTTATACTTTAAAATCGTATGTTTTAATCGTGGCCGTCCATCTTTATTAACTGAGATCGGACGGCCTATATTGCGCGAGTTCTTCAGAGAACACAAATCGGACTCGAGTACTAATTCACCTATATCTCTCGATCTACAGAACGAAATTCAACGATTTTGTTTCTATGGATTCGAAATCGAATTCCGGTTCTAATGGTACCGATTTCCCCAATTATCATGCAATATTCATCGAGTTTCGAATTCAATTCGAAGGTTAGGGTTTATATTAGTTTCTGAGTTCGATTCGAACACAAATCCGACAAATTCCCTCAATATGGTACGTAATTGATTCAATTAAAACATGGGTTAGGTCGAAAACAACACTACCAACAACATTATCGGAGCAATTCGATCGGAAACTCACCGGAATTGCCCGAATCGAAGCGATTCGAAATCGTTTTTTCTGGAAAGGTTCCGACTTCAACCTGTTCGAGTAGCGAACTTTGGAGGTCTGTAGATTACGTTCTAGATCGAGTTAGGCCATGTTTTTGGGCTCATTAGAAAGAAGAAACATAGATCTACACATTGATAACTAGAACTAATCCTAACTCGCATTATACAGAAAGAAAATTGACCCGAAAGTTACGAGTTTACCTGTCGTTTTTCTGTGATTTTATGTGCTGACAAATCAGAGACTTTGGGCGACTATAACTTCCAAACGGTTACGAATCAGGCTTGGGAATAAACATGAAAGTTGTAGACGGATTAGAGATCTACACAACGAGCTAAAGAAATCAAAATTTGGTTGAGAAACGAAGGATTTATGGCTAGACGAATTTACCTGAATTCGAAGGGAACTGGAAATCTGGGTTACGACTGTGAAAAGTGCCAACTTGAGAACGATTTTCCCGTTGATGTAGAAGGAGTTAGGGTTTGTATGAGTTACGGTTGTGAAGATGATTCAAAGGAGAAGAGAATAAAGAAGACGGCTTTGAAAATATTGAAGGATGAAGAAGATATAGCCGTCACACGTTAGGTCAAGATCGGTTGTTTGCTGGAGAAAAACAAGGAGGTAAAATCAGCTAAGTGTTGGGACGCACGAGAGGCTGACACGTGGCACTTTATGAAATTTTGGCTCTAAACTTCAAACCAGCATAACTTTGGCTAGGATGGTCCGTTTTTGACGTTCTTTATCGATCTTCGTGGTTTTCCATAACCTATTTATTGGTATAGATTTCATGGGCTAGTTTGACCATTCTAAAAAAAAGTCAACCCTAGCAAGGCTTAATAAGCTTTAGGGTTTCTAGGATTTTATATTGACTTTTATATTTCAAAACAATGTTCCAACACTTCCTAAAATCTTTATAATATATTTGGAGTGTTTAATAATTTTCCCAAGATTTATTGACTTATAAATCTTATTATTAAATTCATAATACTATACAATAATATATAATAATAGGAGAAAACCCCTAAATAAATTTCACAACCCCTTATATAATTTAATATTCATAATTCCATATAATAATTTAATATTCATAATTCCATATAATAATTTAATATTCATAATTCCATAATAATTTAATACTTAATAGTATTATTAAAGGTTTAATAAAAGAAATCCCCTAAATTAATTTAAATTAATTTAGGGGTATTTCAGCATATCCCCCTTAAAAGAAACTTCGCCTCGAAGTTTAAAAATCCACTAATAAGCACTCACACCGCTTCGGGTGTGCTGAGACAATAAAAGTTCCAATGAAATTCCATACCCAACCAATCCTTTATTTCCATCCATTTCCGTAACAACATTCCACTCAAGATTACTCAAAATCGAACTGAATCAGGATATACCAAGATATAGCATGACGAAAATCAAAAGTCACATACTGAGTCATAATGCAAAACCAAGCACATACAAAACACCTCTCATTCTGCTAATACTGTTCTCCCTTTGCTAATAATGCAACGAGGCATAATCCGGATGAGATAACGAAGGAGGAGTATGCCAGCATAGCCCCCTTAAAAGAGCTAAGGTACGCCCTCGTACCGCTACTAATGGCACATTCAAAGAATTCAACACCTTATTAACCAGCTTTGTTGAATTTTACTGCACTGTTGATTATATCTATGATCGTTATATATCTGTATCTCTTGATTGTTATGTATTTGTATTTCCTTGGTGGTTATAAAATTTTATCTTATGATTATTATCCATTCATCTAATGACTGATACGAATTATATGTCCATATATGATCATTTATCATATCAATTATATTACCAAGCTAGGGTTGATATTTATGCTATCACCTCTGGCTGATATTTATAAGTATGTTCAGTCCGTCATTCTACCTTGCGGTTCAGGATTTGAGTTATCCCGTTAAGGGTTATAAAGTCTCCCGTTCTTAGGTAGACCATTGGTGTTTTTCCTTGTGTTATAACGGATTTGATATCCTCTCCGGTGATGAATGGTATTTCTGGTACCTTATAACATCACCCTGTGTGTTTGTGGTAGTTGATCTGGGAATTCTATCCCGTTCATTGGACACTGATGTGTTAATGTTAGGCGTTTGCCTTACTGTGCTTAGACTGGGTATTCCTTCCAGCTATCATGCTTTACTTAGATATATTCGAGACATCCAATGTCTTATCCCGTTGTTAGTGCTCCTTGCACTTTCAACTCTTAATGGTTCTCCTGAAGTGAGTTTCTGACTCCTTAGCTTGTAGCTTATCTAGTTTCCTTTGTTCGGTTGTGGTGACCAACTGTCTGTTTCAAATTTACTTATGGTCCGTAGAGCAGAGTTGACTACTTCCCGTGTTTCGTACACTACATGTATACATACGTGGGGTACCGTCTTGGCACGTTACCACTTACCTAACTATCTGTCAGGCCCACAAGCTCCTTCGGAGTGCGGTCGTCCCACATCCCATATTTGGGTACACTCGTAGTGTTCGTCACACGCCTAGGTGAAGTATTCTATTGTCAACTCTTCTTGTATCATTCTATGATACTCACCGAAATTCCGTCGGTTTGGTTTTTTTTAAAAATCCAAGGTTTAAAGAAAAGTTTGTGATTTTGAAGAAAAATTGGGTTTGAAATAATAGTTCAGTGTGAAAAGAAGTTCTTCATGGCGTTGTCATGTCTGAGGTCTTGACCAAGTCCAGCTTCTCGCTGACTGGTATGTTCTTAATACAATGGTCGGCCATTAGGCCTTTCCAAGGCTTCATTGTTTCAATCTCTTAGGATTAGGGATCCTATATTTTACCTTATTCCTCATGGTGGTACCTTAGTAGGTACTTGTTGGTCATTAGAAGTCTTCTAACCGTCTTGTAGTTGTTGCACTTGCCCTGGGCAAGTGCGCGGGTAGGTTGTTTTTCGGTTAACGTAGACCGGTTACGGTATCGTTTCCATCCCTATTTGGTGGTCTTATTGGATCTTCCTTTGATCTTTTGATCTTGGTGATCGATCTCCTGAGTCGCTCCTCAGTATACTTGACATGATTGTCGTCCATCCGGGTCTCACACCTTCAGTGTGGTTAACGAGACTTGACTTATCCTTAGGAACCAGGTTGTGGTCCTATAGGTGTCTGTGTTATGATTTCTTTCATAGTTATCTGAACTATGTTGTTCGGTTATTACAGCCTCTTGGCATGTAGGTTTGGTATTAATCCAACTCGACTAATTCCTTAGTCGGTTTGTATACCGTTGTTGGTATCATCAAAGATTACAGTCCGTAGACTCTCTTGTCTCGGCTTGTTACTCTATCTTCCTTGCTTCATTGCATGTGTGCTTCTCTTCTTGCTGGCTACCCATGGTTCTCGCGACTGCGAAGCATGTCGCCCCATGGTGCCATAAATTCCCTTATCCTTGTGTCTAGGATCTTTACTCCTCCCGCCATTAAGGGCGGTCTTCGTCATCCAACAAGAACCGTCTTCGGGACTTCCAGTTCTTGGACTCTACCGTATGACAGGTTCTTCTTCTAATACTGTTTACTTGTGACTGCCAGATCGGGTGTTACCCGAGTGTGAGAGGTCTTTCCTCTCTCTGGCGTTATTATTCCAACTTTATACGGGGGTTGCGCGAGGGCGGGTATGGTTGTTGTAGGTTTCCGGATCACCCGGGGGTTCCTAACTAGCGTACCTCTCACGCTAACACTCAACCCTTAGCCCTAATTTCTAATTCCTAACTCGGTATTTTCCTAAACTCGGTATTTCATCCATCAGAGCGATACTTCACTCTGATACCACTTTTTGTAACACCCCTACCGCTAATACCGTCATTACTGCACATTACTTACCTTCGCAGCGGACATTACATACTCAACGGCGGGTGTACAATGCCGTTAGTCACCCACGTGACTAACAAGGCGAGTTACAATCCTACATACTATCGGTCTGATGAATATGAACATACCGAGTACATTACACACTACAATACTTTTCCTTGCATACTCAACCATGATACAATTACAACTCCAATACATTACTATACCGAGTGTACTACAATCCTTAAATTGCCGATACAGTTTAAGCTTCCAAATTCGCATTACAATACAAGTACCAATCCCTACTATACCACTACCCATGCTTACGCAGCAGTCCCCGTCCTACTCTCTCGAACGGTGATCAGCTTCGGGTACCTGCACACTAAAAATGGTCCCCCGAGGGGGTCAGCTTACGCTGAATATGACTTCCGCATATACCGCGTGCTAACCGCGGTACATCGACTACTTTGGGTCGAATATACATGGAGTTCATTTACATGCTTACATACATACTCATGCTACAACAATACAACACAATACTTACATGCACATACAAAATCAATACTTACTAAGGAAGGCAGATCGATGGTCAACCATTCGTATTTGTTATTCATTCATTACTCTTCGTACTATATTCGGCATTCACTACTCCACTCATACCTACTCCTTACTCCTACATACTCAACACTCCATGTTCGATACTTTACTCGTACACGTTTCTTACTCCGTACTCGTTACTACACTTATGCATACTCATTACTCAATACTCCTTACTTACTCATACTTACTCGGTACTCGATACTTACTCATACACACTCAATGCTCGATACTCGCTACATACTCATACTCGCTTCTTGCTCATTACTCATTACTTTACTCATACGTACGCAATACTCAATACATTACTTTGGTCACCGGGCGGGGTCATACAAAGACTCGCCACCGGACCTACAATACGAGGGCTATACGCTTAGCTCCTCAAATACTCAATTGTCCGTTCTTACCGGACTACACAAATTCCCAACACTCTTCTCTCAGAGTATAATACAATCTCGCGGATTAGCCTAGAAGTATCTCTCTCGATAACCTCCACTGGCTTAGGGAATTACTACCGTCTAGTATCCTCAGGTTTAAGGGTTTCCCCAACATATCGGATACTCTCATGTTCGGGACATTACTTACTTCAGTCGGGTCCTCTCATAATGGGTCGACTAATTACTAAGGGGATTGGAGATCCCTCATCATTCCTTACTACTCTCATGGTTCATGTTTTGCACCAAGATTAATTCCTCTAATAGAGGCTACTTACTTGCTTCCACTACTTGTTGTGTGTGGATTATTCATTTTGGTCCTCCTACCGTTACCGGGAGGTTGTTACTCCCGTACACTCCCTCACATTCTGGTGAGTTCTTTGGTTTGCGTTATCGTTCGTTGACTCGTTAGTTAGTGCGTTGTTACGGTTCCATTACTAAACGATACGACTCTTACTACGAGTCTCTACACAATCAAGACTCCTCTATGAGTCGATCTACGCACTAGGTGAAGCCACACAATCAGTCAAGACGGTTAGCTCACACAACATACATCAAGACATACAATGAAAGGCAATAAACCGTTTTCATGCTTTAATCTTGATTAGCCGGCATACAACACAAATCAACGTAACTCGGTTAGCATACGGGGCATGAGGAAATCATACCTTTCACCGGGGTTAGCTTTACCGTGTGTTCCCTTGTTCCTTGGTTCACACTTGGTCCACTGATAATGTTTCCAACATTGTTATTAATACTTGGTTCATGCAATACACAAATAATTACTACTCCCGTACTTACCCCGTTATCCCGGTATACTTAGTTTTCACTCAAGTCAAACTATGTCCTTACTTCTCATTCATTTCCTACACTTGTTTACACTTCTTAGGACCTTTAAACATCACCAAACAAGGCCTTAACAACTCCTAAAACCATTACCAATCAATCCCCCATGTTTAGAACCCTTAAAAACACTCTCTGTTGAATTCTGGGGGTGGTCCGGGACATGGTCCATAACTTAAGTCCCGGACCAATACCTTACGCAACTTACGGCCTATTTTTCAGGGGTGGTCCGGGACCTTGTCCCCCCCTAAGTCCCGGACCAAGTGCCTAGTTAAGTCTCGAATTAAATTCAGGTGCGGTCCGGGACTTGGTACATAACCTGGGTCCCGGACCCTGCTAAAAACTGCTACTAGGATGATTTTTCAACCCCAAATCAACCCTTAATCCACCTCCAATCTTTCCATAATCTTTCCACATGTTTTGTACATAATTAAACACACTTAAACACTCACTAAAACTCCTTAAATCCATGGTCCATTACCTACTCAACTTCTTGCTCAAATCCTACAAATTTCCATTCACATTTTCATACTTTGCACACTTGTGCATTCCTACACTCCTCTTTGCACTTTGCATCTTTTCCTAACTTCATTTTACCATACCAATTCATTCCCAAGCAACTAAAATATCTACACCCAAGTCCAACACTATTTTTACAAAATCTTGCACACTAGTTTTTCTCTAGTTTCTACAATGTTTTACTACACTTCTTGCTACAGATTTGATATCCTATCGTTCTTATATTACAACCACTACTCCATGGTTATTAAACATCTCCATTCTCCCCAATACATACCTTGGTTCTCCCATTCACCAAGTCATCCACAAATGTGCATATTCCTACCGAAATTTTGCCATAGTTCACCTACAATTCTCACCTATCCACACATACCCATTATCACCAAAATCATTCCTATTCTAGCCACACCCATACAAGGGTCCTACCAGCAATACAGCAATCTTAATCATCATTAATTCCTCAAAACACAATATCAATACACATACACAATTCATTGGCTCTAAGGCCTACAATCCGCATTCTTGCTCACAAATACCCAAACTTTCATAATTACAATTCTACTACATTATTTTGGTTTCTTTAATTTGGTTCACCCATTCCCATTATCCTAATGCATTAAAATTTTGCATTAAGGAAGAGCTCTTACCTTGAGCTTATATTTCCTTCATTTCTTTCCACTTCTTCTCCTTCTTTCTCTTGCAAAATCGGCCATGTGGGGATGGAGTTTCCAAACTCCATCCCCACACCCAAGTTACATAAGGAGGATATAATTAGACTTCTAATCTCTTAAAACACCACTAATTCAATAAAGGGTTTAAATCACCATTAGTTAGGGTTTTACCTTGGAGCTTTTAAGAGAGGTTTTCGAGCCTTGAATACAAAGGAGAGTTCCTCCACCATTGGAGAGTTGAACCAAGCTCAAACAAAGAAGAAACAAGGCATTACAAGGAGGGCAAAAATCGGCCAAGGCATGGAAATGGAGAAATGAGTTTTTCTCTTGAATCTTTTTACCTTAAGTGGAAGAGGAGACTCCATGCTTCGAAATGGTACCATTTCCTCTTAAAATGGGCAAAACCCATGGAGACGAAGTTGCTCATTTTTGGATTTTGAAAAGATAGAAATGTAGCTTGAAGAGGGGAGTTCAAATATGTATTTTATTTTACATTCGGAGCTCAAATGGAGCTAGAGCATGAGGAGGAAGGTGGAGTTGCCATGGAAGCCATGAGAGGGCTGTAAAAATCGCTGGCCACCAGAGGAAGAAGAAGAGAGGGTTCAAGAGGGGAGTGCTCACGTGGGAAGGAAAGAATGGGAGGAAGAGAGTGTGAGAGTGGGGTAGTATAGGTTTGCTTTTTACTTTTTAGTTTCTTTGTTTATTTTTTGCAAATGGAAAGGGAATTAAGAGGGGTGTGGGGATATAAAACCGGACACACACACAGCCCCATGTGGGTTTTGAAATTATTTTTACATTATTGGACACATAAGTTTTGGTTATTTATGGTTCTACCCCACATCTTCCCGTTTTTGACAGTTTTTACTAATTTCTCGTTTTACTGATTTCATTGGCTATTAAGCTCCCATAAATGCTTAATTGTTATTTAATGATTTATAATTTTTTACGGGTTCGTTTGACCACTTAAAATTACGTTTTCGCGTTTTCTCGAAAAACGCGCACTAAAGCTACGTTAGCGTTTTAATACATTATTTGGTTCCGTTTTCTTCGGGAGTTGTTCCCATATATTATTTGGGTCTTATTAAGCCCTATGAATCCACGTAATACGCTAACCGAGGTCTCGTACCTCTTATGGTTATTTAACGCTTATTTTAGCGTTTTCCGCTTTCTAAGCGTTTTCTCATTTCTTTTGGATTTATTTTCTTTACCAAAATTACTTAGGCACTATTAGGCCCTTAAATACCATATTAAAATAATCTAATCACCATATTTAAGTTTGGGGTATTTCAATCTACCCCCCTTAAAGAACTTTGCCCTCAAAGTTGGTGAATCTAATGCTGTTACTTGTATAAATACTCTATGCTAAGGTTATAACCTTTACATATCACTTGTCAAACTCCAAATGTCTGACATGATGCATACTACGCATCCAAACAGCATGTCACTGCATGCATAGCAATCAAAAATATCAGTTTTACTCCTCTCCAAGGGGGTCCATCCGCAGACAATTAGGTACAATCCTCCCCCAATGGCGAGTGATCCCTCAGGTACCGGTCACGTTTGAACACTTACGCTTTCTGGTTCACGGCCGTCATGACTTGAGCACTTACGCTTTCTGGCTCTACGGTCCTTTGGTTCTGATCAAATTCATTTGCACATATAGAGATCCTCAGGCACTTACTCATACTTTACTTACATACTTTACTCATACTTACTCATACTTACTCGGGACTACGCTGCCCCAGTGCCTTTGGAAAAATACAAACACACACTATTACCGTACACCCGGTGTAGTGGTTTTAAACTACTCTACACTTCCACAGACTCAAAACTAGCTTCACCTCCTATGGTTTCGACCGGATACCCGTGCCTAGGCATGGAAGATCCACTAGCGTCCGTGGGAGCGGTTTTAAAACCGATCCTCATTCTCGAGTTTGAAGAAAATGTTGTACCAAATTAGTTTTGGAAATTCATTTTGAAAACCTTGCATACATCTCCCAATTTCAATTTATGATGATCATTCCTATTACTAGTGTTATCATTGTGGCCACTTAGGGGAGCTTCCAGAGTCCTTCAACCCCAATGTGATCAGCATTGGTGTTGAATTATCCTTCCACCCCAATTTGTGTTCGGCTTCCCTTGATCGCTAGCAAATCAAGTTCCACTTCCCACCTCAATACAAACAGACAGATTGTCAAACATTATTTCGTTTTCTATCTTTTTAATCTTGCTACTCATAATCATACACATACATTTTCCAATTCATATGATTCACTTACTTACTTACTAATCATTTCATCAATTATTGCTACATCTTCTCCAACTGCTATACTTTAAGAATTCAAGGGTATAATATCCCATTAATTTGCTATACTCCAATTTATACTCATAGAATGCATCGGTTGTACACCGATTCATACTCATTACATACGTCGGTTGTATACCGATTTATACTCATTACATACATCGGTTCCGTACCGATTTATACTCCTCAAGTCTCCCATACATACTCATTCTTCATACTATTACCAATCGGGGTTCTCATTCCCATGGAGTTTCTCTACTCCTTTCCTATACTTGCTTCTCAAATAACCATGATTACACGATGAGTGAATACAAATGTTTATGTAACATAAGTATCGATCATCCAAAACAAATACTTTTGCGCTATGCGCATTGTAGTTTACCCACCTATCACGTAAAACCTACATTTCGCGGTTTTCGCTCTACCCCCCTTAAAAGGGATTACGCCCACGTAATCTACCATGTGTCAACATTGGACATTGGTCGAAGGCATTCAACCGTCATGGAGTGGCTCAGTTTCCATGCGGTCTATTATACAATGTTCCTTGATCAACGGGTCTTAACCGTACTGTCGGTTAGTCCCTGCATCAAGAATTTCATCGGAGTTATTTAACTCTTAACCGGCTTCGGTTTTAGGTGTATTTCACTTAGAATTCTGGGCCCACTACCTTCTGCTGCGCGACCCTGATAACTTGGGTTATTCGCCCTTCTTGTTATCTTAAATGTGCTATACAACTCCTTTTTATCCCTCTTATTGTGGGAATAAGGTTTGTTCCTTCTCGCGTGGTATTCTTTTACCGTGCGTGAACTCAATGAGTTTAGATTTATAACCAGATCCCTGGCTATCTATATACATACTATTGTGTTTGTAGTGATCTTTCACTTGGTTCCTCCGACTTATTGTCGGTTGAGGTTAAGTCACTACTTAGTTGTAGTGCTTCCTCTATTGTTATCAGCTTCTGAACTATACTAGTTTCTCTGGTTCAGTACAAGTGTTCTTTACTGGTATGACCTTGCATCTTCGATGCGTCGGTCCTTGTGACTTTCTTAAGTCTCCTTTCACCTTTATTCTGGTGGAATTCACATCTTGTGATTGTTGGTGTGTTTCACACTCTCCGTGTTCCTTTGGCTTTAGGCCGCACGGTTTGTTTCTAAGCCTTTGCTTCACTGGTTTATGCCATGTTTACTGGTGAAAGGAAGGATTTATCACGATTTACATTTCCTCATATTCCTAGCTATCCCACTCGATCATTAACTGCACAAGTGCAATACCAAAACACTCAGTCATACAGAGTGCAGAGGCGTAAACTCTTGGCAGTAAGTCTCTTATGAGGTCGCAATAGGACTGATCGTTACTCTTTCAGGTGGTGCTTCATCATTTGGTGCAGACTTCTGGCTTGTTGCCCGGTCTGTCTACCATCTTGTATTAAAAAGTCCATAGCATTGGTGATTACTCATATACATTGGCCGCCTGCTGCGCACCATATTCTTACGGATTCCACAATACTGGTTTACACGGCATCCACTGTTGCTAGCTTCAGCTCATGCATCTCTATCATTTATACAATGATTCTCCATGTATTTGGCAAATATAGAATATAGTATTCCTTTATTTTTCTGAGCTCCCTGAGCATCATTGGTTTTATAACCGGTTACTCCTTGGTTGTCAACAATTGCTGTTGAAGCTTATTTCACATTGCTTGACAATAATTGTATGCTCAAGCTTGACTACGTTAGTAGTTCTGAAAGGAATATATTTCCCGACAGTTACTGATGATATCCCCTTCTTGGGGTCCATGTGTTCACCGCTCTTGCGGTCTCACATTTATGAGGGGTATCCTCAATTATTGGTTGTTACTCTTTTATCGGTGTCATCCTTGACCACTTTCCGTATAGTTCACATTGGTTTTGCAACCGTTGGGTTGTGTGGTAACAGTTTCATGGCCTACTAGCCATGTTGCCTAGAGCTCTGCTCATTATAGGTTGTTCCCAAGTGATTATTTCTCCATAACCATTGCTGGATTTGGAGGTGATACTGGGCTCCCTGACACGATCGTCACATCACGCTTCCGTCTGTTGGGGACCCTTTTGTAGCTTGGTATTGATTTGGGGTATCCCCTGTCAAGTGGGATCCCTTCGGTGTTCTAACCGAATGTTCGTTCCAATTGTGGTGTTCTTACCATGACATTTCATTCAACTGTGTTGACTTGATACCCTTTATGGATTGCTCCTGGGTGTTATTGATTATGCTATCACCTCTGGCTGATATTTATAAGTATGTTCAGTCCGTCATTCTACCTTGCGGTTCAGGATTTGAGTTATCCCGTTAAGGGTTATAAAGTCTCCCGTTCTTAGGGTAGACCATTGGTGTTTTTCCTTGTGTTATAACGGATTTGATATCCTCTCCGGTGATGAATGGTATTTCTGGTACCTTATAACATCACCCTGTGTGTTTGTGGTAGTTGATCTGGGAATTCTATCCCGTTCATTGGACACTGATGTGTTAATGTTAGGCGTTTGCCTTACTGTGCTTAGACTGGGTATTCCTTCCAGCTATCATGCTTTACTTAGATATATTCGAGACATATCCAATGTCTTATCCCGTTGTTAGTGCTCCTTGCACTTTCAACTCTTAATGGTTCTCCTGAAGTGAGTTTCTGACTCCTTAGCTTGTAGCTTATCTAGTTTCCTTTGTTCGGTTGTGGTGACCAACTGTTCTGTTTCAAATTTACTTATGGTCCGTAGAGCAGAGTTGACTACTTCCCGTGTTTCGTACACTACATGTATACATACGTGGGGTACCGTCTTGGCACGTTACCACTTACCTAACTATCTGTCAGGCCCACAAGCTCCTTCGGAGTGCGGTCGTCCCACATCCCATATTTGGGTACACTCGTAGTGTTCGTCACACGCCTAGGTGAAGTATTCTATTGTCAACTCTTCTTGTATCATTCTATGATACTCACCGAAATTCCGTCGGTTTGGTTTTTTTAAAAATCCAAGGTTTAAAGAAAAGTTTGTGATTTTGAAGAAAAATTGGGTTTGAAATAATAGTTCAGTGTGAAAAGAAGTTCTTCATGGCGTTGTCATGTCTGAGGTCTTGACCAAGTCCAGCTTCTCGCTGACTGGTATGTTCTTAATACAATGGTCGGGCCATTAGGCCTTTCCAAGGCTTCATTGTTTCAATCTCTTAGGATTAGGGATCCTATATTTTACCTTATTCCTCATGGTGGTACCTTAGTAGGTACTTGTTGGTCATTAGAAGTCTTCTAACCGTCTTGTAGTTGTTGCACTTGCCCTGGGCAAGTGCGCGGGTAGGTTGTTTTTCGGTTAACGTAGACCGGTTACGGTATCGTTTCCATCCCTATTTGGTGGTCTTATTGGATCTTCCTTTGATCTTTTGATCTTGGTGATCGATCTCCTGAGTCGCTCCTCAGTATACTTGACATGATTGTCGTCCATCCGGGTGTCTCACACCTTCAGTGTGGTTAACGAGACTTGACTTATCCTTAGGAACCAGGTTGTGGTCCTATAGGTGTCTGTGTTATGATTTCTTTCATAGTTATCTGAACTATGTTGTTCGGTTATTACAGCCTCTTGGCATGTAGGTTTGGTATTAATCCAACTTCGACTAATTCCTTAGTCGGTTTGTATACCGTTGTTGGTATCATCAAAGATTACAGTCCGTAGACTCTCTTGTCTCGGCTTGTTACTCTATCTTCCTTGCTTCATTGCATGTGTGCTTCTCTTCTTGCTGGCTACCCATGGTTCTCGCGACTGCGAAGCATGTCGCCCCATGGTGCCATAAATTCCCTTATCCTTGTGTCTAGGATCTTTACTCCTCCGCCATTAAGGGCGGTCTTCGACATCCAACAAGAACCGTCTTCGGGACTTCCAGTTCTTGGACTCTACCATATGACAGGTTCTTCTTCTAATACTGTTTACTTGTGACTGCCAGATCGGGTGTTACCCGAGTGTGAGAGGTCTTTCCTTCTCTTTGGCGTTATTATTCCAACTTTATACCGGGGGTTGCGGAGGGCGGGTATGGTTGTTGTAGGTTTCCGGATCACCCGGGGGTTCCTAACTAGCGTACCTCTCACGCTAACACTCAACCCTTAGCCCTAATTTCTAATTCCTAACTCGGTATTTTCCTAAACTCGGTATTTCATCCATCAGAGCGATACTTCGCTCTGATACCACTTTTTGTAACACCCCTACCGCTAATACCGTCATTACTGCACATTACTTACCTTCGCAGCGGACATTACATACTCAACGGCAGGTGTACAATGCCGTTAGTCACCCACGTGACTAACAAGGCGAGTTACAATCCTACATACTATCGGTCTGATGAATATGAACATACCGAGTACATTACACACTACAATACTTTTCCTTGCATACTCAACCATGATACAATTACAACTCCAATACATTACTATACCGAGTGTACTACAATCCTTAAATTGCCGATACAGTTTAAGCTTCCAAATTCGCATTACAATACAAGTACCAATCCCTACTATACCACTACCCATGCTTACGCAGCAGTCCCCGTCCTACTCTCTCGAACGGTGATCAGCTTCGGGTACCTGCACACTAAAAATGGTCCCCCGAGGGGGTCAGCTTACGCTGAATATGACTTCCGCATATACCGCGTGCTAACCGCGGTACATCGACTACTTTGGGTCGAATATACATGGAGTTCATTTACATGCTTACATACATACTCATGCTACAACAATACAACAACAATACTTACATGCACATACAAAATCAATACTTACTAAGGAAGGCAGATCGATGGTCAACCATTCGTATTTGTTATTCATTCATTACTCTTCGTACTATATTCGGCATTCACTACTCCACTCATACCTACTCCTTACTCCTACATACTCAACACTCCATGTTCGATACTTTACTCGTACACGTTTCTTACTCCGTACTCGTTACTACACTTATGCATACTCATTACTCAATACTCCTTACTTACTCATACTTACTCGGTACTCGATACTTACTCATACACACTCAATGCTCGATACTCGCTACATACTCATACTCGCTTCTTGCTCATTACTCATTACTTTACTCATACGTACGCAATACTCAATACTCATTACTTTGGTCACCGGGCGGGGTCATACAAAGACTCGCCACCGGACCTACAATACGAGGGCTATACGCTTAGCTCCTCAAATACTCAATTGTCCGTTCTTACCGGACTACACAAATTCCCAACACTCTTCTCTCAGAGTATAATACAATCTCGCGGATTAGCCTAGAAGTATCTCTCTCGATAACCTCCACTGGCTTAGGGAATTACTACCGTCTAGTATCCTCAGGTTTAAGGGTTTCCCCAACATATCGGATACTCTCATGTTCGGGACATTACTTACTTCAGTCGGGTCCTCTCATAATGGGTCGACTAATTACTAAGGGGATTGGAGATCCCTCATCATTCCTTACTACTCTCATGGTTCATGTTTTGCACCAAGATTAATTCCTCTAATAGAGGCTACTTACTTGCTTCCACTACTTGTTGTGTGTGGATTATTCATTTTGGTCCTCCTACCGTTACCGGGAGGTTGTTACTCCCGTACACTCCCTCACATTCTGGTGAGTTCTTTGGTTTGCGTTATCGTTCGTTGACTCGTTAGTTAGTGCGTTGTTACGGTTCCATTACTAAACGATACGACTCTTACTACGAGTCTCTACACAATCAAGACTCCTCTATGAGTCGATCTACGCACTAGGTGAAGCCACACAATCAGTCAAGACGGTTAGCTCACACAACATACATCAAGACATACAATGAAAGGCAATAAACCGTTTTCATGCTTTAATCTTGATTAGCCGGCATACAACACACAAATCAACGTAACTCGGTTAGCATACGGGGCATGAGGAAATCATACCTTTCACCGGGGTTAGCTTTACCGTGTGTTCCCTTGTTCCTTGGTTCACACTTGGTCCACTGATAATGTTTCCAACATTGTTATTAATACTTGGTTCATGCAATACACAAATAATTACTACTCCCGTACTTACCCCGTTATCCCGGTATACTTAGTTTTCACTCAAGTCAAACTATGTCCTTACTTCTCATTCATTTCCTACACTTGTTTACACTTCTTAGGACCTTTAAACATCACCAAACAAGGCCTTAACAACTCCTAAAACCATTACCAATCAATCCCCCATGTTTAGAACCCTTAAAAACACTCTCTGTTGAATTCTGGGGGTGGTCCGGGACATGGTCCATAACTTAAGTCCCGGACCAATACCTTACGCAACTTACGGCCTATTTTTCAGGGGTGGTCCGGGACCTTGTCCTCCCCCTAAGTCCCGGACCAAGTGCCTAGTTAAGTCTCGAATTAAATTCAGGTGCGGTCCGGGACTTGGTACATAACCTGGGTCCCGGACCCTGCTAAAAACTGCTACTAGGATGATTTTTCAACCCCAAATCAACCCTTAATCCACCTCCAATCTTTCCATAATCTTTCCACATGTTTTGTACATAATTAAACACACTTAAACACTCACTAAAACTCCTTAAATCCATGGTCCATTACCTACTCAACTTCTTGCTCAAATCCTACAAATTTCCATTCACATTTTCATACTTTGCACACTTGTGCATTCCTACACTCCTCTTTGCACTTTGCATCTTTTCCTAACTTCATTTTACCATACCAATTCATTCCCAAGCAACTAAAATATCTACACCCAAGTCCAACACTATTTTTACAAAATCTTGCACACTAGTTTTTCTCTAGTTTCTACAATGTTTTACTACACTTCTTGCTACAGATTTGATATCCTTCTTTTATATTACAACCACTACTCCATGGTTATTAAACATCTCCATTCTCCCCAATACATACCTTGGTTCTCCCATTCACCAAGTCATCCACAAATGTGCATATTCCTACCGAAATTTTGCCATAGTTCACCTACAATTCTCACCTATCCACACATACCCATTATCACCAAAATCATTCCTATTCTAGCCACACCCATACAAGGGTCCTACCAGCAATACAAGCAATCTTAATACATCATTAATTCCTCAAAACACAATATCAATACACATACACAATTCATTGGCTCTAAGGCCTACAATCCGCATTCTTGCTCACAAATACCCAAACTTTCATAATTACAATTCTACTACATTATTTTGGTTTCTTTAATTTGGTTCACCCATTCCCATTATCCTAATGCATTAAAATTTTGCATTAAGGAAGAGCTCTTACCTTGAGCTTATATTTCCTTCATTTCTTTTCCACTTCTTCTCCTTCTCTTTCTCTTGCAAAATCGGCCATGTGGGGGATGGAGTTTCCAAACTCCATCCCCACACCCAAGTTACATAAGGAGGATATAATTAGACTTCTAATCTCTTAAAACACCACTAATTCAATAAAGGGTTTAAATCACCATTAGTTAGGGTTTTACCTTGGAGCTTTTAAGAGAGGTTTTCGAGCCTTGAATACAAAGGAGAGTTCCTCCACCATTGGAGAGTTGAACCAAGCTCAAACAAAGAAGAAACAAGGCATTACAAGGAGGGCAAAAATCGGCCAAGGCATGGAAATGGAGAAAATGAGTTTTTCTCTTGAATCTTTTTACCTTAAGTGGAAGAGGAGACTCCATGCTTCGAAATGGTACCATTTCCTCTTCAAATGGGCAAAACCCATGGAGACGAAGTTGCTCATTTTTGGATTTTGAAAAGATAGAAATGTAGAGCTTGAAGAGGGGAGTTCAAATATGTATTTTATTTTACATTTGGAGCTCAAATGGAGCTAGAGCATGAGGAGGAAGGTGGAGTTGCCATGGAAGCCATGAGAGGGCTGTAAAAATCGCTGGCCACCAGAGGAAGAAGAAGAGAGGGTTCAAGAGGGGAGTGCTCACGTGGGAAAGAAAGAATGGGAGGAGAGAGAGTGTGAGAGTGGGGTAGTATAGGTTTGCTTTTTACTTTTTAGTTTCTTTGTTTATTTTTGCAAATGGAAAGGGAATTAAGAGGGGGTGTGGGGATATAAAATCGGACACACACACAGCCCCATGTGGGTTTTGAAATTCTTTTTACATTATTGGACACATAAGTTTTGGTTATTTATGGTTCTACCCCACATCTTCCCGTTTTTGACAGTTTTTACTAATTTCTCGTTTTACTGATTTCATTGGCTATTAAGCTCCCATAAATGCTTAATAATTGTTATTTAATGATTTATAATTTTTACGGGTTCGTTTGACCACTTAAAATTACGTTTTCGCGTTTTCTCGAAAAACGCGCACTAAAGCTACGTTAGCGTTTTAATACATTATTTGGTTCCGTTTTCTTCGGGAGTTGTTCCCATATATTATTTGGGTCTTATTAAGCCCTATGAATCCACGTAATACGCTAACCGAGGTCTCGTACCTCTTATGGTTATTTAACGCTTATTTTAGCGTTTTCCGCTTTCTAAGCGTTTTCTCATTTCTTTTGGATTTATTTTCTTTACCAAAATTACTTAGGCACTATTAGGCCCTTAAATACCATATTAAAATAATCTAATCACCATATTTAAGTTCGGGGTATTTCATTAATGAATTATGAAAATAATAAGGTTATTTGGCAATTTATAAAAGTATAAGGGTTGTCTCGGTAATTAAGGAAATTAAATAATAAAACTATGGTTTATAAATTAAAGTGTAACTTATATAAAAGTTTTGGGGTTAAAATGTAATTATGAGAAGTATATATGGAAACCGAAAATTTAAAGGATTATTTGGTAATTTATAAAAGTTGGATATTTGAATTGTAATTACCGAAAAGATTTATGTGGTTATTTGGTAAATTACAAAAGTTAATGTGTCCAAAATATAAATACCGAATTTATAAGGTTATTTGGTAACTTATAAAAATTATTGTGTCCAACTTATAATTACAGAAATTAATAAGGTTGGTTTTATAATTTAATAAAGAAAGGAAATAAAACCAAGTAATATAATGTACTATGGTATGTTAAGAAGTATAAAATAAGGTTTATTAAATAAAGGTGGTTATAATGAAAATAACCAAATTGCATAGTATAAAGAATAGGTGGAAACAATTATAGGATATAACATAGTTTATAAAATAAATGTGGGTGTAATAAAAATAACCAAGAGAATATAATATAGAGTTTATGAAATAATTGTGGTTATAATAAAGATAATCAAATTATATTGGTATATGGAATAAGAGAAATAATTATGGATATATACTTAAAGAGATGAAGAAATATCATAATATGGGAATTCATTATCACATGTGAATACTACATAAAATAATGAACTAGCGAACTATCTAGAACCACTGTTAAATAACAGGGGGAAATAAAGAACATACAGAGTTATTATACAACGAGTATAAACGCTACAGGATTTGTCAAGGTAGCAGTTACTTGGTGAACGGTATGTTAATTGTGTGGTCTGAATGTCCTAAGGATTACCCTAAGGTCCAGACATTATGTGTTAATTAAGAGCGATATCTGTGATTTTATGTATATGATATTGTATACTGTATTGCTCAACACTGTTGTGTTTTATTTTACGCGAACGTCTTATGACTGGAAGTTTATACAACTAAATTGGAACAAGACTGACTGACCTTTAGGTATTATTAAACCTAACTGATGGTCAACTGTTATAGTCTTAACTCAAGGATTGGTTATTATGTTACTGACAAAAAGGGCTAACTTATAAGAGAGGAATCCAGACTGTTTCGACTTTCTGGTTGCGCATCGTGATCACTACGAGAGACTTCAATGGGGAGTCACTCAAGGGAATCCATCAGTCACATTTGAGGATGGCGGAGGGCACTGCCGTTGGTGCACAGGTTCGACCGGATCGGTCAAAATATTTATCCAGGGCCATAAGGTCAGCTAGTAACGGTTCCATTGGAACCCAGGGGACTATCGTCCATTAATAAGTTTTTAAGGGTTGTCTTATCATGACGCCTGAGGTGGAATTTAATTGGAAAAGGTTAAGTGATTGGTTTAAAGGATAAGGGCCAGGTGGCCAACTAACAAGTACAGTTTACTACGCGTATCTTGTTTGGTCATTGTTATGGATTAATGATGTGTGATTATTGGTTGTTGTTATGGATTATTGATGTAATTATTGGTTATTGCTGTGGATTATTGATGTGTGGTTATTGGTGTTGTGTACTATTGTACATTGATGTTTACAGGTGAGTTGTTATGTGATTGTTTAATGTTTACAGTTATTACTGTTGTTATTGTAAACCGGTATTACATGTAAAGAATCTAATATCAAGATGGCTAAAACGACTTAAGGAATATTGAAAATTTAAGACTACATTTAGCATACCAGTATTTCGATTGCTGAGCCCTTCAATGGGCCAAACATTCCAGGTTATTGAAGAAGACTCAAGCCGGAGTGCGGGACACGGGGGTAGCAGTTGTGTTTTTCAACAAACGCCTTTGGTTTTATTTTGTATTGTATTAAGGAGGTTGTTATGTTCAGTTAGTTGCTCATTTAGTTGGATTTGGTTTGTAATAATTAGAGTGCTCAGTATCTGTTCATCACAGCGTGAGGAGTTGAGATTGTTGGAAGGAGTAAGGATGCCTTGTTACTCACAAGGGTGAGTAACGACGTGTAACACCAAGGTAGATAGTTTTATTTTCCGCTGCGAATTGTTATTTATTATGCTACGACATGTGACGTTATTACAGTTTAGGATTAGGGGTGTTACAAAAAGTGGTATCAGAGCGGAGTACCGCTCTGATGGAAGATACTGAGCCAAGAACAGTGAGCATAGGAATTTTGGGAAACGGAAAACGTCAGTGAGGATTCGTGACCTAGAAAAATTCTAGGAATATCGTATTGCTGTTGATTAACCTTCTTATATGTTTATGATTGTGTATGTAAACGGTGTATCAACTGATTAGTAATAATAATATACTATAGATGTCGACAAGAGAAATACCACGTGGAGGCAGCATTGGACGCGGTGGCGAGACACCGGCGGATGCTCCAGAGGTACCAGACCTAGCAGCAGCTATGACAGTCTTCACGCAGCAACTAGGAGCTCAACTTACAGGAGCCATACCCCACCCGCCGCAGCCCAGAGAAACCAACTGGTTGAAGAGCGTTGCAGACGCGAGAGTACTGACTTATTCAGGGGAACCGGACCCCGCCGCACTGGAGAAGTTCACTGAAGAGCACCAGAAGGCGTTCAAGGCTGTCAGAGTTCCAGAAGACCAGAAGGTCGACATCGCCTCGTACAACCTGAAGGACACAGCTGACATTTGGTGACGGTCTGTGGAGGGCCACCGTAGAGCTACACCGGACTTTGGATGGACAGCATTTGTAGAAGTGTTGCGGGAGAAGTTCTACCTCGAACACCTAAAGTAGAGAAAAAGGCAGGAGATCGAGACCTTAATCCAAGGGAGTCAAACAGTTGACCAGTACTACGCACGGATCACCAGTTTGTTGGACTACATACCAGGAGTTGACTACTCTGACACTGTGAAGATTCAAAAGTTTAGGGGATGATGCGCGGGAAGAAAGAAGAGAAAGAGTACTGAAGGAGATGATGGTGGAACAACCTCTGCGGTTACAACAAGAAGGGGAAGAGATTCTTTGATAAGAAGAAAGGGCGGAAGGATTTCCATGATCAGAAGACGAAGGAGCAGGTCCCACGTCTGACCGGCCCAACTATTAATGCTCAGCCACTAAGATTAGCACCACCTACAGGCAATAAGCCAACCCGACGTCACTATTACTGTAAACGCTGTGGAAATGATCACCCAGGCGTAGATTGCTCAGGAAGGAAGGTGGAATGCCGCTATTGCAGAAAGGAAGGTCACAGGGAGTATGAATGCTTTCCCAATCCAGGAAGCCGAGTATACAAGGGAGCTAGAGGTTCACAAAGAACACCAGCTATTGAAGCGGGCGGACCCAGAGGAGGCCAGACGCTGCAGAACAACACCTATACTAGAGGACCGGTAGGACAGCCATCCTCATCCGGGAGTCAGAAGGGAAAGGAGATAGTTCCATGAAGAAATACCCTATACACAGTGGGAACTTCAGGCGCTGAAGCTAGCGCTCAGCGCGAAACCGGTAAGCCTAGAACTTGAACCAAATGCATAATGCATGAATGTGTGTTTATAGTTATTAGTCGATGAGACTTGAATGTGTTAATAAGTATCAAAATTTAGAGAGACCTAACTTAGGTAACCTCTCACCTAATAGGATACTTCGACATTTGTTTTCCTTACCTATGAGACCGAGGTCACCTGAGCTTATGAGCGAAGGTTGGGAATATCCAGAGGCATAATGCCAAGTACTTGACCCGGAATGATCCTACTTAAGAAATACTTAACTATAAACGAACAAATAACCATTGTAAATGAATGTAGAACTTTGGGGATAGGCCTTCGAGGATTTTATATTCCAGGATATGGGAGTGGATCAAAACTTAAATTATATATGATATGTATGGGTAAGGATTGAGTAAGGAAAGGAATACTAGTTGTATCATTCTCCATAGGAGATGATGCTGAGTTATATACGGTGATAAGAAAAGGATGATTAAGGCGAACAAGATTATTTTGAAGTCAGGAGACACGTTGATATTTGGTGGAGAATCCAGATTAGTGTACCATGGAATTAAGAGTATTAAACCGAATACAAGCCGGGATTAACCTTGGGATAAAGGGTGTGAGATAGTACAGTGAGGAATAACAAGTTAGTTTTGCTTGGACTGCCGAGGGGCGTTATCAACTGTTCAAACTTACAGTAACTACAAATTATGACCTGCCTAAATGACGAGCAGATGTCATGAAAAGGGATATATTAATTAATATAAAATACTTAAGACTACATAAATTGTCAAAAGGGTTTGATGAAGACCTGCACGTGAAGAGCAAACACTGAAATTTTATGGGATACCCAGGCACCGAGCTTACCGCTCAGTGCGGGACTAGAAAATCTTACAATCCCTTATTAACTTCAAGAGAAGATAGTGCGAAACCTTGAAATATGACAATAGAGAAACAGAATCTCAAAATATATAACTAAACATCCATCACAGATAAGCACGGGTTTTAAATACCTGAGCAAATACCAAGGGTCTCAGCTAGTGTCAATATAGTGACAGTGCTGGACTCCTAATTAATAAAGGGGAGAGAACAAACTTTGAATCTATATTTTCTGAAGTCAGGAGAACTACCTAATTAGCAATACCAAATGCTACATATATAAATATAATTTGGAGGTTGTAAACCTAAAACGTTAAGGAGTATTGATACATTTCAGAGGGCTAAGTATCATTAAATATACCTACCCTATTTTGAGGCTTACGTCCTACACTATCCTTATGGTTCTAAGCGGGCATATGCCTTCTATGACAACTCAAGTTATGAATACGAACAAAGAGCGCAAGAAATCAAATAAGTTAACCACCTATGTAATATAAATTTTAATATAAATATGGTAACGAATAACTCTCCTTGACACTTGCAATGAAGGCAGTGTAAGTTATATTAAGAGTTTAAATTAATATATACACTAAAAATGAGTGGAAAATTAGATTTAAAAGTAGCAAAACATACCCCTTGACTTGTAACAATTGTTTTACATGTAAAAGTTCCTAATGCTATGTACTAATCCCTGTGATTCTAAATCCTCTATTTGATACACCTAATTGACCTATTTTTGGAAGCCATTGAGTTGTGGATTAACCACGTTTCTAAGAGATAGAAACAAACGATAAGCTTTGATGGTCCTGTTACCAAACCGTAGGATTCAAACTGGGAACCCTTAGTTTGAGATGGTACTAATATTAAGAGATACTTAACCTAGGCTAAACATATGGTTCACCCGATTTATGGAGTCTAGATGAAATAAGAAAAAAAAGAAAATAAAAAGCTAAGCTTTAAGGTGGAGGAAATAATACTTTATGGAACGGTAATTATTGATCGGGTTATGAAAACTTTTCCTTGGAGTCTAATTGTGACTGTCTTTGTTCTATGAAATGATAACTAAAGTATAGGCAATAATCAAGCCCTGATGAGTTAAATACTAGATGAGCCTTTTAAAGAGAAGAGAGTATTCTAAGATATCCAAGTCCATATCGGAATTTATTACTTGTATGATGGATTTAAGAGTTAAAATGATTGATGGATATAGTTATTAGACAGTATGAGCCTAGATGTCTTAATAAGAATTTACCTGTTATGCCAAGAGGAAAAACTGGCTTCCCCGCTTGACGATTTGATCAAAGGAATATGGTTTCGGGGATTAGGGAATACATTAGATTCGAGTATAGGTTATAACAGATATTGAATTAGTTGTATAGTGGTCAGGAGAAAATGTAGTACTCACCACGTCACAAGCTTGATAAGATAAAATTCAGAAAATAACAATTATGTAATTGTTTTATATTTGACGTGGGAGGTCGAACTTGATCCTAGTCAGATCAAGGAAAAACCAAACACAAAATGGTGTGGAAGGATAGTTCAACACTGATGCTGACCCCGTCAGGGTTGGATGATTCCTGAGACTCCTTACAAGTGGTCACAAATATTTCTGTGATACGTAAGTATTTATTCTTAAACCTAATATAAGATGTGACTAATAAGTATATGATATGTAGAATGTGTAAATTAAGAGTTAAGTTATCCAGGTTACCCTGAGAAGATTTAATAGCTAAAACAACTCCGCGTATGTCGGAAAAATAGTCAATTGTGAGGGAAATACTAACTATTATTATTCCATGAATCATGATAATAAATTAAATAGGAGATCAAGAGACAATTACCAATAATAAGAGTATTCTCAAGCTAGCTTCTAGGTTATGGCCATATTGCTATCTGGAGGGAAAGATCGACTTCCATGTCTTTCTTTATGAATTCAAACCCAATATATTAAATGGGAACCTACCTATAAACATGGTAGAATATAAAGAGTAGAAACATTATACTAATACTCACATGAGTTGATTTAAACCGCAAGAACATGTCCAATTGACAGGAAACTATACCTTGCTAGAAACCTAGGGGTAACCCTACTGTGGTATACCTGATGAATAGACGATAGTAATCGTGTATATACTACCGACAATTGGTGAATCAATAATATCAAGAAACCTTTCTATATTATACAAAAGATGCACGGCTCGACCGTAGCTCATACCTTACATTGAAAATGAAAACCGAATATGGTGACAGTAAACTCAAATACTAGAATCACAAGATGATGATTTGAAGATCAAAGAGAGATTTTAAGTAAGCCCAATACTAATACAAGACCCGAGCGCCGACGATTACAATTACAAGCGGCGATTAATGGAAGTATGTTACACACGATAGTTTAAATAAGCCATAATATTGGCAACACACAAGATAGTAGACCACCTTCACCCATACATACGAGATTCAAATATAAAAGCATACTAATGCACTATGGTACGCATCAGAGAATGCAAAGATTCTTGGGGGCTATACCCCGTAAACAGACAGAAATCATATACTGATGTCCGTAGGAGAGACCTCGAGTTCGCAGTAGGCGATCGAGTCTTCCTTAGAGTTTCACCTATGAAGAAAATTTTTTAGATTTGGGCAGAAGGGCAAGCTTAGCCCGAAGTATGTAGGACTGTACCTTATTACGGAGCGAGTGGGCCCATTAGCTTACAGATTAGATTTACCTGTTGAGCTTAGGAGAGGGCACAATGTGTTTCACATTTCCCAGCTAAAGCAGTTTGTGCCTCGTCCATCACATATCTTAGAGCCCGAGACACTCGAACTAGACACTACAATTAGATATGAGGAGACTCCAGTTCGCATTTTAGACGCCAAGACTAGGGAGACCAGGAACAGGACCATTAGAATGGTCAAGGTTCTTTGGTCAAACCACGACATTGAGGAGGCGACATCGGAGTTAGAAGACTCCACGCGAGACAAGTATCCAACACCTTTCTCTTAGCTTTATGTATACTTGTGGAGGGTACGTGGGCGTAACCCTTTTTAAGGGGGGTAGAGCACCACATGCGACTTGCATATCTGCAGTCTATACTGGATTTGTATTTGGTTGTTTGTGTTTGATTGTTGCGCATGTGTGCAATTGGTTGGATGGTTGTCCTATGTGACACTGGTTGATTAATGATATGTCCTATGTGACACTGGTTGGTTATTGTTGTATCCTATGTGGCACTTGAATGGTTATGGTTGTGTTCTATGTAACACTTGATATTTATGTGTTCTATGTAACACTTGGTTGATTAATAAAAGTACACTTATTACTTGCAGTATATTTATTCCTATAATCACACAAGAGATTCACTGCCAAGGGTTTACGCCTCTGCACTCTGTAGGACTGAGTGTTTTGGTATTGAACTTGTGCAGTGATGACCGAGTGGGATAGCTAGGAAGTTGGGACACTTATTTGCTTTACAATATTTATCAAATAACTTATGCTATGATTACATTGTTTGCCATGAGCAAGATTATGTGTATGTACGAATTGTATACGCTCAGATTACTGATGGAATGTAGAGGAGTCAATATAGTATTGACACCCAGGAATGATAAGCGTACAGAGAATATATACGAGGAACTTGATTCCATAGGAGGAATAAGTATAAGTTATGACTTCGGGATGAAGTCCTTTTAAGGGGGGTAGACTGAAATACCCCTAACCTTTAAATAATTAAATAATGGTAAATAAATATTATCTGGGGGATTATTAAACCCTGAGAAAAGTATATAAACACTTGGGCGTTAAAACACACCTAAACTCCTTAAGGTCAAAAACGAGTGTTAAAGCCCGGCCTTAAGCTAACCAAGTTATATAAGCTATAAAACCCATATGAAGTTAATCAAGGATCATTTTATGACCTTTAAAACACAAGTCCTCAGTTAGAACTGAGTAAAAATACAAAATGCCCGGGAGTTCCCTTAAGGGCCTCTTAAGGCCCGAAAGTCCCGGAAATACTTTATTAAATAAAATAAAGCATTACAATTCATTATAAATGCACAATAACACTTTAATGAACATTTAAGATGGAGTCCTCAAGCTAAATTCTCAGTTAAAGACAAAGTGCTCAGAGGTTCCCGATGAGGGCCCCATAAACCCCCGGGAGTGCCCCGGAGAGATACCGAAGTGGCACAAACTCCAATATAAATTATTCTTAGAGTTCCTAACATCAATATCCAACATTCTAAAGAGAGTAATCGAGCTACTTTTTCGAAAATAAGCAAAGTCCTAGGGAAAATTTCTTAACGCTCCTTTTTGATCCGGGAGTGTCAGGGTAGGCCAAAAATTGAGTTATGAGTCTATATAACCCCATATAACTCAATGTAACACCTTAATATATTATTATTGACTATAAACAATGTCAATAAACACTTGGAACTCATAGCGACTAATTGTTTCCTAGAAAAATCCTTAAAGCACAAAAATGCACCTTCGGGTGTCACAAAAATGTGTTTTACGCAATTGCCTTAAAGTTTTTGAGGATCCACGAGTTGATAATTTTAAAAGGGGATATATTGACCATATAAATCAATTAATTCCAGTACTAAATTCAAAGTACAAATGGGGGCGATTTTTGGGACAAAAAGGTACCTAAAATCAGCATTTTTACCTTAAAACTTTAATCTTTTACCATGGTATAAATGTACCAAATAAATGCTGGAACCTATTACACATATTATTATGGTCTTAGCACAATATAATGTGACAGGAATCAAAATAAAAATCAGTCCCATTTGACCTCCATTGCATGCGCCATTTGGGGTGTCTAGGACTAGGATTTTAGCTAGAAAATTGTCTAATGGATGGTGACTCACCTTAGCATGTACTATATGATATAATGTCAATTAAGTCAGTCAATTGGAGCCTTCATCTACCGTATGACCTGCAAAGAAGACAAGAATGATTAATATAAGAAAAGGCAATGAAATAAAATACAAGCTAGATCTCCTTTAGACTTATATAATGAAAACAAACAAACAAGTTGTCCTATAGCCTCATGTGCTGCCGATTTCTATACAAATAAAGGAGTTTGATTGCTGTCAAATTGGTCAAGGGATACAGCTACCTAACTATATGCATATCTGTAACACCCCTACAACGCCCCTATCATCTACCGTAATCGCAGCGGAAATAACCAGCCAAATAATAACTAATCGCTTTGGTGTTACAACGCCGTTAACCACCCACGTGGTTAACTAGGCAGAATAAATACAAGTGTATCGGTCTGATGATCAGACTCCCGAGCATAATACCTAACATCCATATATAAACATAACCAACCGTACCGAGTATTTAATTTACAACACACCTACAAACCATAATCATCCACCACTGTATAACAACGGTATCAAAATGTAACGCCTCGGGAGCACAGGCGCATCCCGGGCTCAACAACCAACATATCCAAAAGTACATCAACAACCTAGGACCTAGAGCCACTCTGCCTCTTCGATCCTCATCCTGCAATAAAATATGGAGCCCCCGAGGGGGTCAGCACCTTTGCTGGTATGGCTAACGCGCAGCCCATCGGCTACCGGGATACGCGCAACCAATTGTCATAATAACATGGCATTCATTTTAGAACATCCAACATATATACATATATACCATAGCATAGCAAGGGAAATTGCATAGCATCACAACATCAATACATAACACCATAAACTCGGTCCTCACAAGGAACCTTCCACCATAGTTAGTATACCATAAGAGCCTAGGGATTTTTACCAATCCCATGTTAAGCTCGTTACCATCCTCGTTACCGTCCGGTTATGTAGAACGGTTAACTTATACCAAAGGTGTGTCGGATATAGTAATCCCAAGCACACCGAAATAACATACGTATGCCCCTGTGGCCCGACGTGAGTCAGTAACTAGCTTTGGATAAGCTAAGGGAAGGTAGAAACCAAATTGGAATACCACCTATACATACACCAAGAGAGCCGAACCGGATATGATATCGACCCCCATCCATCACACGCGTGGCCGGAACAACCGGACTCCTCACTCCCCCGGTTAGCACTTGTTAGTGATCACACAACATTTTGTTAAGTCACATACAAGCAAACATTTAGGTCTTGTTAGACAACCAAGGGAAAGGAGTCATAACCTTACAACATCATAACGTATAACAACTGTAAACTCTTTTCATGCCTTAATCTTATAAGGTCGTAACACACAGAAAAGCAAACAACACCCAAGCCGGTGTAAACCGGTAGGCAACAGACTGCAAGAAAACCATACCTTGGTCCTTGCCTTGTTTCGTTTCCACCTTGAGAGAATCCTATACACATTAGTAATGTCGGTTAATTATTTATTTAACTTCACACTTACTAAGTATTCAACATGATTGTATGACATGTTTTAATGTCTAATCTTACCCTAGGTTACCTTCATTATACACCCTAGGGTTAACTACATAAGTCACATTCTTTTCTGTTTTTTTTTTACAAGTTTAGGTCCGACCGGACTTGCCGACCGGACTTGTCCATGTCCGGTCGATTCCAGAGAGTTTCCCCTCTTCGGAAATTCAGCCCGACCGGACTTGTCAAGTCCGGTCCTATGTCCGGTCGATTCCAGTAACTCAATCCGTACAAAATTTACAAGCCCGACCGACCTTGCAAGTCCGGTCCCAAGGTCGGTCCATTCCAGAAGCCAATTCTCGCAGGGTAAACAGGTCCCGACCGGGCTTGCAAGTCCGGTCGCAAGTCCGGTCCGCCCCAAATCTTTGTTTTCCTTTTTACATTCAACTCCAAACTTCACCCCATATAACCTAGTACTCCCTAACCTCACTTGGGCACTTTAAACACAACTTAAGACACCCTTAAACACTCATAAAACTCATTTTCTAATTCCTTAAGCCTTTACTTATTCCTTCACAAAATTCCTAACACTTACAATATTTTCTCCTAGTTTTTCAAATGGTGTTTCACACCTAAGATGACTACTATACCAAAAGCTTCCTCCTTATTTTAACATCATCTCCCAAGCATCATATCTCACAACTAATTCCTTATATCCTTCTTGAAACTCTTTTCCTAGTGTACACTTCTCCTTATTTTACCAAAGTTTGCCTAGGTATTTACCTAAGTCCCAAAGTGACTTTGGTACCTACTAAATCTCAAGATCATGCCTAAGTCCTTATTACACTCTAGAGTACTTCCTAGTTCATCAAAATTCCTTTAAAAACATCATGAACTCCTTATTCATTTCCTACATTTTCTAACTCACCAAACCTTATGTAAGCACTTAGAACTTCTTACTTCTTACCTAAATTTTGACATGGGTTCCCCTAGGACATTACCAAGCCTAAACACTTTGCTTTCTCCATTAAACACACAAGAACATCTAGAATCACCAAGAACACTCTCATACACAACTTCACCAAATTTACACTATATTACAATATAGTGCATAATTTAAATTGCATGGCACTTAGGCCCTTAAAATGCATGGCTCTTAGGCCCTTAAGGTGCTTAAATCATAAACACTGAATTTCCACAATATATATGCCTTTAACCTGCAAATACACTCAACACACATAAGCCCTTTACTAGTCTCTTGAGAACACTTTACTAAGTCATTCACCATTTGCTCTTTAGGTAGTTTTAATAAGCATTTATAAGCTCATTTCTCCTAAGGCATTAAACAACATTAAGTTAGTAGATTTACCTCTTTTTCCAAAACACTTCCTCCTTGATTCCTTACAAAACCGTATGGTAATTTGGTTCCTTGTCAAGTTCTAGACAATATACAAACACCATAATGAGTATTCAAGCTTTGAGCTTCATCTCATTGTAAACCCTAATTTGACATTGTTTCAAAAACATTAATGTAGTTGTTTTACCTTGATCTTTGAAGAGAGTTTGAATATATAACAAGAGAGGACTCCACCTAGTCCATGAAGAGTTGAAATGAAGCTAGAACAAGGTCACACAAAGAGCTATATCAATGTGTATTTTCGGTCAAGGTAAGAACATGGAGGAAACATGATTTTTCTTTGAGATTCCTTACCTAGAAGCAAAGGAGATCAACAATATGTCAAAAGACAAGCTCAAGCTCCTTCAATGGTGGAACACCTTGGCACCGAAATGGAGCTCTTGGAGTTTTGAGAAGATAGAAATGAAGAGCTTGATGAGAGGAAGAGATTGGTGGTGTTTGTTTTTGATTTGGACAAGTGAGCTTGATTTTACAAGAGATCAAAGTAGGAGTTTAATGGAGGTGATGTATATTACCGTGGAAGAGAAGGAAGAAGAGAGGTTCAAGAGAGTGTGGAGCCGTGTGAAATGGAGGAGAAATGAGAGAATGAAGATAGAACTTACTTTTAGGAGATATTTATGTTTATAAAGTAAAAAGTAAGTTTACTTAGTTTTATTTACTTACTTATAATCACTAAAGAGTGGTGAGTCACACACTTAGAAAACCGGCCCCCTTTATCAATATGAGGGTATTATAGTCTTCATTTGTCAATTTAATTACTTATACCACATATGTTACAAAATAGCTTATAAAAATCACTATTCACCTAAACAAGGCACTTAGAAGTGAAATTTTTGATTTCCCATTAATATAGCCACCCAAATGTGATACTATATAGTACACATATATATTTAAGAGTAATGATGGACATTTAGCCACTCAAAACTCATTTACAAGACAATTTTTCAAAAACGTGCTTTAAGACTTCTTAAAGCACATTTTGTGTTTTAACTTGTTTTCAAGCTTGGTTTTCTTTGGTAATTGGTTTAATATGTTCATTAGTACATAAATGAGGTCTTGGTAAGCTCATTAGGTCTTACTCAAGTTTATCCCAAGCTTAGGCACATTTTGGCTCTTATTGACTTTAACACATTTGTGTTTCCTTTTGTTTAAATTTGTTTACTAAGGTTTCTAAGACTCTTTTTAGTCTTAATAAATCATGTTTTAATGTTTCAACCAACATACCAAGGTTTGGGGTGTTTCAATATCCATGCCTATACACAAAAAAAAAAACAAATTGATCCTATGCCTTAAGTGGCCGAACTCAGCAAGAACAAGGCTTAAATGGCCTTATAAAATTCAACTAAGATACCTACCTATATAGCCACGATTCTCTTGTCTTAAAACAACAAAAAAATCAGTTGGCATCTATAGCCATATGCAAGCCGTATAACCAAGGGAATGGAGTCATTTAACATGTTAATTGCCTTAGAAAAATCAAAAGAAAACATGCACTAACCTTACCTTTTTCTTCTAGCTTCATTAACAAACAAAGGCTCCATTATTTCTTGTAACCACCGAAGTCTAGCACCAACTAAGGACATTATTGAGTCAATAATCAAAGGAATAAACAAAGGAAAAATCTAGTCAAATTTGACAATTGTTTATCAAAAAAATGATTCATTCCTAAGCCTTCTTCTAATACCATACGTGAGCTTCATTCTTCCTTTGCCAACTCCTTGGCCGAATGAGTAAGCTCTCTTTCCTCTCTTTCCTTTCTTCATTTGTTGGTTCATACCTTAGAGCTTCAAAGCTCCATTAATGGTGTTTTAAGTTCTAACATCAATTCTATGTAAATTCCTAGTTAAATCTCCTAAGTCTTGAAGCTAGAATCATCCTAGCAACTCTCTTAATTTTCGCCAAGCTTTAGTGCTCCAAGAAGGTTCCTAGATTCAACAACAACACAAGGAACAACAAGATCAAGTTAAGGTATTTTTCCATGTTCTCAAGGTCTACCGAAATTTCCTTGAAAAATTCCTAAGGTAAACTCTTGTAAAACTACTCCAAATCTTATTTATAAATCCTTGTTAGAAGTCTAACAAATGGATCTCCTAAATATGTACAAGGAGGCCGAATTCTCTTCATCAAAATAGCATTTGGAGAGCTTGGAATTCAAGGAGAAATCAAGTACAAATTGTCTTGATTTAAGGAGTAAGTTTATATAATTAAGGTTTATTAAGTTTAAGCTTGATTTAAGCTTCAAACTTTGGTATAAAAATTATGTATAAATCCTAGATAAATTAGGGCCGAAAATCATGGGTTATAATGTCAAGAAAATAGTTTATAACATATAAGGTAAGATTATTACCTTAAGGTATAAATATGTGTCACAAAAATTAAGTATGATGCATATAAGTACAAGCCGAATTATCTAAGGATTATTGTGTTCTATTTTGAGTTTATAATCATTCTAAGTCATTAGCAAATTTTTAGAAGTGTTATATGGCTTATATACATTTATATATATTATTATAAAGTTTCAAAACAAGTTTTAAAACCTCATGGTAAAATATTAAAACCGAGAAGGAAATGTATTATTTGGTGATATTTGAAGTGTATAAGTATATTAGCTTATATTATAAATTTTGGGAGTATTAAAAAATAGCTACAAGTATTTATTTGGCTAGTTTATAAAGTTATGTGGTTAAAATGTAAATTTTGAAAAGATTGGTGTATTATTTATGATTGCTGAGAATTTAAGGAGATGTTTGGTATAATTATAATATAATATAAGCTAGGAATTAATATTATGAATTTTGGTGAATTTAAATAAGTGGTTAAGTGTTAAAATGACATTTTATAAAGTTTTGGGACTATTTTGTAAATATTGGAAACTATGGTGTATGGCCGAGAATTACATATGAATTTATGGGTATATTAAAGTATTAATTATGAAATTAAGTCTTGGTCAAAGTGTTGACCAAAAACTTTGGGTTAAATGATTTATGACATAAAATATTAAGTTTATAAAAGTTATTGGGTGAATATGTAATTTATAGAAATTATTATGTAAAACCGAATTGGACAAGGGGAAGAAATGCAATTTATAAAAGTATATGGGCCATTTCGGTTATTTAAGAAAATTAAATATTAAAACTATAGTTTATAAGTTAATATATAACTTATATAAAGTTTTGAGGTTAAATTGTGAATATAAGGGAATTACATGTTAAGACCGAAAGTAAAAGTGGTCATTTGATAATTTATAAAAACTAATATATTTGTTTTGCAATTTCTGGAAGTTAATGTGGATGATTAATGAATTATGAAAATTATAAGGTTATTTGGCAATTTATAAAAGTATAAGGGTTGTCTCGGTAATTAAGGAAATTAAATAATAAAACTACGGTTTATAAATTAAAGTGTAACTTATACAAAGTTTTGGGGTTAAAATGTAATTATGAGAAGTATATGAAACTGAAAATTTCAAGGATTATTTGGTAATTTATAAAAGTTGGATATTTGAATTGTAATTACCGAAAAGATTTATGTGGTTATTTGGTAAATTACAATGGTTAATGTGTCCAAAATATAAATACCGAATTTATAAGGTTATTTGGTAACTTATAAAAATTATTGTTCCAACTTATAATTACAGAAATTAATAAGGTTGGTTTAATAATTTAATAAAGAAAGGAAATAAAACCAAGTAATATAATGTACTTTGGTATGTTGAAGTATAAAATAAGGTTTAAATAAGGTGGTTATAATGAAAATAACCAAATTGCATAGTATAAAGAATAAGTGGAACAATTATAGGATAACATAAAGTTATAAAATAAATGTGGTGTAATAAAAAAACCAAGAGAATATGAAATACCCCGACCTTAAATATGGCGATTAAATTCCTAATAGGTATTTAAGAGCCTAATAATGGTTAAGAAGTATTTGCAAGGGAGAATAAATCCAAAAGAAATAAAGAAACACTTTAAAAGCGAAAACCGCTAAATAAGCGTTAAATAACCATAGGAGGTATGAGACCCCGGTTAGCGTATTATAAGGATTCTAAAGGCTTAATTAAGTCTAAATAAATATGAGGGAACAAATCCCGAAGAAAACGGATCCTTAAAATGGATTAAAAGCATTACCGAACCTTAAAGCACGTTTTTCGAGGTAACCGGGAAAACGTGTCTTTAAACGGGTCAAATAGACTCGTAACAATTTTAGTCAACTAAATAATCATTAAGAAATATTGGTGAGGCTTTAGAACCAATAAAATCAATAAAACGAGTGATTAGTAAAAACTGTCAAAAACGGGAAGTTGTGGGGTAGAAATATAAATAACACAAACCTATGTGTCCAATAATGTAAAAAGAATTTTTCAAACCCATATGGGTCTGTGGGCTGTCCGATTTGGACCCCCCTCACACTCCCTCACACTCTCCTTATTTACTAAACAACAAAAACAATAAAGTAAAACACCTCCTTACTTTATTACTCTCACACTCACTTTTACATTCTCTCTCTCTCCACACTCATCCTCTCTCACGTGAACATCCCCCTCACTCACCCTCTTCTTCTTCCTCCTTCCTCCATGCGATTTCCATGGAGATTTAGACCCCCACAAAAACCACCACTTCTCTCCCCTTAAAACTCCATCAAACCTTCTCCAAAAAATTGTAAAACTACACCATTGTGTTCCTCTCACAAGGGCTACGTTTCTATCTTTCCAAAATTCGAAAACACCCCTTTTCGTTTTTATGGGTATACCCCATTTGGAGCTTCAACACCACCATTAGAAGGCCTCCTTCTCCTTGTTCTTGTAAGGTAAAAATATCTTCAAAAACTCCATCTCTTTAGCCTCAAAGGCAAAACGAAATTTGAGCTAAAACTCTTGTGTGCTCCTCTTGTGCCCAGCCGGTTAGGCATCTTTGAAAGGGTGGAAATCATTCTTGAACTACTCCAAGTGTTTTATAAACCCTTGCAAGGTAATGAAACTCCTAAACCCTAGAATGTACATTAAAAGCTTAAATAAGATTTAGTGTGGTTTTAGTATTGAAGCATGTATGTAAATGTTGGTAGTGTTAGACGAATTGAGACTACAAACCGGTAGAGAGAGAGAGAGAAGGAAGGAGAAAGAAGAAGAAAGAAAATCTAGAAGAAAAACAAGGTAAGAATACTCTTTTGTGTAACTTGGTATATATATGTATGTAACAGTCTTTGGAAGTTTGAAATGAGCAATGGAATGGTAATGTAGTAGTAGTGTAATGTGTAGGAGAATACAAGTATTTTGAAGCTTTAAAAGTGAAATACCCCAAACCTTGATATGTGGTTTAAATAGCAAACTATGTTATATAAAGGCTAAAAAGTGCTTTAGAAACATCAGTGGACAATTTAAAACATAGTAAAGTGCAATAAAGCACTAAGACACAGTTTGAGCAAAAACATGCTCTAAGCTATGAGTGAACTTGGTTAGGACCCAAAGAGCCTACCAAGACTAAATAATAGTCAATTATGATTTAATAAGGCTAAATAAGTCCTTAGGAAGCTTTGAAAGACAATGAAACCAAACAAAACACAAATAAATACCTTAAAGTCAATATGAGCAAAAATGTGCTCTAAGCTTGGGATAAATTTGTATAAGACCTAATGGTCATACCTATACCTTATTTATATGTTAATGAACATATTAAAGCAATTACTAAAGAAAACCAAGCTTGAAAACATGTTAAAACACAAAATGTGCTTTAAGGAGTCTTAAAGCACTTTTTGAAAATTGTCTTGTAAATGAGTTTTGAGTGGCTAAATGTCCATCATTACTCTTAAATATACATGTGTACTATATAGTATCACATTTGGAAGTCTATATCAATGGGAAATCAAAAATTTCACTTCTATGTGCCTTGTTTTTGTGAATAGTGATTTTTATAAGCTAGTTTATAACATATGTTATGTTAAGTAATTAAATTGACAAACAAAGACTATATTACCCTCATTATAATAAGGGGGCCGGTTTTCTAAGGTGTGGTGACTCACCACCCTCTTGTTATTTTGTTAAGTAAATAATGATGACTAATGAATGTACTATTTACTTTAAAGCTACAATATCTTCTAAAAGTAAACCAATCTTCATTCTCTCATTTCCTTTCTTCATTCACACGGTTTCACCTTCTTCATTCTCCCTTCTTGCTTCTCTCTCGGTAATACACAATACCACCATGGAAGTCCATCTTTGACCACATGTAAAACCTAGCTCACTTAAACCAAATCAAAAACAAACACCACCATTCTCCTCCTCTCATCAAGCTCTTCATTTCTATCTTCTCAAAATTTGAAGATCACCATTTCGGTGCCATGGAGTTCCACCATTGATGGAGCTTGAGCTTGTCTTTCCACATATTATTGATCTCCCTTGCTCCTAGGTAAGGAATCTCAAAGAAAAATCAAGTTTCCTCCATGTTTTGTTGTTGACCGAAAATATTCATTGATGGAGCTCCTTGTGTTGCTTTGTTCTAGCTCCATTTGAATCTTTCAAGGACTAGGTGGAGTCCTCTCTTCATAGATATTCAAACACCCTCCAAAGATTAAGGTAAAACAACTACATTATTGTTTTGAAATAATGTAAACCTAGGGTTTACAATGAGATGGAGCTTAAAGCTTGAATACTCATTATGTTGTTTGTATAATGTTTAGTAGTTGGCAAGGAACCAAATGCCTTACCGGTTTTGTAAGGAAACAAGAAAGAAATTTGGGAGGAAAAGAGGTAAATGCTATCTTAATGTGGTTTAATGCCTTAGGAGAAATAAGCTTATAATGCTTGTTAAAACTACCTAAAGAGCAAATGGTGAATGACCTAGTAAAGTGTTCTCAAGGAGACTAGTAAAAGAACATATGTATTGGTGTATGTATTTGCAGGTCAAAGGCATTATTTATGTGGGAAATTCAGTGTTTAAGGTTTATGCAATTTAAGGGCCTAAGAGCCATGTTATTTAAGGGCCTAAGTGCCAAGCAATTTAAGTTATGCACTATATTGTGATGTAGTGCTTAGTGTGTGAAGTTTGTGTATAAAAATGTGTTTGATGGATTTTAGGTGTTCTTGAATGAAATAAGGTAAAAACCTAAGTGTTTGGATGTGAGTATATACAAGAGAAGCTATGGCCAAATTTGGGAAAATGTGTAAGAAGTTCTAAGTGTTTTAAATGGTTTTGGTGAACTAGGAAGTATTAAAGGTGAATAAATGTTTACTTGGGAAGAAACATGTATTAAGGTGACTTAGAGTGATGCAAGGATTTAGGTGTTATCTTGGAAGTTCTAGGAATTCAATTTGTGTTTTGAGAATGTATTTAAGTCTTGGAGATTTGTTAAGGTTTAGGAATGTTGATGTACAAGGAAGAAATGATGTTTAGGTAAGGTTTTGAGAAAGGAATTCAAGAAGTTGTGAAAAGAGGATTTGGTTAGTAAGAGGAGATGCTTGGGAGATGAGTTATGAAGGTGAAGAAGCATTTTAGTGTAGTGGTCATTATAGGTGAAATACCACCTAGAAATCTTAAGGAGAAAACATTCCAAGTGCTAGGAATTTTGTAAGAAGTTTGTGAATGATAAAATGGTTTTGGTGAGTGATTTAAAGAGTTTAGCACATGGATAAAGGTGTGTTGAAGTGCCTAAATGAGGTTAGGGTATACTAGGATATATGGGGTGAAGTTTGGAGTTGAATGTAAAAAGGAAAACAAAGATCTGGGGCAGACCGGACTTGCGACCGGACTTGCAAGTTCGGTCGGGCCCAGTTTACCCTGTGGGAATTAGTTTCTGGAATGGACCGGACATAGGACCGGACTTACAAGTCCGGTCGGAGTAGAAAAATTTTGACGGAAATGTTTCTGGAATCGACCGGACTTGGGTAAGTCCGGTCGGCAAGTCCGGTCGGACCAAAAATGTTGTCAAAGGTTATGAAATGATATGTAATGATGGGGATTGATAGGTAATGATGTTATAAGGTTGTTAAGGACATGTTAGGTGAGTTTAAATGGCAATTAAGTGGGTGAAAAGTTGTATCAAAATGTAAAAGTAAAACAAGTTAAAATGTAAAGTTATGTAACTAAGTTAACAGGGAAAGTTAAGCATTAGACATTAAATAATCAAGCAAACCCCGATGTTAATAAAACACATGTGATGTTAACAGTTGTTCGAGAATCGCTCGAGGAACATAAGTGGACGTGGTAAAGTGGACTCCGGCGACAGGTATGGTTTTCTTGCAACCTGTGTCCTACCGGATTACACCGGCTTGTATGCCAATGTGTTTTTCTGTATGTTTGCCACGTTGTAAGATTAAACATGTAATGAGTTTACAGTAATTCATTTATGTGGCGTGTACAACTCCGATACCATTTAACCTCGGAAGTGTTAACCTTAGTTAACTGAGTCTAGGATCACATGAGAGTTCGGTATTCGGAGTAAACGACCCGTACCATGGGACGTACTAACCACGGCTATGCGTGTGTTAATTGTGTGATATGTGTATGTGAATGTAGGGATCTCCCTTGTGTGTTTAACCCAGTTGTAACTGTATGGTGTGTAGTCATGATAGACTCCATAGTGGGGTTCTAACTAATATCTAAAGTAAGTATGTACTAACAGTGGTGAGGAATCCGGTTTGGCCGGTCGCGCGTTGTTGGGAGAGGGTATCCTTCTTAGCCTTACCCTTCTCTTTGTTATGGTTGTTTCCCTCACGGGTTATGATCTCCCATTAGCTTATTCCAAGCTTAGCTATTCTGACTTATGTTCGGTTTAGGGGGAACATGTGTTTGTGTGGTGTGTTCGGGCCTCCAAACCCGAACCGCCTTAACTTAAGTTACTCGTCCAACTATAGCGGTAATGAGTGTTGTTGTTATTGTGTACGAGCTTATCATGAGACTGGCAACTTCCTAGGCTCACCAGTGTATAAACAATGTTTGGGTTGGTTCCTAAGAGAACACTCCCGTTATGTTATGTATTTTTGTTGTGTTGCAATATCTATTGCGGTATTATGTTGTGCACATGGAAAGGTGCAAAGTGCTGTTAAGTGTTGTATGTAGTGTATGTTGTAGGTTGTATAATGTGGAGTGTGTGGATCAGGATATGATTCCCAGTTTGTGATAGGAGACGTTTAAGGATAACCCGATTTAAGGGTATGTGTCGTCTATTAAGGAAGTAGCTCCATTAGAGGAGGAACACTCTAGGGATGATAATCCATGAGTGACTTATTAAGTAAGGATATATATCCGGTTGTTGAGCCGTCGAGGCGAATGATTATGTGTTGTGTGTTTACAGTTGCATGTATGATTTAGAAATTAATCAACCGCATGCTAAGACGACAATTAGTTGTGCGTGGCCCGGTAGCATGTGGGCTGCGGGATTACCATACCAGCAAAGGTGCTGAGCCCCTTGGGGGCCACCCTTTCTCTTCTTTTCCTATTTCAGGTACGAAGTGCTGGAAGCCGTTCGAGAGTAGGACGGGTAGTCGTTGTACATGGGTAATCATTTAAAGTGTATGTATACAGTAGGTGTAGTAAGACCGAAATTGTTGTCGGCATCAGTTTATAAATACTCGGTATAGTTGAAAGGTGTACGTTGTTGTTGTTGTTAATGGAAAGGGATAATAATATGTAGTTGCTCGGGAATTTAGCCCATCAGACCGGTACAATGTGTATGGATTAGCCTTGTTAGCCACGTGGGTGCTAACGGCGTGTAACACCAACGTGTTAAGTAATGTGATGAGATTTGTATTTCCGCTGCATTAATTTGTAAGTGTGTTAAGTTGGATGGGGTGTTACAAAAGTGGTATCAGAAGTATCGCTCTGATGACTGAATTACCGAGCTTAGGAAGTACCGAGTTAGGATTTAAGTACTTTGGGTTAAGGGTTGAGTGATAGCGTGAGAGATACGCTAGATAGGAATTTCCAGTGTGTACTGGAAACCTACAATATCCATCCCACCTCCACAATCCTGTTTTATAACTTGGGCAACAACGCCAAGAGATGAAAGTCCTCTCATACTCGGGAATACCCGATCTGGCTGTTATTAAATACCTTTAGGGTACGGAGAACCTGTCATACGGTAGATCCCGAAAACTGGGAATCCCGGAGGCGGTTGCCATCTGAACAATGTTAACCGCATTAAATAGCGAGGAATGAAGAATCTTGTGTATAGAAGAATGGAATTTCCGGCAACCTGGGTCGACATGCTAAGCAGTCGAGAGTAACCAACTTGCAACGCACCAACCGTGCAACAGGCAAGAAGTGGATTAAAGAAACCCGAGGCAAGTGTCTACGGGACCACAGCTGTTAAGTGATACACCAACGGTATACCAACCGATGAAGGAATTGCAACGTAGTGCCCAAACAAGAGACAAGTCTCAGTAACCACGACAATGCGTGGAACGGGCTACGAAGAGGATACAATACTAAGAAAAAGGGGTCTCCCAGAATGGGAAACACCCTAGTTGATGATCGTCATGTGAAGACAGTGAGAAGTCACCTAGAAGAGTTATTGTCAAGGCAGTAAGATCAGTGAGGGCCAACAAGGCCACTGATGATAGTATGGGTAAAAACAATACCGCAACCACTATGTGTGCTTAACCGATAGCCAGTTAGCATGGCGCACTTGCTATAGCAAGTGCTGCTATAACAGGGCTGTTCGGGAAAGTTATAACCACTACAAAGTATTTGGTAAAGTACCATAAAGTTAAATGTGATCGTCATAACAGTGGAAGGGCCTGTTAGCCTAACCCCTGTAATTGGAAGTACACCAGTCAGCAAGAAGCTAGACTTAGTTAAGGTAAGAAGATGTTGTGAAACCATGAAAGTTTTCTTTTAAAACCCAGATTTATTCAAACCCTTTTCTTTTCAAAACCAGATCTTCTTTCAAACCAACACTTCTTTCTAACCTTCTTTTAAACCAAATCAGTAAAAACCCAAGGGCAGTTGATAAAGATACAACAGTGGATAAACTTTCCCTCGATTAAGTTCGGGAAGCATGGAATGAATATTGTCACGGGACAATATAAGGGAGTTGACAACAGAATACTTCACCTAGGCGTGTGACGGACACTACAGTGTACCAACTGTGTTGTGGACGACCGCACTCCGATAGGAGCTTGTGGGCCTAACAGACCTACTTATGGGTTAGTTGGGTAAGTAGCAATGTATCAGTATGGGTACCCCACATATGTATACGAGTGGGTCCGAAACACGGGAAGTAGCGACTCCGTCTACGGTCAGCAGTATAGTCAAGCAAGAGCTAAGGATTACAAGGAATAGTTGAAGTTAAGGAACTCAGTAAGTTAACGAGATTAAAAGGATTAGAGAATTCCTTCAAGGAAATGTTTAAGAGTCAGGAGGTGTGAAGTGCACTAACTGAATGTAAAGACATCGTATACGTCTTAAGGATCCTCAGGGATAAAACATGATAGCTGAACGAGACCAGCCTGTGCATGGCAAGGCAGATGCCTAATGTGGACACATTAATGTGCAAAGAACGGGATGAAACCCAGAATGAGTACTACACTATCAGGAAATGTTGATCTTCACAGAAGAAGAAATGATATAAGCCAGCCTAAGAACGCAAACGGCGTGGCTAACTCAATATATCAATAAATGTGAACTAAATGTAAAAAGCAAACTTAGCAAACCCAGGAGCAATCCTTGAAGGGGTTCGCCATCAAAAGTGTTGCACGAAATGGCATGACAAAACAAGGGTTGAAACTAACACCCAGTTTAGACATAAGTTGTCAGGAGCGGACTGACAATCTTAAGGGGCATCCCATGAAAGGAAACGGAATGCACGACTGTCATGGAGCTCAGTATAATATCCAAAACCATATAATGTTGTACAGAGAAGTACATATTGTGGACAGCCTACAATGAGCCCAGCTCAAGGCAAACAAGGCTCATAAGCCATAAGCAAGATATGTATATAAATTCAATTGATTATAGAAGTTATGTTGTATAAGTGAATAGAGTGGTAAACGAACCACTGCATTAGAGTGGGGATACTCTCGATATTGTGAGACCGCAGGAGCGGTAGTTATGTAAATCAAGTTCAAGAAATATGTTAAGGATGGACAACGTTATATTGAAAGAGAGCAATTAGCTTAGTAGTATGTGTATAAAGTGAAGCACTGGCTGAATGATGCCGATATGTGACTCGAATGATTAATGCTCAAGGAGCATTCAGTAGTCATCCAAATGAGGGATGAACCAAATACGAATGATATAAGTATATGCGTGGAAGTTAATGTGACAGTAAATACGATGTAAGTTAGTGTTATAATAAGTACGGTGCGCAGTAAGCGACCGTTGTATAAGGTTGTGGCGGATAAGACCAGTTGGGGTTAAACTCAATGGACATGCAAGCAAGTGATGATACACAGACTGGGCAATAAGCCAGTGGTAGGTACTATGTGATGAGGAACTCAGTGTGAATTCCATGGCCAAATCACATACGGGATTACTGTAAGAGTTTACGCCTCTGCACTCTGTATGACTGAGTGTTTTGGTATGCACTTGCACATTGCACAGTAATGATCGAGTGGGATAGCTAGGAATTGGAAAATGTTAATTGTGGAGAGCAATAATGTTGTAAAGGCCGATGCATAGGAAATGCAAGGCCGCACCAATAAAGGAGTACTTGTACAAAACCAAATGTGGAGACATGATTAACAGTAAGTGACTACAGTAGCACTAACTGCCAAATGTCGGTATGGAATATACCCCAAATGTTGTAAATAGCTGAGAGAGCACTACACACTAGGTGTAGCTCAATCTCATCGACAATAGTCGAAAGGGAACAAGTCAATCATTGTGAAATACACAAGTATACACAGTAAATTGTCATGGAAGTGGCTAGGAAGTTTTATAACTCACCGAATTCGCTAACGGTAAGAGATACCACGCATCGGTTGAGAACCATTGTTACCAAGATGAAGGTGACATTGGGAATGTACAATACAATATGAATAAAAATGGGGCAATTAAAGCCCTACAGTTATCAGAGTTTCGCGGCAGAAACTAGTGAGCCAGTGATTCAAGGTTGAATGTACTGGGAACATGAGTGAATGGCTAATTATTAACGCCTAGAAAGCCTAGCAGGCCAGAATCGAAACTAATAAGAGTTTAAACAAACTCCAATGCGAATTCTTGGTTAGGAACTAAAGCTAATATGGTTAAGATCCTCTAATCAGAATCCATTGTATAATAAACCGCGTGAAGTTAAGATACTTCACGACGGCAAACATTTTAGCCTAATGTTTAGTGATTGATTACGTGGGCGAATCCTTTTAAGGGGGTAGACTAAAACCACTTAGTGTATATTACCGTACAAGTGTACGTAGTGTATGTGACTTATATTGTGCATAGCCAAAATTATTGTTTTGATTGATTGGTGTGTGTTTACGTAAACATACACATTCATTCATGGTTTAATTGTGGTAATTGCCACAGAAGATGCGAATACCATTGTGATAAGTGTGTTGATTTATTAACAGTTGTGAGTGATAGTACAAGTGTGGGAGTAGAGAAACTCCCGGGGGAACAAACCCTGACAGTGTATAAATGTGAAATCGTGTGTTGTATTTTGATAAAATATATGTGATATACATACTATATAGTGATTCAAGAAAGGGCATGATACCGAATAGAACCTAGTGAGAATGAGATCCCTAGGCAACAACATTAAAGTGAATGGAGATAATGTTAGACGGAGTTCTATCCTGGAGATGTATGATCATGAGAATGATTTAAAAGATAGAAAATTGGAAATGAGTGATTTAATTGATGCTTGAAAATGAAGTGGGAGGTGGAGCTTGATTTGCATGTGATCAAGGGAAGCCGAACACAAATTGGAGTGGAAGGTAGTTCTACACTGATGCTGATCACATCAGGGTTGGATGATTCTTGAAGCTCCCTATAAGTGGTCACAAATAACCACGCTAATAAAAGAAGCAAAGAGCTTAAGTTGGACTTGGAGTTGTGTGTGTTTTCAAAGGATTTCCAATTGGTATTTATAAAACGTTGATGGATACTTTACATAATTAAAGTCTTCTTACTTAACCTCTCAAGGAAAAAAATTTAAATTTAGTGATTGTTTTGACTCCCAAAGGCACGGGGACGGAAGGTGTCCATCGCGACCGGGTTCTGCGGATCACAGTGTATATCAAAAATATTTTGATTGCAACACATGCTATGACGTTGTTTTGGTATGTGTGATAAATGTTGTTTTGACTTGGATTTCCTAAAAATGTATGCTATCAAGACCTATGAGTCTAAGATGTGTGTGTTACATAGACTATTTTCTAAAGATGTTATGTTATCGTACCTATTGTCCAAATGTACCCAAGACCAGTGAGTCAAAGGGGTTGTTATGTATGATGTGTAAGTGTTGTTAAGATACCTGGACCATTGAGTCGAGGTATCATGTGAGTATGTTATGTTATGTGTGGATGTGAATGTGTTGCCCGGACCATTAAGTCCGAGGTTGTGTTGTGAAAGTGTGTTTGGTTATGGAAGTTTACTTCCAAGTGATTCCTGGTTTTAATCTAATGACGTGTGGGAATGTGAACTTCGAGGACGAAGTTCTTTTAAGGGGGGTAGATTGAAATACCCCAAACCTTGATATGTGGTTTAAATAGCAAACTATGTTATATAAAGGCTAAAAAGTGCCTTAGAAACATCAGTGGACAATTTAAAACATAGTAAAGTGCAATAAAGCACTAAGACACAGTTTGAGCAAAACATGCTCTAAGCTATGAGTGAACTTGGTTAGGACCCAAAGAGCCTACCAAGATAAATAATAGTCAATTATGATTAATAGGCTAAATAAGTCCTTAGGAAGCTTTGGAAGACAATGAAACCAAACAAAAACACAAAATAAATACCTTAAAGTCAAATGAGCAAAAATGGTGCTCTAAGCTTGGATAAATTTGTATAAGACCTAATGGTCATCCTATACCTTATTTATATGTTAATGACATATTAAAGCAATTACTAAAGAAAACCAAGCTTGAAAACAAGTTAAAACACAAAATGTGCTTTAAGGAGTCTTAAAGCACGTTTTTGAAAATTGTCTTGTAAAATGAGTTTTGAGTGGCTAAATGTCCATCATTACTCTTAAATATCATGTGTACTATATAGTATCACATTTGGAAGTCTATATCAATGGGAAATCAAAATTTCACTTCTAATGTGCCTTGTTTTTGTGAATAGTGATTTTTATAAGCTAGTTTATAACTATGTTATGTTAAGTAATTAAATTGACAAACAAAGACTATATTACCCCATTATAATAAGGGGGCTGGTTTTCTAAGGTGTGGTGACTCACCACCCTCTTGTTATTTTGTTATTATAATGATGACTAATGAATGTACTATTCTTTAAAGCTACAATATCTTCTAAAGTAAACCAATCTCATTCTCTCATTTCCTTTCTTCATTCACACGGTTTCACCTTCTTCATTCTCCCTTCTTGCTGTTCTCTCTCGGTAATACACAATACCACCATGGAAGTCCATCTTTGACCACATGTAAAACCTAGCTCACTTAACAAATCAAAAACAAACACCACCATTCTCTTCCTCTCATCAAGCTCTTCATTTCTATCTTCTCAAAATTTGAAGATCACCATTTCGTGCCATGGAGTTCCACCATTGATGGAGCTTGAGCTTGTCTTTCCACAATTATTGATCTCCCTTGCTCCTAGGTAAGGAATCTCAAAGAAAAATCAAGTTTCCTCCATGTTTTGTGTGTGACCGAAAATATTCATTGATGGAGCTCCTTGTGTTGCTTTGTTCTAGCTCCATTTGAATCTTCAAGGACTAGGTGGGAGTCCTCTCTTCATAGATATTCAAACACCCTCCAAAGATTAAGGTAAAACAACTACATTATTGTTTTGAAATAATGTAAACCTAGGGTTTACAATGAGATGGAGCTTAAAGCTTGAATCTCATTATGTTGTTTGTATAATGTTTAGTAGTTGGCAAGGAACCAAATGCCTACCGGTTTGTAAGGAAACAAGAAAGAATTTGGGAGGAAAAGAGGTAAATATGCTATCTTAATGTGGTTTAATGCCTTAGGAGAAATAAGCTTATAATGCTTGTTAAAACTACCTAAAGAGCAAATGGTGAATGACCTAGTAAAGTGTTCTCAGGAGACTAGTAAAAGAACATATGTATTGGTGTATGTATTTGCAGGTCAAAGGCATATTTATGTGGGAAATTCAGTGTTTAAGGTTTGCAATTTAAGGGCCTAAGAGCCTGTTATTTAAGGGCCTAAGTGCCAAGCAATTTAAGTTATGCACTATATTGTGATGTAGTGCTTAGTGTGTGAAGTTTGTGTATAAAAATGTGTTTGATGGATTTTAGGTGTTCTTGAATGAATAAGGTAAAAACCTAAGTGTTGGATGTGAGTATATACAAGAGAAGCTATGGCCAAATTTGGGAAAATGTGTAAGAAGTTCTAAGTGTTTTAAATGGTTTTTGGTGAACTAGGAAGTATTAAAGGTGAATAAATGTTTACTTGGGAAGAAAACATGTATTAAGGTGACTTAGAGTGATGCAAGGATTTAGGTGTTATCTTGGAAGTTCTAGGAATTCAATGTGTGTTTTGAGAATGTATTTAAGTCTTGGAGAGTTTGTTTAAGGTTTAGGAATGTTGATGTACAAGGAAGAAATGATGTTTAGGTAAGGTTTTGAGAAAGGAATTCAAGAAGTTGTGAAAAGAGGATTGGTTAGTAAGAGAGATGCTTGGGAGATGATGTTATGAAGGTGAAGAAGCATTTTAGTGTAGTGGTCATTATTGAAATACCACCTAGAAATCTTAAGGAAAACATTCCAAGTGCTAGGAATTTGTAAGAAGTTTGTGAATGATAAAATGGTTTTGGTGAGTGATTTAAAGAGTTTAGCACATGGATAAAGGTGTGTTTGAAGTGCCTAAATGAGGTTAGGGTATACTAGGATATATGGGGTGAAGTTTGGAGTTGATGTAAAAAGGAAAACAAAGATCTGGGGCAGACCGGACTTGCGACCGGACTTGCAAGTTCGGTCGGCCCAGTTTACCCTGTGGGAATTAGTTTCTGGAATGGACCGGACATAGGACCGGACTTACAAGTCCGGTCGGAGTAGAAAAAGTTTGACGGAAATGTGTTCTGGAATCGACCGGACTTGGGTAAGTCCGGTCGGCAAGTCCGGTCGGACCAAAAATGTTGTCAAAGGTTATGAAATGATATGTTGATGGGGATTGATAGGTAATGTTATAATTGTTAAGGACATGTTAGGTGAGTTTTAAATGGCAATTAAGTGGGTGAAAAGTTGTATCAAATGTAAAAGTAAAACAAGTTAAAATGTAAAGTTATGTAACTAAGTTAACGGGGAAAGTTAAGCATTAGACATTAAATAATCAAGCAAACCCATGTTAATAAAACACATGATGTTAACAGTTGTTCGAGAATCGCTCGAGGAACTAATGGACGTGGTAAAGTGGACTCCGGCGACAGGTATGGTTTTCTTGCAACCTGTGTCCTACCGGATTACACCGGCTTGTATGCCAATGTGTTTTTCTGTATGTTTGCCACGTTGTAAGATTAAAAATTGTAAGAGTTTACAGTAATTCATTTATGTGCGTGTCCAACTCCTAACATTTAACCTCGGAAGTGTTAACCTAGTACTGAGTCTAGGATACATGAGAGTCGTATTCGGAGTAAACGACCCGTACCATGGGACGTACTAACCACGGCTATGCGTGTGTTAATTGTGTGATATGTGTATGTGAATGTAGGGATCTCCCTTGTGTGTTTAACCCAGTTGTAATACTGTATGGTGTGTAGTCATGATAGACTCCATAGTGGGGTTCTAACTAATATCTAAAGTAAGTATGTACTAACAGTGGTGAGGAATCCGGTTTGGCCGGTCGCGCGTTGTTTGGGAGAGGGTATCCTTCTTAGCCTTACCCTTCTCTTTGTTATGGTTGTTTCCCTCACGGGTTATGATCTCCCATTAGCTTATTCCAAAGCTTAGCTATTCTGACTTATGTTCGGTTTAGGGGGAACATGTGTTTGTGTGGTGTGTTCGGGCCTCCAAACCCGAACCGCCTTAACTTAAGTTACTCGTCCAACTATTAGGACGGTAATGAGTGTTGTTGTTATTGTGTAACGAGCTTATCATGAGACTGGCAACATTCTCTAGGCTCACCAGTGTATAAACAATGTTTGGGTTGGTTCCTAAGAGAACCACTCCCGTTATGTTATGTATTTTTGTTGTGTTGCAATATCTATTGCGGTATTATGTTGTGCACATGGAAAGGTGCAAAGTGCTGTTAAGTGTTGTATGTAGTGTATGTTGTAGGTTGTATAATGTGGAGTGTGTGGATCATGGATATGATTCCCAGTTTGTGATAGGAGACGTTTAAGGATAACCCGATTTAAGGGTATGTGTCGTCTATTAAGGAAGTAGCTCCATTAGAGGAGGAACACTCTAGGGATGATGAATACCATGAGTGACTTATTAAGTAAGGATATATTATCCGGTTGTTGAGCCCGTCGAGGCGAATGATTATGTGTTGTGTGTTTACAGTTGCATGTATGATTTAGAAATTAATCAACCGCATGCTAAGACGACAATTAGTTGTGCGTGGCCCGGTAGCATGTGGGCTACGGGATTACCATACCAGCAAAGGTGCTGAGCCCCTTGGGGGCCACCCTTTCTCTTCTTTTCCTATTTCAGGTACGAAGTGCTGGAAGCCGTTCGAGAGTAGGACGGGTAGTCGTTGTACATGGGTAATCATTTAAAGTGTATGTATACAGTAGGTGTAGTAAGACCGAAATTGTTGTCGGCATCAGTTTATAAATACTCGGTATAGTTGAAAGGTGTACGTTGTTGTTGTTGTTAATGGAAAGGGATAATAATATGTAGTTGCTCGGGAATTTAGCCCATCAGACCGGTACAATGTGTATGGATTAGCCTTGTTAGCCACGTGGGTGGCTAACGGTGTGTAACACCAACGTGTTAAGTAATGTGATGAGATTTGTATTTCCGCTGCAGTTAATTTGTAAGTGTGTTAATGTTGGATGGGGTGTTACAAAAAGATGTGTGAAACTTGTTGAAAACAGATTGGGGATTGAGTTGTTGAGTGCAGGAAATTTTAAGTGTTGTTTTAGTATCGGTAAATGTGCATGGGAGCTGTATATTGATGTTGTGTATAAACAGGTGAGATGATGTTAATGTGTGAGAGAAACCATGTGGAGAATGTTAGTAATATAGGGGAGACTATGTCAAATTTTGTCTAGGAATTTGAGGACTTAAGTGTTCAAGATGAGAAAACAACCTAGGTAGTGACTAGGTGTATGTGGAGAGTAAAATAGGGGTGTTTGGTAGCTTGTAACAGATTTGGGTATGATTTGTTGATGGGAGGTAATTAGGAAGTGAGTGGATGTATTTTGGATACTAGGAGTGGCATTGGTTGAGGAAGTAATGGAGGTTAGAAGTTGAGTACAAAATCTGTAGCAAGATGCATGAAAATGCATTGGAGAGGTTAGGAAAAATTAGTGTGCAAGGATTGGTAAAAAGAGTGTTGGACTTGGGTATAGATATTATAGTTGCTTGGAAATGAATTGGAATGGTAAGATGGCATTAGGAGAGGGAACTAGGCATGGAGGAAATAAGAACCCAAAATCTGTAGCAACGACCACTTGGAGAAACTATTGTAAGTGTTGAAATGAAGTGAGGAAAAAAATAGTGTAAGTGGATTGATGGATTTAGTAAAGCATTTGGTGGGTGAACTAAGGCAATTTGAAGGGCCTAGGTAGTGTTAAAACATGTGAGATTACATGTAAGAAGATTGGAGAAACAATGGGTAAAGTATGGGACTGAAAACAGAAGTTAAAATGCAAATACTGGGCCCGACCGGACTTGCGACCGGACTTGCAAGTTCGGTCGAGCCCAGATTTACAAAGACGGGAACGCTTCTGGAATCGACCGGACTTGCGACCGGACTTGTAAGTTCGGTCGGACCAGAAAAATTCTCCCGTCTGTAACCTACTGGAATCGACCGGACTTGCGACCGGACATGCAAGTTCAGTCGGCCAGAAAAATTTCCGTCGAGTAAGCTACTGGAATGGACCGACCTTGCGACCGGACTTGCAAGGTCGGTCGGGCAAAAATTTTTCCGTTAAGTAACTTACTGGAATGGACCGACCTTGGGACCGGACTTGTAAGGTCGGTCGGCCCTGGAATTTACACCCGATGTAACCTACTGACTCGGACCGAACTTGCAAGGTCGGTCGCAAGTTCGGTCGGGTCAAAACTTACAAAAAAAAAAAAACTATAAGGCTATGGTTAGTATATGTATGTATGTATATGTACACCCACCTATACATACGTACATATATGTGTAAGTAAACCATTGTTAAGTAATTAAAAGTAAGTAAATGAAATGTAAGTATAGGAATGTGAAGACCTAGTAAGTATGAGTTAGGAAGCGTAAAGGTAACCGAATTAAGTTAATGATAGTTAGATTAATTATTCGGTTGTATGTATATCATAGGATTGAATTGTGAATACCGGAGGAACGTTGGGATACAAGTACAACGGTGAAAGGTATGATTTCTTCATACCCTGTATCCTAATCTGGTTACCCCGATTTGTGTGCTTATTTGATCACCTAATAAGATAAATGCATGAATTGGACTATATTGCACCTACTTGTGCTTGTTTACATTGTTCTTGATATTTGTCTTGAACAATAGTTTGTATAATTCATGAAACATATGAATGATGACGAAGTGTATCATACTTGTAGTGTACTTGTATATTGTAATGTATTTGTATGTAAGTGTATATGGGTATTGTATTATTGTGGCTTGGATGTTGACTTGTACTAATTCCTAACCATCTAACTCCTAACTTAAGTGAGTAAATTGGAATGAGTACAAGTCCGATATAGCTTCGGCCACGCGTGAGGATGCGGAGTCACAAGAGGTTGGCTGCAATTCCTGACTCTTAAACTGGTCCGCGGCCCAAATCCCTTAAATGGGTAGCATCCCGGATTGGTGAGTCAAGTAAATCCCGGAGGTGGGACGGTGTAGTCCCCAGGGCCGGAGGTCCCGACGACTTAACTTGAGTAAGAGTAAGAGTAAGTAAGTATGGATCCGTAAGTATGTATGAGTATGTATGCGTAAGTATGAGGTAACGAGTAAAAGAGTAATCTCCACCCGATTAACCCGGGTGGACCAATGAAGCTAACAATATTGTATATTGTGCATGAGATGTGTATGTGTAATTCGGAAAGAGGTAAGTATGTATCGATTGGGTTATACTGTATTCCTTGTATGAAATGAATTGTATGTGTGTACGCTGTGTGAGTATTATTGTATCGTGTATAAGAGCATGTATGCATGTATGTTTGTATGAAAACGAACCGCATGTATTCGACCAAGTGGTCGGCGTACCCTCACTAGTACACGGGGTATGCGGTTATCATGCTTGGCGAAAGCTGACCCCTTCGGGGGACATTTTTTAGTGTGCAGGTACCCGAAGCGAATATGGTCAAGGAAGAGACCAGAGGCACGCCTTGTACTTAGAAAGTAGGTAGTTGTGAGAAATGGGTAAACAAAGACTCATAATGAGTATCTATGAACTTGGAGGAAACATTGTATATGTATTTGTATTGGGAACCTAGTAAACTCGGTTATGTATATTATGTGGTATGGTATTGTAAAGGAGTAACGTGTTGAATGGAATATAGTAGCATTGAACTGGAGAATGGAGTATGTATTGTAGATGTGTAATACTCGGGATTCCGGTCCGTCAGACCGATGCTGTATGTAGAAGTAGTAGCCTTGTTAGTCACGTGGGTGACTAACGGCATTGTATCACCCATTGTATGTAAGTATATATCCGCTGCGTGTATCTGATATGTAAGGAGATTGGACGGTAAGCACTGTATTAATGGTAAGGGTGTTACAAAAAGTGGTATCAGAGCGAAGTATCGCTCTGATGACTGGAAATACCGAGTTTAGGAATACCGAGTTAGGAATTAGAAGCTTAGGGCTAAGGGCTGAGCGTTAGCATTAGAGATATGCTAGTTAGGAACTACCGGTGAGTACCGGATACCTACAATACCAGTCCCGCCCGCCGCAAACCCCACTGTTTAACTGGGGAAAGGACGCCAGAGAGAAGAAAAGTCTTCTCATACTCGGGGAAACCCGATCTGGCAGTGGTGAATTAACCACACAGTAAACAAGAACCGACATTTAGAAGATTCCAAGAACTGGAAGTCCCGGAGATAGTTCCCGGTTGAACCACAACCCCGCACGTAATAGCGGTAGAATGAGTTCTCCAACCACGAGGAGGCTATAACTTACAACAGCATGGGGCGACGTGCTTAGCAGTCGCGACACCTAGCTAGTCAACCAACAACAGGAAAGAAGCACTCACCGTGCAACGGAATGGAAAAGGGAGCAGTAACGGAACCCGAGACACAAGTCTACGGGATAGTGACACTTGAATAATGCCACCAACGGTATGCTAGCCGACTGAGGACATAGTCGGAAGCGGCTAACTCCAAAACTACGATGCCATCAAGGTTGCAACACCTGGCCAATATAGATCAGACAACTACAAGAACAACCAGGAGGTATAAACTAATAGGACTACAAGCGTAGTGCCTAAACAAGGAAGGCTCAGTAACCACCAAAAATGTGCGGGAACGAGCCACAAGGAGCGACACTAAACCAAATAGAACGGAAACCTCCAAGGAGTGGAGAAGTACCCAGATCTACGACAGCCATGTCTAGACCACCAAGAAGCTACCTAAAGGAGCGGGTATACCAATTATAGATCAATAAGATCGAGGGAAGCGCCAACAAGACTAATAAACACAAGTGGGAAATCATACCGTGATCGGTATAGGATTACTCAAAAACCACCAGTACCACGCACTTGCCACGGCAAGTGCAGTAAAGACAGAGATATGTAAAGGAACACTAACACGTCACAAGTACATAATAATGTACGGTGACCGTAACGAAACAACCACAGGATCACACATCCTGACGACCAGACGTATGAGACCTTGGAAAGGCCTAACGGCCGACCACAGTATTTAGAACATACCAGTCAGCGAGAAGCTAGACTTGGTCAAGACCCCAATATGGCTATGCCATGCAGAACATCTTTTAACACCGAACCATTATTTTCAAACCAAGTTTTCTTTCAAAACCACAAACCTTCTTTTAAAACCTTGGATTTTAAAAAAAACCGAACCAACATAACTACGGTGACAATAGAATACTTCACCTAGGCGTGTGACGAGCACTACCAGTGTACCCAATTACGGGATGTGGGACAACCGCACTCTGAAGGAGCTTGCGGGCCTGGCATATAGTTAGGTAAGTGGTAACGTATCAACATGGTACCCCACGTATGTATACATGTAGTGTGCGACACACGGGAAGTAGTCAACTCCGTTCTACGGACCATGAGTGAGTTCAATCAGAACAGCTGGACACCTCAGACGAGCAAGTAACAAGGAACTCAGAGAACCCATCTGAAGATGAGGAATAAGAACTAGGAAGTGCAAAGAGCACATACTAGTAAGTATAGACATTGGATATGTCTCAAATAATCCAAACAATACATGATAGCTGGAAGGGATACCCAGCCTAAACACCGTAAGGCAGTTGCCTAACGTGAACACCACAATGCTCAGCAAACGGGACAGAACTCCCAAGAGCAATCACAAGATTACTGCGGAGCACAACCCATCATTGGAGAGGAATATAAACCTAGTCAAGAATACTAGGAGCAAGCGTAAACAGTCTACCCAAGAACGGGAGACGTCATACCCAAAAAGGGACGACTCAAGTACAATACCATAAGACGGTATAGAGGACGACACACGTTATAAACATTAGCCGGATGTAACGGCACAGCTACCAACACCCAGGAGCGATCCTTGAAGGGTGTTTGCGTTCGCAACAGTTGAACAAGCGTAATGATATGGGCACGGGAGCTAAAATGAACACTCGGTTGGGACACCGAAGGGATTTCACTTAACAGGAAATGCCCTATAATACTGAGAGGCACCTATTAACACCAGATTGCCTAAAGGGTCTCCTATAACGGAAGCGTGATGTCACGACTTACCATGAAGCCCAATAATACCTCCAACCTATGACGGCATACGTGGAGTGGAAACATGTATAAGCAGCTTGCAAAGAGCATAGCTCGCAGCAATACGGCTCAGAAGTCGTAAACCAAATACGTTATATAAACTTAAACGGTTGCAAAACCGGCACCAATTGTTAACAAGACCTACAAGAGATATTGCCTCATACGACAAGAAATCAACAACTGGACCATAAATTCAGACCCAACATCCTGAGTGGCTTGGAGTAATGGCCAACTCAATGTCACTGTCACTAGGGCATCAGCCTAGTATGCAGTTGACGGAGTTCTTAATTACCGTCATGCCTTCTGTAGCAATGGTAGCACAGAGGCATAAGAACCATGATAATGCCGACATTGGCCTAGCCCACACTTGGACACCACGAAAAACCCAAGGGAAGGCACCCCTCGTTAACCGAAGACCACCAATGTGGTGATGATGTGAAACCTTAGAAAAGGCTTCCACCTACTATAACAATAAAACCACGCAATAGATATTGCCAAAGGGTGATGGAATAAGGAAATCAGATTTCTAAACCATTATGACTTAAAGGAGTACGCATACTCCATATGTACTCAAGCATGTGGTGAACCGTTGTGTAAACACCAACATAGCAACCATGTCATTAGACCTATGAGTGGAGACAAACCCCTCAACAAGAACCTTCACTTGTCAGTGATAGAACACCCTCCAATTGGAGAATGGAACCAGAAAACCCTTGAAGTTTCATGGGATGTCCTAGTAATATACATACAAGCAAAACTACACAGCCAGAGCCTAAACTAATGCTCAGCACTGAGAAGCAATAAACATCAAAGCAATTAATGTGAACACACATTGAACACCACGAATGACTAACGCTCAAGAGAGCTTATGACCTGATGAGTTATCTCACCCTTGGCCAACCAAAATACTTGGTAAACCGTATCATAAAGGATAATGGAATGTGAGGTAAGCTAACCTACTCATGAAACCTAAAATGGAAAAACATCTCCACATTGGCAAGATATTAATATTGTGGTATGCTACGCCAACCGTCATACACACGAACATTGGAAACCCCAGGGTATACATACCATAAGAGAATGGTGCCAATGACAATGGCAATGAGTAAAGAGAAACTATCACAGTAACAGAAACAATAAAAACGATGTTGTATAATGAGTAAGAATGCGGTGCGCAACAAGCGACCGATAGGAGGAAGTAGCAGATAATGACACGGAGTATAAGTACGAGATGATACACGGAAATATTCCTTCCTATCACATAAGTGACTTACTGCCAAGCGTTTACGCCTCTGCACTCTGTATGACTGAGTGTTTTGGTATTGCACTTGTGCAGCTAATGATCTAATGGGGTGGCTGGGGATATGGAGAATGTAAACCGTAGTAAACCCTTCTTTTCACCAACAAACATGGAACTAGCCAGTTAAGCAAGCTTAGCAACGAACCGTGCGGCCTAAGGCCAAAGAAGCACGAAGAGTGTAACACGCACTAACAGTCACAGATGTGAATTCCAACGGAATAAAAGGTGAAGGGAGACTTAAGAAAGTCACTAGAACCGACGCATATCAATGCAAGGTCATACAAGTAAAGGACACTTGTACTGAACCAGAAGAACTGGTATAATTTAGAAACTATGGATACCAGAGGAAGCACTACAACCAAGTAGTGACTTAACCTCGCCCGACAATAAGTCGGAGGAACCTAACGAATAATCGTAGAAGCACGAATAGCATGTACAGTAGACTACCAGAGAGCTGGTTACAAATCCTAAACTCGTTGAGTTCAAACACGGTAAAAGAATACCGCAGTTGTTTAGTAAACCTTATTCCCATAATAGACGGATGAGAAGGTGATGTATAGCACATTAAGGGTAACACGAAGGGTAAGTAACCCAAGCTATCAGGGTCGCGCAGCAGAAGCTAGTGGGCCCTAGCTAGGAGACAATATACCTAGTGAGTATAATACAATGGATGTTAATGCCTTGAAGCCTGATAGGCTAGAACCGAATTAACGATGAGTTAAATAAACTCATATAGGAACTCTTGGTGCAAGGCTAAACCGTTCGTATGGTTAAGACCCTTTGACCAGAGCATATCCTATAGTATACCGTAGTGAAGCTAAACGCTTCAGTTTGCCCAAACTGATTAAACCAATGTTTAATAATAATAACATATGGTAGATTACGTGGGCGTAATCCCTTTTAAGGGGGGTAGAGCGAAAACCGCTTAATGCAAGTTTTATAAATAAAACACATAAAACTATAATGTGCATAGCACAAATGAGAAATTATTCGATGAGTGGTACTTACGTTATATAAACATACGTATTCATTCATATTGAATTGTGGTAACTAAGCATTAGACATGCAAATACCATAGGGTGAATATACCCATCTTGTAACACCAGTGTAAGAGTATTGGTAAAGAAGAGTAATGAGTAGTGGACGGAGCTCCACAAGTATTGTAACCTTTGAAGAAGTAGTACGAAATGAATGAGGATAGTAGATGAATGAAGTTTATGAGTAGTGGAATTGTAAGTAAAATATTTGAAACAATTGAAGACAACTAAGTCTTAGAAATGAAGTATTCCTTAGTTAGAATATAGGATATGATGGTGAGTAATGGACGGAAGTAGTGAAGGTTGATGAAATGAGCATTAGGATTGAACCATGGAGTAAAGCATTTGGGAAATAGAGTGAGGATGATTGATGGACTGATTCCATCCTTTGGAGATGTATGGATTCGTAATCACGACTAGAAAGAATAAAAAGATAGAAGAGGAAAACAATTAAATTATTTGTTTGGTTGAACCTGATGTGGGAAGTCGAACTTGATCCTGATCAGATCAAGGGAAACCGAACACAAATTGGGGTGGAAAGATAGTTCAACACTGATGCTGATCACATCAGGGTCGAATGATTCTTGAAGCTCCCCTTAAGTGGTCACAAAAATCACACATAGGATAGAAGTAAGGTATATATATTGGACTTTGGAGTTATGTGTTTTAGAAAATTTTTAATTGGTAGTAGTGAAGTATTTCTCTTAGACCGAAGGTTAAGAATTTGTGAGAAGCTTGTACCGGAGAAGATAGTAGTGTAGTATGTGGTATTATTCCAAAGGCAGCGGGACATAGAGGAGTCCTGCGTCGAGATGACCGGAGTGCCTGCGGGACTGCATGTGTATTGCATTGCTTTGGGAATAGCTTTGCACTGTATGTATGTATGAACTTTGTAATGAGGAACCAGATGGTTAGTAGTAGCGCGGATTGGAGTAGCTATAGTACATTTGGATGGTATGGTATGTAGAAACCTTGAGTAATGGATTTGGGAATTAGTAAGAGGAAGATCGTATAACCGTAGTATTAGACATGTAAGAATGAGTAAGCATTGTAAACTTATGACCTCGAACAACTTTGAGGACAAAGTTCTTAAGGGGGGTAGATTGAAATACCCCGACCTTAAATATGGCGATTAAATTATCCTAATAGGTATTTAAGAGCCTAATAATGGTTAAGAAGTATTTGCAAGGGAGAATAAATCCAAAAGAAATAAAGAAACACTTTAAAAGCGAAAAACGCTAAATAAGCGTTAAATAACCATAGGAGGTATGAGACCCCGGTTAGCGTATTATAAGGATTCTAAAGGCTTAATTAAGTCTAAATAAATATGAGGGAACAAATCCCGAAGAAAACGGATCCTTAAAATAGATTAAAAGCATTACCGAACCTTAAAGCACGTTTTTGGAGGTAACCGGGAAAACGTGTCTTTAAACGGGTCAAATAGACTCGTAACAATTTTAGTCAACTAAATAATCATTAATAAATATTGGTGAGGCTTTAGAACCAATAAAATCAATAAAACGAGTGATTAGTAAAAACTGTCAAAAACGGGAAGTTGTGGGGTAGAAATATAAATAACACAAACCTATGTGTCCAATAATGTAAAAAGAATTTTTCAAACCCATATGGGTCTGTGTGCTGTCCGATTTGGACCCCCCTCACACTCCCTCACACTCTCCTTATTTACTAAACAACAAAAACAATAAAGTAAAAACACCTCCTTACTTTATTACTCTCACACTCACTTTTACAATTCTCTCTCTCCCACACTCATCCTCTCTCACGTGAACATCCCCCTCACTCACCCTCTTCCTCTTCCTCCTCCTTCCATGCGATTTCCATGGAGATTTAGCAACCCCCACAAAAACCACCACTTCTCTCCCCTTAAAACTCCATCAAACCTTCTCCAAAAATTGTAAAAACTACACCATTGTGTTCCTCTCACCAAGGGCTACGTTTCTATCTTTCCAAAATTCGAAAACACCCCTTTTCGTTTTTATGGGTATACCCCAATTGGAGCTTCAACACCACCATTAGAAGGCCCTCCTTCTCCTTGTTCTTGTAAGGTAAAAATATCTTCAAAAACTCCATCTCTTTCTAGCCTCAAAGGCAAAACGAAATTTGAGCTAAAACTCTTGTGTGCTCCTCTTGTGCCCAGCCGGTTTAGGCATCTTTGAAAGGGTGGAAAGATCATTCTTGAACTACTCCAAGTGTTTTATAAACCCTTGCAAGGTAATGAAACTCTTAAACCCTAGAATGTACATTAAAAGCTTAAATAAGATTTAGTGTGGTTTTAGTATTGAAGCATGTATGTAAATGTTGGTAGTGTTAGACGAATTGAGACTACAAACCGGTAGAGAGAGAGAGAGAAGGAAGGAGAAAGAAGAAGAAAGAAAATCTAGAAGAAAAACAAGGTAAGAATACTCTTTTGTGTAACTTGGTATATATATGTATGTAACAGTCTTTGGAAGTTTGAAATGAGCAATGGAATGGTAATGTAGTAGTAGTGTAATGTGTAGGAGAATACAAGTATTTTGAAGCTTTAAAAGATGTGCGAAACTTGTTGAAAACAGATTGGGGATTGAGTTGTTGAGTGCAGGAAATTTTAAGTGTTGTTTTAGTATCGGTAAATGTGCATGGGAGCTGTATATTGATGTTGTGTATAAACAGGTGAGATGATGTTAATGTGTGAGAGAAACCATGTGGAGAATGTTAGTAATATAGGGGAGACTATGTCAAATTTTGTCTAGGAATTTGAGGACTTAAGTGTTCAAGATGAGAAAACAACCTAGGTAGTGACTAGGTGCATGTGGAGAGTAAAATAGGAGTGTTTGGTAGCTTGTAACAGATTTGGGTATGATTTGTTGATGGGAGGTAATTAGGAAGTGAGTGGATGTATTTTGGATACTAGGAGTGGCATTGGTTGAGGAAGTAATGGAGGTTAGAAGTTGAGTACAAAATCTGTAGCAAGATGCATGAAAATGCATTGGAGAGGTTAGGAAAAATTAGTGTGCAAGGATTGGTAAAAAGAGTGTTGGACTTGGGTATAGATATTATAGTTGCTTGGAAATGAATTGGAATGGTAAGATGGCATTAGGAGAGGGAACTAGGCATGGAGGAAATAAGAACCCAAAATCTGTAGCAACGACCACTTGGAGAAACTATTGTAAGTGTTGAAATGAAGTGAGGAAAAAAATTGTGTAAGTGGATTGATGGATTTAGTAAAGCATTTGGTGGGTGAACTAAGGCAATTTGAAGGGCCTAGGTAGTGTTAAAACATGTGAGATTACATGTAGGAAGATTGGAGAAACAATGGGTAAAGTATGGGACTGAAAACAGAAGTTAAAATGCAAATACTGGGCCCGACCAGACTTGCGACCGGACTTGCAAGTTCGGTCGAGCCCAGATTTACAAAGACGGGAACGCTTCTGGAATCGACCGGACTTGCGACCGGACTTGCAAGTTCGGTCGGACCAGAAAAATTCTCCCGTCTGTAACCTACTGGAATCGACCGGACTTGCGACCGGACATGCAAGTTCGGTCGGCCAGAAAAATTTCCGTCGAGTAAGCTACTGGAATGGACCGACCTTGCGACCGGACTTGCAAGGTCGGTCGGGCAAAAATTTTTCCGTTAAGTAACTTACTAGAATGGACCGACCTTGGGACCGGACTTGCAAGGTCGGTCGGCCCTGGAATTTTCACCCGATGTAACCTACTGACTCGGACCGAACTTGCAAGGTCGGTCGCAAGTTCGGTCGGGTCAAAACTTACAAAAAAAAAAACTATAAGGCTATGGTTAGTATATGTATGTATGTATATGTACACCCACCTATACATACGTACATATATGTGTAAGTAAACCATTGTTAAGTAATTAAAAGTAAGTAAATGAAATGTAAGTATAGGAATGTGAAGACCTAGTAAGTATGAGTTAGGAAGCGTAAAGGTAACCGAATTAAGTTAATGATAGTTAGATTAATTATTCGGTTGTATGTATATCATAGGATTGAATTGTGAATACCGGAGGAACGTTGGGATACAAGTACAACGGTGAAAGGTATGATTTCTTCATGCCCTGTATCCTAATCTGGTTACCCCGATTTGTGTGCTTATTTGATCACCTAATAAGATAAATGCATGAATCGGACTATATTGCACCTACTTGTGCTTGTTTACATTGTTCTTGATATTTGTCTTGAACAATAGTTTATATAATTCATGAAACATATGAATGATGACGAAGTGTATCATACTTGTAGTGTACTTGTATATTGTAATGTATTTGTATGTAAGTGTATATGGGTATTGTATTATTGTGGCTTGGATGTTGACTTGTACTAATTCCTAACCATCTAACTCCTAACTTAAGTGAGTAAATTGAATGAGTACAAGTCCGATATAGCTTCGGCCACGCGTGAGGATGCGGAGTCACAAGAGGTTGGCTACAATTCCTGACTCTTAAACTGGTCCGCGGCCCAAATCCCTTAAATGGGTAGCATCCCGGATTGGTGAGTCAAGTAAATCCCGGAGGTGGGACGGTGTAGTCCCCAGGGCCGGAGGTCCCGACGACTTAACTTGAGTAAGAGTAAGAGTAAGTAAGTATGGATCCGTAAGTATGTATGAGTATGTATGTGTAAGTATGAGGTAACGAGTAAAAGAGTAATCTCCACCCGATTAACCCGGGTGGACCAATGAAGCTAACAATATTGTATATTGTGCATGAGATGTGTATGTGTAATTCGGAAAGAGGTAAGTATGTATCAATTGGGTTATACTGTATTCCTTGTATGAAATGAATTGTATGTGTGTACGCTGTGTGAGTATTATTGTATCGTGTATAAGAGCATGTATGCATGTATGTTTGTATGAAAACGAACCGCATGTATTCGACCAAGTGGTCGGCGTACCCTCACTAGTACGCGGGGTATGCGGTTATCATGCTCGGCGAAAGCTGACCCCTTCGGGGGACATTTTTTAGTGTGCAGGTACCCGAAGCGAATATGGTCAAGGAAGAGACCGGAGGCACGCCTTGTACTTAGAAAGTAGGTAGTTGTGAGAAATGGGTAAACAAAGACTCATAATGAGTATCTATGTACTTGGAGGAAACATTGTATTTGTATTGGGAACCTAGTAAACTCGGTTATGTATATTATGTGGTATGGTATTGTAAAGGAGTAACGTGTTGAATGGAATATAGTAGCATTGAACTGGAGAATGGAGTATGTATTGTAGATGTGTAATACTCGGGATTCCGGTCCGTCAGACCGATGCTGTATGTAGAAGTAGTAGCCTTGTTAGTCACGTGGGTGACTAACGGCATTGTATCACCCATTGTATGTAAGTATATATCCGCTGCGTGTATCTGATATGTAAGGAGATTGGACGGTAAGCACTGTATTAATGGTAGGGGTGTTACAATATAATATAGAGTTTATGAAATAATTGTGGTTATAATAAAGATAATCAAATTATATTGGTATATGGAATAAGAGAAATAATTATGGATATATACTCAAAGAGATGAAGAAATATCATAATATGGGAATTCATTATCACATGTGAATACTACATAAAATAATGAACTAGTGAACTATCTGGAACCACTGTTAAATAACAGGGGAAAATAAAGAACATACAAAGTTATTATACAACGAGTATAAACGCTACAGTAACAGTACTGTAATATTTAGTGAATAGTTATTAATTTTACCCGGTATTGCATGTTTATATAACAACGTACGGGAAGGAACTACTGAACAGGATTTGTCAAGCTAGCAGTTACTTGGTGAACGATATGTTAATTGTGTGGTCTGAATGTCCTAAGGATTACCCTAAGGTCCAGACATTATGTGTTAATTAAGAGCGATATCTGTGATTTTATGTATATGATATTGTATACTGTATTGCTCAACACTGTTGTGTTTTATTTTACGCGAACGTCTTATGACTAGAAGTTTATACAACTAAATTGGAACAAGACTGACTGACCTTAAGGTATTATTAAACCTAACTGATGGTCAACTGTTATAGTCTTAACTCAAGGATTGGTTATTATGTTACTGACAAAAGGGGTAACTTATAAGAGAGGAATCCAGACTGTTTCGACTTTCTGGTTGCGCATCGTGATCACTATGAGAGACTTCAATGGGGAGTCACTCAAGGGAATCCATCAGTCAAATTTGAGGATGGCGGAGGGCACTGCCGTTGGTGCACAGGTTCGACCGGATCGGTCAAAATATTTATCCAGGGCCATAAGGTCAGCTGGTAACAGTTCCATTGGAACCCAGGGGACTATCGTCCATTAATAAGTTTTTAAGGGTTGTCTTATCATGACGCCTGAGGTGGAATTTAATTGGAAAAGGTTAAGTGATTGGTTTAAAGGATAAGGGCCAGGTGGCCAACTAACAAGTATAGTTTACTACGCGTATCTTGTTTGGTCATTGTTATGGATTAATGATGTGTGATTATTGGTTGTTGTTATGGATTATTGATGTGATTATTGGTTATTGCTGTGGATTATTGATGTGTGGTTATTGGTGTTGTGTACTATTGTACATTGATGTTTACAGGTGAGTTGTTATGTGATTGTTTAATGTTTACAGTTATTACTGTTGTTATTGTAAACCGGTATTACATGTAAAGAATCTAATATCAAGATGGCTAAAATGACTTAAGGAATATTGAAAATTTAAGATTACATTTAGCTTACTAGTATTTCGATTGCTGAGCCCTTCAATGGGCCAAACATTCCAGGTTATTGAAGAAGTCTCAAGCCGGAGTGCGGGACACGGGGGTAGCAGTTGTGTTTTTCAACAAACGCCTTTGGTTTTATTTTGTATTGTATTAAGGAGGTTGTTGTGTTCAGTTAGTTGCTCATTTAATTGGATTTGGTTTGTAATAATTAGAGTGCTCAGTATCTGTTCATCACAGCGTGAGGAGTTGAGATTGTTGGAAGGAGTAAGGATGCCTTGTTACTCACAAGGGTGAGTAACGGCGTGTAACACCAAGGTAGATAGTTTTATTTTCCGCTGCGAATTGTTATTTATTATGCTACGACATGCGATGTTATTACAGTTTAGGATTAGGGGTGTTACAAAAAGTGGTATCAGAGCGGAGTACCGCTCTGATGGAAGATACTGAGCCAAGAACAGTGAGCATAGGAATTTTGGGAAACGGGAAACGTCAGTGAGGATTCGTGACCTAGAAAAACTCTAGGAATATCTTATTGCTGTTGATTAACCTTCTTATATGTTTGTGATTGTGTATGTAAACGGTGTAGCAACCGAGTAGTAATAATAATATACTATAGATGTCGACAAGAGAAAGACCACGTGGAGGCAGCATTGGACGCGGTGGCGAGACACCGGCGGATGCTCCAGAGGTACCAGACCTAGCAGCAGCCATGGCAGTCTTCGCGCAGCAACTAGGAGCTCAACTTACGGGAGCCATACCCCACCCGCCGTAGCCCAGGGAAACCAACTGGTTGAAGAGCGTTTCAGACGCGAGAGTACCGACTTATTCAGGGGAACCGGACCCCGCCGCACTGGAGAAGTTCATTGAAGAGCACCAGAAGGTGTTCAAGGCTGTCAGAGTTCCAGAAGACCAGAAGGTCGACGTCGCCTCGTACAACCTGAAGGACACAGCTGACATTTGGTGGCGGTCTGTGGAGGGCCACCGTAGAGCTACACCGGACTTTGGATGGACAGCATTTGTAGAAGTGTTGCGGGAGAAGTTCTACCCCGAACACCTAAAGCAGAGAAAAAGGCAGGAGATCGAGACCTTAATCCAAGGGAGTCAAACAGTTGACCAGTACTACGCACAGATCACCAGTTTGTTGGACTACAAACCAGGAGTCGACTACTCCGACACTGTGAAGATTCAAAAGTTTAGGGGAAGATGCGCGGGAAGAAAGAAGAGAAAGAGTACTGAAGGAGATGATGGTGGAACAACCTCTGGCGGTTACTACAAGAAGGGGAAGAGATTCTTTGATAAGAAGAAAGGGCGGAAGGATTTCCATGATTAGAAGACGAAGGAGCAGGTCCTTCGTCTGACCGGCCCAACTATTAATGCTCAGCCACTAAGATCAGCACCACCTACAGGCAATAAGCCAACCCGACGTCACTATTACTGTAAACGCTGTGGAAATGATCACCCAGACGCTTAGGAAGGAAGGTGGAATGCCGCTATTGCAGAAAGGAAGGTCACAGGGAGTATGAATGCTTTCCCAATCCAGGGAGCCGAGTATACAAGGGAGCTAGAGGTTCACAAAGAACACCAGCTATTGAAGCGGGCGGACCCAGAGGAGGCCAGACGCCGCAGAACAACACCTATACTAGAGGACCGGCAGGACAACCATCCTCATCCGGGAGTCGGAAGGGAAAAGAGATAGTTCCATGAAGAAATACCCTATACACAGTGGGAACTTCAGGCGCTGAAGCTAGCGCTCAACGCGAAACCGGTAAGCCTAGAACTTGAACCAAATGCATAATGCATGAATGTGCGTTTATAGTTATTAGTCGATGAGACTTGAATGTGTTAATAAGTATCAAAATTTAGAGAGACCTAACTTAGGTAACCTCTCACCTAATAGGATACTTTGACATTTGTTTTCCTTACCTATGAGATCGAGGTCACCTGAGCCTATGAGCGAAGGTTGGGAATATCCAGAGGCATAATGCCAAGTACTTGACCCGGAATGATCCTACTTAAGAAATACTTAACTATAAAGGAACAAATAACCATTGTAAATGAATGTAGAACTTTGGGGATAGGCCTTGGAGGATTTTATATTCCAGGATATGGGAGTGGATCAAAACTTAAATTATATATGATATGTATGGGTAAGGATTGAGTAAGGAAAGGGATACCAGTTGTATCATTCTCCATAGGAGATGATGCTGAGTTATATACGGTGATAAGAAAAGGATGATTAAGGCGAACACGATTATTTTGAAGTCCGGAGACACGTTGATATTTGGTGGAGAATCCAGATTAGTGTACCATGGAATTAAGAGTATTAAACCGAATACAAACCGGGATTAACCTTGGGATAAAGGGTGTGAGGTAGTACAGTGAGGAATAACAAGTTAGTTTTGCTTGGACCGCCGAGGGGCGTTATCAACTGTCCAAACTTACAGTAACTACAAATTATGACCTGCCTAAATGACGAGCAGTTGTCATGAAAAGGGATATATTAATTAATATAAAATACTTAAGACTACATAAATTGTCAAAAGGGTTTGATGAAGACCTGCACGTGAAGAGCAAACACTGAAATTTTATGGGATACCCAGGCACCGAGCTTACCGCTCAGTGCAGGACTAGAAAATCTTACAATCCCTTATTAACTTTGAGAGAAGATAGTGCGAAACCTTGAAATATGATAATAGAGAAACAAAATCTCAAAATATATATCTAAACATCCATCACAGATAAGCACGGGTTTTAAATACCTGAGCAAATACCAAGGGTCTCAGCTAGTGTCAATATAGTGACAGTGCTGGACTCCTAATTAATAAAGGGGAGAGAACAAACTTTGAATCTATATTTTCTGAAGTCAGGAGAACTACCTAATTAGCAATACCAAATGCACATATATAAATATAATTTGGAGGTTGTAAACCTAAAACATTAAGGAGTATTGATACATTTCAGAGGGCTAAGTATCATTAAATATACCTACCCTATTTTGAGGCTTACATCCTACACTATCCTTATGGTTCTAAGCGGGCATATGCCTTCTATGACAACTCAAGTTATGAATACGAACAAAGAGCGCAAGAAATCAAATAAGTTAACCACCTATGTAATATAAATTTTAATATAAATATGGTAACGAATAACTCTCCTTGACATTTGCAATGAAGGCAGTGTAAGTTATATTAAGAGTTTAAATTAATATATACACTAAAAATGAGTGGAAATTTTGATTTAAAAGTAGGAAAACATACCCCTTGACTTGTAACAATTGTTTTACATGTAAACGTTCCTAACGTTATGTACTAATCCCTGTGATTCTAAATCCTCTATTTGATACACCTAATTGACCTATTTTTGGAAGCCATTGAGTTGTGGATTAACCACGTTTCTAAGAGATAGAAACAAACGATAAGCTTTGATGGTCATGTTACCAAACCGTAGGATTCAAACTGGGAACCCTTAGTTTGAGATGGTACTAATATTAAGAGATACTTAACCTAGGCTGAACATATGGTTCACCCGATTTATGGAGTCTAAATGAAATAAGAAAAAAAAGAAAAAAAAAGATAAGCTTTAAGGTGGAGGAAATAATACTTTATGGAACGGTAATTATTGATCGGGTTATGAAAACTTTTCCTTGGAGTCTAACTGTGACTGTCTTTGTTCTATGAATTGATAACTAAAGTATAGGCAATAATCAAGCCCTGATGAGTTAAATACTAGATGAGCCTTTTAAAGAGAAGAGAGTATTCTAAGATATCCAAGTCCATATCGGAATTTATTACTTGTATGATGGATTTAAGAGTTAAAATGATTGATGGATATAGTTATTAGACAGTATGAGCCTAGATGTCTTAATAAGAATTTACCTGTTATGCCAAGAGGAAAAACTGGCTTCCCCGCTTGACGATTTGATCAAAGGAATATGGTTTCGGGGATTAGGGAATACATTAGATTCGAGTATAGGTTATAACAGATATTGAATTAGTTGTATAGTGGTCAGGAGAAAATGTAGTACTCACCACGCCACAAGCTTGATAAGATAAAATTTGGAAAATAACAATTATGTGATTGTTTGATATTTGACGTGGGAGGTCGAACTTGATCCTGGTCAGATCAAGGAAAAACCAAACACAAAATGGTGTGGAAGGATAGTTCAACACTGATGCTGACCCCGTCAGGGTTGGATGATTCCTGAGACTCCTTACAAGTGGTCACAAATATTTCTGTGATACATAAGTATTTATTCTTAAACCTAATATAAGATGTGACTAATAAGTATATGAGATGTAGAATGTGTAAATTAAGAGTTAAGTTATCCAGGTTACCCTGAGAAGATTTAATAGCTAAAACAACTCCGCGTATGTCGGAAAAATAGTCAATTGTGAGGGAAATACTAACTATTATTATTCCATGAATCATGATAATAAATTAAATAGGAGATCAAGAGATAATTACCAATAATAAGAGTATTCTCAAGCTAGCTTCTAGGTTATGGCCATATTGCTATCTGGAGGGAAAGATCGACTTCCATGTCTTTCTTTATGAATTCAAACCCAATATATTAAATGGGAACCTACCTATAAACATGGTAGAATATAAAGAGTAGAAACATTATACTCATACTCACATGAGTTGATTTAAACCGCAAGAACATGTCCAATTGACAGGAAACTATACCTTGCTAGAAACCTAGGGGTAACCCTACTGTGGTATACCTAATGAACAGACGATAGTAATCATGTATATACTACCGACAATTGGTGAATCAATAATATCAAGAAACCTTTCTATATTATACAAAAGATGCACGGCTCGACCGTAGCTCATACCTTACATTGAAAATGAAAACCGAATATGGTGACAGTAAAATCAAATACTAGAATCACAAGATGATGATCTGAAGATCAAAGAGAGATTTTAAGTAAGCCCAATACTAATACAAGACCCGAGCGCCGACGATTACAATTACAAGCGGCGATTAATGGAAGTATGTTACACACGATAGTTTAAATAAGCCATAATATTGGCAACATACAAGATAGTAGATCACCTTCACCCATACATACGAGATTCAAATATAAAAGCATACTAATGCACTATGGAACGTATCAGAGAATGCAAAGATTCTTGGGGGCTATACCCCGTAAACAGACAAAAATCATATACTGATGTCCGTAGGAGAGACCTCGAGTTCGCAGTAGGCGATCGAGTCTTCCTTAGAGTTTCACCTATGAAGGAAATTTTTAGATTTGGGCAGAAGGGCAAGCTTAGCCCGAAGTATGTAGGACTGTACCTTATTACGGAGCGAGTGGGCCCATTAGCTTACAGATTAGATTTACCTGTTGAGCTTAGGAGAGGGCACAATGTGTTTCACATTTCCCAGCTAAAGCAGTTTGTGCCTCACACATCACATATCTTAGAGCCCGAGACACTCGAACTAGACATTACAATTAGATATGAGGAGACCCCAGTTCGCATTTTTGACGCCAAGACTAGGGAGACCAGGAACAGGACCATTAGAATGGTCAAGGTTCTTTGGTCAAACCATGACATTGAGGAGGCGACATGGGAGTTAGAAGACTCCACGCGAGACAAGTATCCAACACCTTTCTCTTAGCTTTATGTATACTTGTGGGGGGTACGTGGGCGTAACCCTTTTTAAGGGGGGTAGAGCACCACATGCGACTTGCATATCTGCAGTCTATACTGGATTTGTATTTGGTTGTTTGTGTTTGATTGTTGCGCATTTGTGCAATTGGTTGGATGGTTGTCCTATGTGACACTGGTTGATTAATGATATGTCCTATGTGACACTGGTTGGTTATTGTTGTATCCTGTGTGACACTTGAATGGTTATGGTTGTGTTCTATGTAACACTTGATATTTATGTGTTCTATGTAACACTTGGTTGATTAATAAAAGTACACTTATTACTTGCAGTATATTTATTCCTATAATCACACAAGAGATTCACTGCCAAGGGTTTACGCCTCTGCACTCTGTAGGACTGAGTGTTTTGGTATTGAACTTGTGCAGTGATGACCGAGTGGGATAGCTAGGAAGTTGGGACACTTATTTGCTTTACAATATTTATCAAATAACTTATGCTATGATTACATTGTTTGCCATGAGCAAGATTATGTGTATGTACGAATTGTATACGCTCAGATTACTGATGGAATGTAGAGGAGTCAATATAGTATTGACACCCAGGAATGATAAGCGTACAGAGAATATATACGAGGAACTTGATTCCATAGGAGGAATAAGTATAAGTTATGACTTCGGGACGAAGTCCTTTTAAGGGGGGTAGACTGAAATACCCCTAACCTTTAAATAATTAAATAATGGTAAATAAATATTATCTGGGGGATTATTAAACCCTGAGAAAAGTATATAAACACTTGGGCGTTAAAACACACCTAAACTCCTTAAGGTAAAAAATGAGCGTTAAAGCCCGACCTTAAGCTAACCAAGTTATATAAGCTATAAAACCCATATTGTAACACCCCTACTACACACATCACATTACTTGGAATCGCAGCGGAATATTAACAACTAAACAGTAACTAAACGATTGGTGCTACAACGCCGTCAACCACCCACGTGGTTAACAAGGCTGAATAAATACAAGTGTACCGGTCTGATGATCAGACTCCCGAGCATAGTACTAATAACCATATATATACATCAACAAAATACCGAGTGTTTACATACATCCTTCACTGTAACCCATCACTGTAATCCGTCATAATCAAAATATACCGCCACGGGAGCATAGGCGCATCCCGGGCCAACATCCAAAAGTAATCAAAAGTAAACCTGCATCCTAGGATCTAAAGCCACTCCGCTTCTTCAATCCTCGTCCTGCAGCATAAGAAATATGGATCCCCCGAGGGGGTCAGCAACCCTTGGCTGGTATGGTTAACGCGCAGCCCATCGGCTACCGGGATACGCGCAACCAATTGTCATGATGACATGGCATTCATTTTAAATCACACAACTTATACATATTTAACATAACATGGGTATTGTACACATCATCACACACATCACACACATACAATTCCTTTTAGGAAGAGAACCAACACAGTTAGTCCCCATTGAAAGCCTAGAGGATTTTGCCATGCTCATGCTTAGCTCGTTACATAACTCGTTACCGTCCGGTTAGATTGAACGGTTAACTTAACACAAGGTGCCTCGGATATAGTGATCCAAGCACACCGAAATAACACATAGTATGCCCCTGTGGCCCGACGTGAGTCAGTAAAATAGCCTTGGTTAAGCTAAAGGGAAGGTTGGAAACCAAATTGGAAACTCAACCATAACATACAGAGAGAATCGAACCGGTTATGACATCGAATCCCATACTCACACGCGTGGCCGGAACAGACCGGACTCCTCACTTCCCCCGTTAGCCCTTGTTAGTAGTTCATCATTGAACACAACAAACAATTCACAATAATAGGTCAAGTCTTGTTAGACACACCCAAGGGAAGAGAGAGTCATACTCAACAACATAATGATATTTAACAACGGTAAACTCTTTACATGGCTTAATCTTACAAAGTCATAAACACACAGAAAAACAAACAACATACAAGCCGGTGTAAACCGGTAGGCAACAGACTGCAAGAAAACCATACCTTGGTCCTTGCCTTGATTTGTTTCCACCGTAGGTCACTCCTATACATGATTCAAGAACGTCGGTTAATTAACTTACTTAACCTCCAAATTTACTAAGTGTTTAACATGCTTATTTGACATATTTAAATGTCTAACTTACCCTAGGTTACCTTCATTATATACCCTAGGGTTAACTACATAAGTCACATTCTTTTCTGTTTTTTTTTAAAGTTTTGGTATGTCCGACCCACCGTCCGACCCACAACTGGGTCGGACCCTTCCAGTGGTTTTCGGGTCTGAAGAACCTTACCTTGTCCGACCCATGTCCGACCCAACCTTCTGGGTCAGACCATTCCAGAGACATGTCCGACCCACGTCCGACTCACTCGACTGGGTCGGACCATTACAGAGAATTACATCGACCTCAGAACATGCATGTCCTACCCATGTCCGACCCACCCTTCTGGGTCGGACCATTACAGAACATTTTACCGCCTTACAAAACATGCCCGTCCGACCCACGTCCGACCCACCCTTCTGGGTCGGACCATTCCAGAACAATTTCCTAACGTCTAACAGAGGCTGTCCGACCCAAACTTGGGTCGGACCCCTGGGTCGGACGTCCTCTAAACTTACCCAAACTTTGTCAAATCTTCACCAAACTTCTCCTAAAGCCTCATAATGTTTCCTAACAACATTTGGTACCCTTATATCCACATACAACATCCATGAAACTCATTTTCTAATTCCTTAAGCCTTTACTTATTTCCTTGTAAAATTTCTTAACACTTATGTCATTTCCTCCTTAGTTTTCCCAATGGTATTTCATACCTATGATAACTACTATCCCAATTGCTTTCTCCTCATTTTAACATCATCTCCCAAGCATCATTTCTCACAACTAACTCCTTATGTCATTCTTGAAATCCTTTTTCAAATTTACACTTTCTCCTTATTTTACCAAAGTTTGCCTAAGTCTTTACCTAAGTCCAAAATGACTTTGGTACATACTAAAACCTCAAGCTCATGCCTAAGTCCTTGTTACACTCTAGAACACTTAAGACATTATATCTTCTCTTGTAAAACACCTAGAACTTCTTGCTTCTTACCTAAATTTTGGCATGGATTCCCCTAGAACATTACTAAGCCTAAACACTTTGTTTTCTCCATTAAACACACAAGAACACCTAGAATCACCAAGAACACTCTCATACACAACTTCACCAAATTCACACTACATTACAATATAGTGCATAATTTAAATTGCATGGGACTTAGGCCCTTAAAATGCATGGCTCTTAGGCCCTTAAAATGCATAACTCTTAAACACTGAATTTCCACAATATATATATGCCTTTGACCTGCAAATACACTCAACAAGCATATGCCTCTTACTAGTCTCTTGAGAACACTTCACTAAGTCATTCGCCATTTGCTCTTTAGGTAGTTTTAATAAGCATTATAAGCTCATTTCTCCTAAGGCATTAAACAACATTAGGTTAGTAGATTTACCTCTTTTCCAACCAACTTCTTTCTTGTTTCCTTATAAAAACCGGTAAGGTATTTGATTCCTTGTCAAGTTCTAAACAATATACAAACATTATAATGAGTATTCAAGCTATAAGCTTCATCTCATTGTAAACCCTAATTTTACATTGTTTCAAAAACATTAATGTAGTTGTTTTACCTTGTTCCTGAAGAGAGTTTGAATATCTAACAAGAGAGGACTCCACCTAGTCCATGAAGAGTTGGAATGAAGCTAGAACAAAGTCACACAAAGAGCTTCATCAATGGGTATTTTCGGTCACAACAAAAACATGGAGGAAATGTAGTTTTTATTTGAGATTCCTTACCTAGTAGCAAAGGAGAGTAATAATATGTAAAAATACAAGCTCAAGCTCCTTCAATGGTGGAACTCCATGGCACCGAAATGGTGGTCTTGGAATTTTAAGAAGATAGAAATAAAGAGCTTGATGAGAGGAAGAGATTGGTGGTGTTTGTTTTTTATTTGGACAAGTGAGCTAGATTTTACAAGAGATCAAAGAAGAGGTTTAATGGTGGTGTGTGGTATTACCGTGGAAGAGAAGGGAGAAGAGAGGTTGAAGAGAGTGTGGAGCCGTGTGAATACAAGGAAGAAATGAGAGAATGAGATAGACTTACTTTTTGAAGATATTTGTAGTTAAAAGTAAAAAGTAGTTTATTTACTTATCATTACTTACTTAATACATTAATAAGAGAGTGGTGAGTCACCACACTTAAGAAAACCGGCCCCCATTTATACTTAGGGGTAATATAGTCTTTATTTGTCAATTTAATTACTTATACAAACATATGTTACAAAATAGCTTATGAAAATCACTATTCACCAAAATAAGGCACTTAGAAGTGAAATTTTTGATTTCCCATTAATATAGCCACCCAAATGTGATACTATATAGTACACATATTAATTAAAGAGTAATGATGGACATTTAGCCATTCAAAACTCATTTACAAGACAATTTTTCAAAAATGTGCTTTAAGACTCCTTAAAGCACATTTTGTGTTTAAACTTGTTTTCAAGCTTGGTTTTCTTTGGTAATTGGTTTAATATGTTCATTAGTATATAAATGAGGTCTTGGTAAGTTCATTAGGTCTTAACCAAGTTTATCCCAAGCTTAGAGCACATTTTGGCTCTTATTGACTTTAAAGTACATTTTGTGTTTTATTTTGTTTAAATTTGTTTACTAATGTTTCTAAGACTCTTTTTAGTCTTAATACACCATATTTAGGTGTTTAAACAATATACTAAGGTTTGGGGTATTTCACATATGAAGTTAATCAAGGATCATTTTATGACCTTTAAAACACAAGTCCTCAGTTAGAACTGAGTAAAAATACAAAATGCCCGGGAGTTCCCTTAAGGGCCCCTTAAGGCCCGAAAGTCCCGGAAATACTTTATTAAATAAAGAAAAGCATTACACTTCATTATAAATGCACAATAAAACTTTAATGAACATTTAAGATGGAGTCCTCAAGCTAAATTCTCAGTTAAAGACAAAGTGCTCGGAGGTTCCCGATGAGTTATGATAGAGTCCTCAAGCTAAATTTCTTAACGCTCCTTTTTGATCCGAAAGTGTCAGGGTAGGCCAAAAATTGAGTTATGAGTCTATATAACCCCATATAACTCAATGTAACACCTTAATATATTATTATTGACTATAAACAATGTCAATAAACACTTGGAACTCATAGCGACTAATTGTTTCCTAGAAAAATCCTTAAAGCACAAAAATGCACCTTCGGGTGTCACAAAAATGTGTTTTACGCAATTGCCTTAAAGTTTTTGAGGAGCCACGAGTTGATAATCTTAAAAAGGGGATATATTGACCATCTAAATCAATTAATTCCAGTACTAAATTCATAGTACAAATGGGGGCGATTTTTGGGACAAAAAGGTACCAAAAATCAACATTTTTACCTTAAAACTTTCATCTTTTACCATGGTATAAATGTACCAAATAAATGCTGGAACCTATTACACATATTAGTATGGTCTTAGCTCAATATAATGTGACAGGAATCAAAATAAAAATCAGTCCCATTTGACCTCCATTGCATGCGCCATTTTGGGTGTCTAGGACTAGGATTTTAGCTAGAAAATTGTCTAATGGATGGTGACTCACCTTAGCATGTACTATATGATATAATGTCAATTAAATCAATAAATTGGAGCCTTCATCTACCGTATGACCTGCAAAGAAGACAAGAATGATTAATATAAGAAAAGGCAATGAAATAAAATACAAGCTAGATTTCCTTTAGATTTATATAATGAAAACTAACAAACAAGTTGTCCTATAGCCTCATGTGCTGCCGATTTCTATACAAATAAAGGAGTTTGATTTCTGTCAAATTGGTCAAGGGAGATAGCTACCTAACTATATGCATATCCATGCCTAATACAACAAAAAAAAAAAACAAATTGATTTCCTATGCCTTAAGGTGGCCGAACTCAAGCAAGAAACAAGGCTTAAATTGCCTTATAAAATTCAACTAAGATACCTACCTATATAGCCATGTTCTCTTGTCTTAAAACAACAAAAAAAATCAGTTGGCATCTATAGCCATATGCAGCCGTATAAACAAGGGAATGGAGTCAATAATGACATGTTAATTGCCTTAGAAAAATCAAAAGAAAACATGCACTAACCTTACCTTTGTCTTCTAGCTTCAATTAACAAACAAATGCTCCATTATTTCTTGTAACCAGCCGAAAGTCTAGCACCAACTAAGGACATTATTGAGTCAATAATCAAAGGAATAAACAAAGGAAAAATCTTGTCAAATTTGACAATTGTTTATCAAAAGAAATTGATTCATTCCTAAGCCTTCTTCTAATACCATACGTGAGCTTCATTCTTCCTTTGCCAACTCCTTGGCCGAATGAGTAAGCTCTCTTTCCTCTCTTTCCTTTCTTCATTTGTTAGTTCATTCCTTAGAGCTTCAAAGCTCCATTAATGGTGTTTTAAGTTCTAACATCAATTCTATGTAAATTCCTAGTTAAATCTCCTAAGTCTTGAAGCAAGAATCATCATAGCAACTCTCTTAATTTTCGCCAAGCTTTAGTGCTCCAAGGAGGTTCCTAGATTCAACAACAACACAAGGAACAACAAGATCAAGTTAAGGTATTTTTCCATGTTGAAAATCCTAGCAAAATGCTTAATGTCATTTCCAAAAATTCAAGCTTCTAAACCAAGGTTCTCTTCATCATTTCATGAAGGAAATCTAGATCAACAATCATCTCAAGGTCTACCGAAAATTCCTTGAAAAATTCCTAAGGTAAACTCTTGTAAAACTACTCTAAATCTTATTTATAAATCCTTGTTAGAAGTCTAACAAATGGATCTCCTAAATATGTACAAGGAGGCCGAATTCTCTTCATCAAAATAGCATTTGGAGAGCTTGGAATTCAAGGAGAAATCAAGTACAAGAATTGTCTTGATTTAAGGAGTAAGTTTATATAATTAAGGTTTATTAAGTTTAAGCTTGATTTAAGCTTCAAACTTTGGTATAAAAATTATGTATAAAGCCTAGATAAATTAGGGCCAAAAATCATGGGTTATAATGTCAAGAAAATAATTTATAACATATAAGGTAAGATTATTACCTTAATGTATAAATATGTGTCACAAAAATTAAGTATGATGCATATAAGTACAAGCTGAATTATCTAAGGATTAATTGTGCTATTTTGAGTTTATAATCATTCTAAGTCATTAGCATAATTTTTAGAAGTGTTATATGGCTTATATACATTTATATATATTTATTATAAAGTTTAAAACAAGTTTTAAAACCTCATGGTAAAAGAATATTAAAACCGAGAAGGAAATGTATTATTTGGTGATATTTGAAGTGTATAAGTATATTAGATTATATTATAAATTTTGGGAGTATTAAAAATAGCTACAAGTATTTATTTGGCTAGTTTATAAAGTTATGTGGTTAAAATGTAAATTTTGAAAAGATTGGTGTATTATTTATGATTGCCGAGAATTTAAGGAGCTGTTTGGTATAGTTATAATATAATATAAGCTAGGAATTAATATTATGAATTTTGGTGAATTTAAATAAGTGGTTAAGTGTTAAAATGATATTTTATAAAGTTTTGGGACTGTAACACCCCATCCAACATAAACACACTTACAATAAACTGCAGCGGAAATACAAACCTCATCACATTACTTAACTCGTTGATGTTACACGCCGTTAGCCACCCACGTGGCTAACAAGGCTAATCCATATACATTGTACCGGTCTGATTGCTAAATTCCCGAGCAACTACACAGTATTATCCCTTTCCATTAACAACTACAACAACATACACCTTTCAACTATACCGAGTATTTATGAATTGATGCCGACAACAATTTCGGTCTTACTACACCTACTGTATATATACACTTAAATGAATACCCATGTACAATGGCTACCCCGTCCTACTCTCGAACGGCTTCCAGCTCTCTGTACCTGAAATAGGAAAAGAAGAGAAAGGGTGGCCCCCAAGGGGCTCAGCACCTTTGCTGGTATGGTAATCCCGCAACCCACATGCTACCGGGCCACGCACAACTAATTGTCGTCTTAGCATGCGGTTGATTATATTTAAATCATGCATGTAACAATAACTCACAACACATAACATTTCGCCTCAATGGGCTCAACAAACGGATAATATAACCTTACTTAATAAGTCACTCATGGTATTCATTATCCCTAGAGTGTTCTTCCTCTAATGGAGCTACTTCCTTAATAGACGACACTTACCCTTAAATCGGGTTATCCTTAAACGCCTCTTATCACAAACTGGGAATCATTTCCATGATCCACATACTCCACATTTTACAACATATAACATACACTACATTACAACACATAACAACACTTGCACGTTTCAACGTGTACATCATAACATCACAAACAAAATACATAACATAGCGGGAATGGTTCTCTTAGGAACCGACCCAAACATGTTTATACACTGGTGAGCCTAGAGAATGTTGCCATTCTCATGATAAGCTCGTTATACAATAACAACAACACTCATTACCGTCCTAATAGTCGGACGAGTAACTTAAGTTAAGGCGGTTCGGGCTTGGAGGCCCGAACACACCACACAAACACATGTTCCCCCTAAACCGATCATAAGTCAGAATAGCTAAGCTTTGGAATAAGCTAATGGGAGATCATAACCCGTGAGGGAAACAACCATAACAAAGAGAAGGGTAAGGCTAAAAAAAGGATACCCTCTCCCAAACAACGCGCGACCGGCCAAACCGGATTCCTCACCACTGTTAGTACATACTTACTTTAGATATTAGTTAGAACCCCACTATGGAGTCTATCATAACTACACACCATACAGTTACAACTGGGTTAAACACACAAGGGAGATCCCTACATTCACATACACATATCACACAATTAACACACGCATAGCCGTGGTTAGTACGTCCCATGGTTCGGGTCGTTTACTCCGAATACCGAACTCTCATGTGATCCTAGACTCAGTTAACTAAGGTTAACACTTCCGAGGTTAAATGGTATCGGAGTTGTACACGCCACATAAATGAATTACTGTAAACTCATTACATGTTTAATCTTACAACGTGGCAAACATACAGAAAAACACATTGGCATACAAGCCGGTGTAATCCGGTAGAACACAGGTTGCAAGAAAACCATACCTATCACCGGAGTCCACTTTACCACGTCCACTTATGTTCCTCGAGCAATTCTCGAACAACTGATAACATTACATGTACTTTTATTAACATTGGGGTAACATGTTTGTTTAAAGTCTAATGCTTATAACTTTTCCCCGTTAACTTGGTTAAATAACTTTACATTTTTAACATGTTTCACTCTTTCATTTTACTTCAACTTTTCACCCGACAAATTGTGACTATAACTCACCTAACATGTCTTACACAACCTTATAACATCATTATCCATCAATCCCCATCATTAGGCATCTTTTAATAACCTAAAACAACAATTTTAGAGTGGTCCGGGACTTGGTCCTTACCTTAAGTCCCGGACCAACACTTAATGAAACTCTCGGCATTTTTAATAGAGTGGTCCGGGACCTTGTGCTCACCCCAAGTCCCGGACCACTACATGGAACAACTCTCGGCCTGTTTTTGATATATGGTCCGGGACTTTAACCATTAACCAAGTCCCGGACCCAAGCTACAGAATGCTATATTTGCATTTTTCTAACCTTGTTGCACTATTTCTCCACCTCCATTAATTACCCAAACTTCATACATGAACTTAGGCATACTCTAATACCAAAATATCACTTTGATTCTCCTTACAACATTGTCTTGTTTTTTTTTGCATAACTTTGGGGCCGTCCGACCCACCGTCCGACCCACCGCTGGGTCGGACCGTTCCAGAAACTTTTCCCGTCTGCTAGATACTCATGTCCGACCCAACCATCTGGGTCGGACCATTCCAGAGACTTAGAGCACACATGTCCGACCCATGTCCGACCCAAGACCTCTGGGTCGGACCATTCCAGAAACATCAACGGGTGACTTAACAGAGGCTGTCCGACCCACCCTGGGTCGGACCACTGGGTCGGACAACATCAGAAGTTGTCCAAAACTTGTCAAACTTTCTCCAAACTTTTCCTCAAGCCTCCTAATGTGTTCTAACATCATTTGGCACCCTTAGCCCTTCATATAACATCCATAAAACTCATTTTATAACTCCTTAAACACTTACTCTCTTCTTACCAAAATTCCTAACACTTATATTGTTTTCTCCTTAAGATTTCTAAGTGGTATTTTACCTATAATGACCACTACACCAAGGTGTTTCCTCTACACCTTAACATCATCTCTCAACTTCTTTTCTTACTAACTAAATCTCCTTTTCACAACTTCTTAAAATTCCTTACTCGAAACCCTTACCTAAACATCATTCCCTCCTTATTCACCAACATTACCTAAACCTTAAACAAACTTCTCCAAGACTTTAATACATTCACAAAAACACTCATTGAATCCTTAGAACTTCCAAGATAACACCTAAATTCTTGTATCACTCTAAATCACCTTAATACATGTTTTCTTCCCAAGTAAAACATTTGTTCACCTTTAACACTTCCTAGTTCACCAAAACTTACTTAAAACACTTCGAACTTCTTACACATTTTTCCAAATTTTGCCATAGCTTCTCTTGTATCTACTCACATCCAAACACTTAGGTTTTTACCTTATTTCATTCAAGAACACTTAAAATCCATCAAACACATTTTTATACACAAACTTCACACATTTAGCACTACATCACAATATAGTGCATAAGCTTAAATTGCTTGGCACTTAGGCCCTTAAATAACATGGCTCTTAGGCCCTTAAATTGCATAAACCTTAAACACTGAATTTCCACATAGTATATTGCCTTTAACCTGCAAATACACTCAACATCACATATGCCCCTTAATAAACTCCTTGAGAGCATTTTACTAGGTCATTCACCATTGGCTCCTTAGGTATTTTATTAAGCAATTCAAGCTCATTCTCCTAAGGCATTTAAACTACATTGAGATAGTTTGTTTACCTCTTTTTCCACTCAAACTTCTTTCTTGTTTCCTTGTAAAACCGGTAGGGTGTATGGTTGTTTGTCAACTTCTAAACAATGTACAAATAATAGAATGAGTATTCAAGCATTATGCTTCATCTCATTGTAAACCCTAGTTACACATATTGTTTTAACACATTAAGGTATTTGTTTTACCTTGGAATTGGAAGAGAACTTGAATAAGTATCAAGAGAGGACTCCTCCTAGACCTTGGAAGATTCCAACAAAGCTAAAACAAGCAAGGTGAAAACACCATTGTGAGGTGAATTTTCGGACATCATATAAACATGGAGGAAACATGGATTTTCTTTGAGTTTCCTTACCTTGAAGCAAAGGAGAACAATAATATGTGAAAAGGTGAGCTCAAGCTCCTTCAATGGTGAATCTCCATGGCACCAAAATGAGGCTTTTGAAGATTTGAAAAGATAGAAGTGTAGAGCTTGCTCCAACTAGAAGAATGGTGGTCTTGAAATTGAATTTGGACCATGGAGCTAGGAGTTACAAGCATTCAAAGATGGAGTTCTTGTGTGGAACTTAGCTAATCGTAAATGAAAGGGAGGAAGGGAGCTTGAAGACGTGTGAAGTAAAGGAGGAAAGGAGAAATGAAGATAGGTTTTGCTTTTTGGAAGATATTTATGTTATAAAGTAACTCTCTTCCTTTACTTACTTTTCCTTCCTTTCCTAAATTGATTTCTTTTACATGTTGGTGACTCACCTTGATAAAAACCGGCCACCATTTAGTAAGAAGGGTATAATAGTCTTTGTTGACCAATTTAATTACTTATAATAACATATGTTACAAACTAGCTTATCAAAGTTACTATTCACTAAAACAAGGCACATAGATGTGAAATTTTTGATTTCCCATTGATATAGACTTCCAAATGTGATACCATATAGTACACATGTTAATTAAAGAGTAATGATGGACATTTAGCCATTCAAAACTCATTTACAAGACAATTTTTCAAAAACGTGCTTTAAGACTCCTTAAAGCACTTTTTGTGTTTTAACTTGTTTTCAAGCTTGGTTTTCTTTGGTAATTGATTTAATATGTTCATTAACATATAAATAAGGTATAGGTATGACCATTTGGTCTTATACACCTTTATCCCAAGCTTAGAGCACATTTTAGCCCATATTGACCTTAAGGTATTTACTTATGTTTTGTTTGGTTTCATTGTCTACCAAGGTTTCCTAAGGAATTAATTAGCCTTATAAAATCATAATTAAATGTTATTAAGTCTTGGTAGGCTCTTTGGGTCCTAACCAAGTTCACTCATAGCTTAGAGCATGTTTTTGCTCATACCGTATCTTAGTGCTTTATTGCATTTACTATGGTTTAAATTGTTCACTGATGTTTCTAAGGCACTTTTTAGCCTTCACATACCATAGTTTAAATGTTTACCAACATATCAAGGTTTGGGGTATTTCAGGGACTATTTTGTAAATATTGGAAACTATGGTTTATGGCCGAGAATTACATATGAATTTATGGGTATATTAAAGTATTAATTATGAAATTAAGTCTTGGTCAAAGTGTTGACCAAAAACTTTGGGTTAAAATGATTTATGACATAAAATATTAAGTTTATAAAAGTTATGGGGTGAATATGTAATTTATAGAAATTATTATGTAAAACCGAATTGGACAAGGGGTAGAAATGTAATTTATAAAAGTATATGGGCCATTTCGGTTATTTAAGAAAATTAAATATTAAAACTATAGTTTATAAGTTAATATATAACTTATATAAAGTTTTGAGGTTAAATTGTGAATATAAGGGAATTACATGTTAAGACCGAAAATAAAAGTGGTCATTTGATAATTTATAAAAACTAATATATTTGTTTTGCAATTTCTAGAACTTAATGTGGATGATTAATGAATTATGAAAATTATAAGGTTATTTGGTAATTTATAAAAGTATAAGGGTCGTCTCGGTAATTAAGGAAATTAAATAATAAAACTATGGTTTATAAATTAAAGTGTAACTTATATAAAAGTTTTGGGGTTAAAATGTAATTATGAGAAGTATATATGGAAACCAAAAATTTAAAGGATTATTTGGTAATTTATAAAAGTTGGATATTTGAATTGTAATTACCGAAAAGATTTATGTGGTTATTTGGTAAATTACAAAGGTTAATGTGTCCAAAATATAAATACCGAATTTATAAGGTTATTTGGTAACTTATAAAAATTATTGTGTCCAACTTATAATTACAGAAATTAATAAGGTTGCTTTAATAATTTAATAAAGAAAGGAAATAAAACCAAGTAATATAATGTACTATGGTATGTTATGAAGTATAAAATAAGGTTTATTAAATAAAGGTGGTTATAATGAAAATAACCAAATTGCATAGTATAAAGAATAAGTGGAAACAATTATAGGATATAACATAAAGTTTATAAAATAAATGTGGGTGTAATAAAAATAACCAAGAGAATATAATATAGAGTTTATGAAATAATTGTGGTTATAATAAAGATAATCAAATTATATTGGTATATGGAATAAGAGAAATAATTATGGAAATATACTTAAAGAGATGAAGAAATATCATAATATGGGAATTCATTATCACATGTGAATACTACATAAAATAATGAACTAGTGAACTATCTGGAACCACTGTTAAATAACACGGGGAAATAAAGAACATACAGAGTTATTATACAACGAGTATAAACGCTACAATAACAGTACTGTAATATTTAGTGAATAGTTATATTAATTTTACCTGGTATTGCATGTTTATATAACAGCGTACGGGAAGGAACTACTGAACAGGATTTGTCAAGGTAGCAGTTACTTGGTGAACGGTATGTTAATTGTGTGGTCTGAATGTCCTAAGGATTACCCTAAGGTCCAGACATTATGTGTTAATTAAGAGCGATATCTGTGATTTTATGTATATGATATTGTATACTGTATTGCTCAACACTGTTGTGTTTTATTTTACGTGAACGTCTTATGACTGGAAGTTTATACAGCTAAACTGGAACAAGACTGACTGACCTTTAGGTATTATTAAACCTAACTGATGGTCAACTGTTATAGTCTTAACTCAAGGATTGGTTATTATGTTACTGACAAAAAGGGCTAACTTATAAGAGAGGAATCCAAACTGTTTCGACTTTCTGGTTGCGCATCGTGATCACTACGAGAGACTTCAATGGGGAGTCACTCAAGGGAATCCATCAGTCACATTTGAGGATGGCGGAGGGCACTGCCGTTGGTGCACAGGTTCGACCGGATCGGTCAAAATATTTATCCAGGGCCATAAGGTCAGCTAGTAACGGTTCCATTGGAACCCAGGGGACTATCGTCCATTAATAAGTTTTTAAGGGTTGTCTTATCATGACGCCTGAGGTGGAATTTAATTGGAAAAGGTTAAGTGATTGGTTTAAAGGATAAGGGCCAGGTTGCCAACTAACAAGTACAGTTTACTACGCGTATCTTGTTTGGTCATTGTTATGGATTAATGATGTGTGATTATTGGTTGTTGTTATGGATTATTGATGTGATTATTGGTTATTGCTGTGGATTATTGATGTGTGGTTATTGGTATTGTGTACTATTGTACATTGATGTTTACAGGTGAGTTGTTATGTGATTGTTTAATGTTTACAGTTATTACTGTTGTTATTGTAAACCGGTATTACATGTAAAGAATCTAATATCAAGATGGCTAAAACGACTTAAGGAATCTTGAAAATTTAACACTATATTTAGCATACCAGCATTTTGATTGCTGAGCCCTTCAATGGGCCAAACATTCCAGGTTATTGAAGAAGACTCAAGCCGGAGTGCGGGACACGGGGGTAGCAGTTGTGTTTTTCAACAAACGCCTTTGGTTTTATTTTGTATTGTATTAAGGAGGTTGTTGTGTTTAGTTAGTTGCTCATTTTGTTGGATTTGGTTTGTAATAATTAGAGTGCTCAGTATCTGTTCATCACAGCGTGAGGAGTTGAGATTGTTGGAAGGAGTAAGGATGCCTTGTTACTCACAAGGGTGAGTAAAGGCGTGTAACACCAAGGTAGATAGTTTTATTTTCCGCTGCGAATAGTTATTTATTATGCTACGACATGCAACGTTATTACAGTTTAGGATTAGGGGTGTTACAGAAGGGGTCTATCTTGGCACTTCGACGCTGCGGCTTGGGCGGCTTCTGTATTCTGGTAAAGGTGGTGCTAGTGGATGTGTCGTGGCTGTTGGTGGGCAACTCTTGGACTGGGGAAGACTCACCGGAACCTGAGGAGACTTGTTGGGCCTTGACTGATGATCTTAGGACGCGTTTGGCTGTGGGACGGGTTATAGTTTGAGCTTTTCGTTTTCTAGGTTTTGGTTTCAGAGATTGGGGAGGAGTTGGGGTTGCCAATTTTTCAAGAGATTCTTGTGGGGTTGGTGTTGGAGTTTTTTTGGGTGGAGCTTGCGGTGGGTCAATGGCTTGGGTATCGGAGGTAGGGTTTGGTTGATGAGGTGGTGGAGATGGTGGCTTGGTCTGGAGTGGGGTGACATCTTCGATATCAGTCTCAAGAATATCTGTCTTGGCGGCGGATGGGGGTGTTGGTTGGGGGGAAGTGTTGTGGGTGGATGGCGGTGGTGTGGTAGAGTGTGTGGGGGATGAGGTAGTTGTGGTTTTGGTGAGAGAGTGATTGGTGGTGGTGGTGAGTGGAGATGGGTTGGGGTTTGCCATGGACTGAAGATACGCCTGAAGGCGGAGAGGATCTTGGAAGATTTCGGCCGGGATATTGATCTCGTTAAAGTTAATGCCCGCCATTTGGAATTTGTTTTAGCTTTGGGTGTAAGGGGAATGTGAGTGAGGGAGACGGAGTAGGGTGATAGATGATATAAAGGCGGAAGTGACTAGCGGAAGTTATAGAGATTTCATGTGCCAGGCGAGAAAAATCAGGGGGCGCGAGATCAAGGGCGTAGATTTAGGCGGAGCGGGTGTGGATAGGTGACGTGGGTGTGTAGCGCTAGGTGCATAGAGGCATTTTAAGCAAGGAAACACAGTTCACAGATTCAAGTGCAAACAGAGACAGACTAAGTGAGACATAAGGGAGTACCTACTGATGATTGCGGTAGGGGCAAGGAGATGCGACCGCCTAGGTAGATGGAGTCAATCCAATTACTGATCGAAGTGCTTCAAATCGTACTGTGGACGAGAAAAAGCTTATTCAACTTGACTTTGTGCCCATAGAAGATCAACTTGCAGAAATGAAAACGGATTTCAATGTGTTTGGTTCTTGAGTGTTGGACTGGGTTTTCGGATATTTTGATTGTGCTTTTGTTGTCACAAAAGATTGGGATCTGTTCTTGGGTAACATAATAATCTTGAAGTTGTTGTTTCATCCAAAGAAGTTAGGAGCAACAGGCTGCAGCAGAGACATACCCAGCCTCCGCTGTAGAGAGTGCGACAAAGTTTTGTTTTTTGGAGGACCATGAAACGAGACAAAGACCCAAGAACTGTGCATTACCTGAAGTACTCTTTCGATCTTGGAGGGAACCAACCCAATCAGAGTCACTGTAGCCAGATAAAGTAAAAGTAGGAGATCGAGGATACCATAGATAGAGTGTACTTGTACCTTTGAGGTATCGAAAGATACGTTTGACTGCTTTGAGGTGAGACTGTTTTGGTGTTGCCTGGAAGCGGGCATAAAGACAGACTGCGCGGAGAATATCAGGGCGACTAGCAGTCAGGTACAAGAGGGACCCTATCATTCCTCTATACTCTATGGCATTGACACCGACTCCGTCGTTATCTAGATGAAGTTTGGCAGATGTGCAGCTTGGTGTTGACATGCTTTGACATTGGTGAGATTGTACTTGTCAAGGAGTTCCTTGATGAACTTTTGTTGATGGATTTTAATCCCTTCCTTTTCCTATTGAACTTGTAGTCCTAAGAAGAACTTTAGCTCACCTAACTCATTCATGGAAAATTCTTGCTTCATAAGGTTAGCAAAATGATCACAAAGGGCGTTACTCGTAGAACCATAAATGATATCATCAACATAAATCTGTACTAGAAGTAAGTCATGTGATGAATGGAGAATGAATAGTGTTTTATCTACGTTACCCCTAGAGAAGCCATTTTACAAGAGATATGTTGAGAGTCTTTCATACCAAGCTCACGGAGCCTGTTTTAGTCCGTAGAGGGCCTTACACAGTTTGTAGACGTAGTCGGGATGGACGGAGTCTGTGAACCCTGGAGGTTGCTCGACATAGACCTCTCTATCAATATAGCCATGGAGAAAGGCCGTCTTGATGTCCATTTGATATAATGTGAAACCTTTGAATGTGGCAAACACAATTAGCATGCGAATTGCCTCAAGACGAGCTACAGGTGTGAAGGTTTCATCATAATCAATCCCTTCCTCTTGATTGTAGCCCTGAACAACCAACCTAGCTTTATTCCTGAAAACTTGTCCTGCATCATCCAGTTTATTACGAAAGACCCAACGAGTACTAATGGTTTGTTGATGTATGGGTCGGGGAACTAACTCCCAGACAACATGTCTTTGGAGAGAATTTAGTTCCTCCTGCATAGCAGTGACCCAATCACTATCAAGAAGTGCCTCTTTGACATTTCGCGGTTCGGTGCTTGAAAGAAAGGCACCAAAGGCACATAGGTTTTGCATAGCTTGAAAGCGTGTTTGAACACCTGAGTTTGGATTGGATATTACGTTTTCAGGAGGGTGAGCTGATTTTTGTTGGAACTATCGATGTGAAGTAGGAGGGGGTGTGTCTTTGTCAGAGGAGTCAAAGTTCAAGTTTTGAGGCAAGGGTGTTTCAGAGTTATTGTCAGAGTCAGTGGAGTCGGAAATATTGTTTTTCTTTCCTGGAGAGTCATCAGGTGTGATGGATTGGGAATCTTGGAGTCTACCTATGGGGACCGTGATGAAGTGTGGAATAGTGAGGAAATTATCTAGAGCAAAATCAATTTAATCAGAAGATGAGCCAATGTTGTGAGACTCATCGAACCTAACATGGGGATTCTCTTCTAAACATTGAGTTCTCAGATTAATAACACGATAAGCTTTGCTTTTAGAAGAGTAGCCAAGAAATATACCTTCATCACTTTTGGGAGAGAACTTACCCAAGTTGTCCTTACCATTATTGTGGATAAAGCACTTACACCCAAGACGCCTGAGATGAATGAGATTTGGTTTACGTTGATGGAGTAGTTCGTAGGGTGTCTTGTGAAGAAATGGGTGGATCAAGGCACGATTTAACACATAGCATGCTGTATTAATAGCCTCTGCCCAGTATGATGGAGTTAGTTGACTGTCAATAAGCATGGTACGTGCCATTTCAACCAAGGTTCTATTCTTTCATTCAACGACTCCGTTCTGTTCTAGAGTGCGTGCGGATGAGACTTGGTGATCAACTCCGTTGTCCCTGCAAAACTCATCAAACAACTTGTTGCAAAATTCAGTGCCCTGGTCTGTTCTCAGGGTTTTTAACGTAAATGAGAATTGTTGATAAGAACTTTATGGAGTTTGGCAAACTTCGTAAAAGTTTCATCCTTAGTAGACAAAAAGATAACCCAAGTCCACCTAGAATAGTCATCGACTATGACCAGAATATACCTCTGACCACTTCTGCTTTGAGTACGCATGGGGCCAACAAGATCCATGTGGATCAATTCCAATGGAGAGCTAGTAGAGAGAGTTAACTTACTTTTGAAGGAAGACCGGGTGTGTTTACCTTTTATGCATGCTTCACAAACGGAGTCTGTGTCAAAGTTTGTATCTGGTAAACCAATCACCAAATCCTTACTTTTAAGTTTGTTCAACAGCCTGTGATTTGCGTGACCAAGTCTGGAGTGCCACAACAATGAATTTTTGGAATGCACATTTAGACAGACTTGATCATCTGGATTAATGGAGTTTAAGCACATTTTGTAGAGATTTCCTTCTCTGCGTCCTACAGCTTTTAAGGAACCTGTACGCTCATCAAAACCTTACAATCCGAAGAGGAGAAAAGTACCAAATTAAATCTATCACAAATTTGAGAAATACTTAATAAACTATGTTGAAGTCCAGTGACCAGATGGAACTTCATCAATTTTAAATTTTGAGGGGTTACCCACAGAGCCAACTCCTACGATTTCACCCTGGTTGTTGTTTCCAAAGGTAACCTTTCCTCCTTGGTAGGATGAAAACAAATTGAATTGATTTGGGTCTCCAGTCATGTGACGAGAGCATCCACTATCCAAGTACCAACTGTCTTCATTCGCCTTCACCTACAAAACAAAAGATCATTTGTTAGACTTGGGAACCTAGATGTACTTGGGTTCCCTTTTCGAGCCAGATCTTTTTAATTCTTCTCTAGCTTCAAGAATCAATCTAACTCATTTGAGACTGAATGAAAGATCTTTATCCAGTTTATCACAAGCACTGTCCCTATGTCCAAGGCTCCTGCAGTAGCCACAGATCTTAGTTGGAGGAAGATTGACGCATTTCTGCTGTCCTTTCCACCAGGAGTCAAACTTTTCCTTTTCTTGATATCGCTTGGCTTTGTTGTCAGATTTGGACATATTTTTAGGAATATCAAACTTACCCTTTTGCCACTTAGGCTTAGATTGAGTGGATTCAACTCCAGATTGTAGATTAACGATCTCTTGAGAGAGTTGTTCTACTTTTAAACAAAGATCATCACCATCTTGACTGACTTCCTTGATTTTGGAGTTAGCCCACTCAGGTAGTTCGGAGGGAGTGACTTGTTTGATAAATTTGACTGGCTTGAGAGAGAGAGCATGCTCTTTTTCTTTCAGTTTTTGAGTGAGGTTTTTGATAGTAGTGTTTAAGGACATGTTTTTGGATTCGGAAGCATTTAGATCATTTTGAAGAGAGCAACATTTATCGGTGAAAATGGTGAGATCCTGTTTGAGAGAGTCGATCAGAGTGAGAGACTCTTTCTAGTTGCTCTGGCTGGATTGATTAAGACTTATGGTATCATTGAGTTCCTTTTGAAGAGAATCAACATGACGCCGTGATTCTTGTAGATCTAGTCTAAGAGAGCAAGAGATAGTCTTGTGTTCCTCAGCTTCATCTCTTAAAGCATACATGTAACACCCCAACCGTTAATCCTATGCCTACCGTCTAATCGTCCTATTAATCCTACGAGTTCGCAGCGGAATTATTACATACTTACTACGGCGGGTGAAACAATGCCGCTAACCGCCCATACGGCTAGCTAGGCTACTAATACTTACAGTCACAGTCTGATGAACATAACGTACCGAGCTACTAGATTGCTTCCCAAAATACCATATACCCAATACTTACATCCTGGATCACCGAGTATTTAAAGTGTATTCGTTTACAACCTTTGAACTTCCCAAAAGAATGAGTTTCTAAAGCTACTCATCTATACCCCAATCCAATACTTCCAATATCCAAAAAGGTGTACCCCATGGTACACCGGCTAAGCAAAAGTTACAGCCATGTACTACTTAGTACACCCATCATAAAATTCAATGTTTACAACCAAAAGAAAGACAGGAAGATTAAACTTCAATACTCCTAGTCTTCATCCTTCACGGGTACCTGCGTGTAGTAAAAATGGTGCCCCAAGGGGCTCAGCAAAAGCTGCATATGGACTCCGCATATACCGCGTGCTAGCTAGGGCACGCCGACTATTTGACGTCCACTAAACATGCCATTCATTATTCATACATACATGCTTCTCATACATCATACATGCTCATACAATACATTACACAATTCAAGGCATCAATGTAGTAGCACACAACTTACTTACCTTCACAAGGTTAGCCAAATTCTGCATCCGGGTTAATCGGAATGCTTTACTCTTTTACTCGTTACTTACTTTTCTTACTTACAATTACTTACTTTCAATTACTTTACTTACTCATTCTTTCTTACTTACTTATACTCAAGTTAAGTCGTCGGGACCTCCGGCCTTGGGGACTACACCGTCCCACATCCGGGATTTACTTGACTCACCAATCCGGGATGCTACCCACTTAAGGGATTTGGGCCGCGGACCAGTTTAAGAGTCAGGAATTGGAGCCAACCTCTCGTGACTCCGCATCCTCACGCGTGGCCGAAACTATATCGGACTTCTACTCATTCCAATTTAATTACCATTTTAAGTTAGGATGGTTAGCTTGTTAGGAATAAGTTAGAAGTCCAAGCACATCACAATCGGTCACAATACAATACGTCATACATACACACATTCATATTCATCCAAACATTTCATGAATTATACAAACTAAGAATTAAAGAAAGTATACAACATCATACAACACTACATTTCACAAGTATGCATATTAACTCCGATTCGTGCATTTATCTTATTTGGTGATCAATTAGCACACAACACACAAATCAGAGTAACCAAGATAGCATACGGGGCATGAGGAATCCATACCGTTCACCGTTGTACGTAATTCCAAACGTCCTTCGGTGTCACAAATCAAGTCCTATTACATACATACAATCGAATGATTAATTTACCTATCATCAACTTAACTCCTACTTACTATGTCCTTACATTTCTTACACTTATACTTTACTTACTTACTTTTCCTTTACTTAAGTTTCTATCTTCTTACCCAAGGTTTGCATGCCTACACACATGTACATATACATATATGTATGGGTATACATATACATATATATATACAATTATTATTTAAATTAAAATAATTTTTTTTTTGTCAGGACCGGACTTGCGACCGACCTTGCAAGTCCGGTCCATTCCAGTAGCTCAGGTTACGGAAATTCTTCTGGCCGACCGGACTTGCATGTCCGGTCGCAAGTCCGGTCCATTCCAGTAGGTTTCATCGGGGAATTTTTTCTGGTCCGACCGGACTTGCATGTCCGGTTGCAAGTCCGGTCCATTCCAGTAGCATTCTGACGGGAAAATTTTCTGCTCGACCGGACTTGCAAGTCCGGTCGCAAGTCCGGTCGATTCCAGTAACTTTCCCGTCTTGTAAATCTGGGCTCGACCGAACTTGCAAGTCCGGTCGCAAGTCCGGTCCGGCCCAGTATTTGCATTTTAATTTCTGTTTTCAGTCCTCTCTTTTACCCAATACTTCCCCATTGTTCCTACACTTAATCCTACATGTTTTAACACCATTTAAACCTCCTAATACGCCCTAGTTCATTTCCTAACTCCTTACACAATTCTATACTCATTCACTCACATAATTTTCCAAGTTTCAACTCAACACTCACCCTAGTTTGTTCCTAGTTGTCTTATGCTACAGATTTTAACACTTACTCTCCCCTTCTACATCTCCCTCTTCTAATGTCATTTCTAGCACTCTCAATGCATTAGAATCCATTATCTATCTCTCTCAACTTATCCTCTATTTTCCTTAATCAAAATCTGTTACACACTCACATTATTCTCCTAGTTTTAATTCTCTAAGTGTTCTAATCCTAGGCAAATTTTGCCATAGTCTCCCCTATAATTTTATACTCTCACCACATTGTTTTACTCACATCTATATTGTCTCACCTGTTTTCAACAATCAAAATACACAAGCTCCCATATACAATACCAATACTAAAACAACACTACAACACTACAAAATTTCCTGCACACAAACACTAATCCCCAATCTGTTTTGTAACAGTTTTACATGTCTTTTAAAGCTTCAAGATACTTGTATTCTCTTACACATTATACTACTAATGCATTACCATTTTTCAATACCAATTTTCATTTCTAAAAATCTGTTACATACACAATTACAAGACTACACTAAGGTGAGCATTCCTTACCTTGTTTTGCTTCTAGTTTCTTTCTTCTTCTTTCTTCTTCCTCCTCTTCTCAACGGTTACAGCACTCCACAATCTAAACTACAACCCATTCACATTCACCATTTTAATACTAAACTCACCCTAAGCATTATATAAGCTCTAATCAAATTTCTAGGGTTTAGGAATCTCATTACCTTCCAAGGGTTTATGAAGTACTTGGAGCAGCTCAAGAACAAAGTTCCCCACCTTCCAAAGGAGCCAAAATCGGCTGGGTACAAGAGGGGCAAACAAGAGTTTAACTAGATTTTCGTTTTGCCCATAAAGCTAGGAAAAGATGGAGTTTTCAAGAAGATTTTTACCTTAGAAGAACAAGGAGAACAAGGGCCTTTTAATGGTGGTCTTGGAACTCCAAATGGGACATACCCATAAAAATGAAAGTGGGTGTTTTCGAATTTTGGAAAGATGAAAATGTAGCTCTTGAGGAGGGGATTACAATGGTATATTTTTTTGTAATTTTTGGAAGAGTATTGAGGGAGTTACAAAGGAGAGAAGGTGAGTTTTGTGTGTGGGTCTTCAAAACTCCATGGAAATCGCATGGGTTGAAGGAGAAGGAAAAAGAGAGGTGCTGGTGTGGGGTGTTCACGTGAGAGAGGGGGAATGAGAGTAGGAGAGAGAGTGTGAGGGAGTGGGGTAGTTTTAATTGTTTTTGTTTGTTTGTGTATAAGAGAGGAGTGTGTGTGAGAGAGTGAAATAGAGGGGGGGCCGGCTGGCATATACACACACACACACACACACACACACACACACACACACACACACACACACACACACACTTTTCACTTTTTATTTTAAAAGTGGACACATAAGTTTCAGTTATTTATACTTCTACCCCACAAGTTCCCGTTTTTGACAGTTTTTACTAATTCCTCGTTTTCTTGATTTTATTGGTCCTACAGCTTCACTAATATTTATTAATGAATATTTAGTTGACTAAAATTGTTACGAGTCTATTTGACCCGCTTAAAGACACGTTTTCCCGGTTACCTCGAAAAACGCGCTTTAAGGTTCGGTAATGTTTTTAAACCGTTTTAAAGGTCCGTTTTCTTCGGGATTTGTTCCCTAATAATTATTTACACTTAATTAAGCTTCTAAATTACTTATTAGCCTAATTAATCACTATTTTTAATTACGGGGTATTTCAATACATGAGACCCTTTTGAGATTTCGAGTTCCTCAGTTAACTCGGATATTTTGCTGGTGAGACTAGCTTTGAGGGAGTTAGTCTCAGAGACAATTTTAGCAATCAAGGTCATAAAACCATAGGAGTTATACGACAAAGATCTGTTTCAAGATGGGAACGAGTTACCTCATTGTCGGGGATCATGGACTCCGTTGTATCATGTGCCATGAGATATACCAGGCCGCTGAACTCTGTGTCTTGATCGTCAAAGTCTGAATCACCCCAACCACAGCTGCCATCAGCGACCTCCTTTGGGATTTTCCATACCGGTTTTGAGTAAGGGGCAGTCCTTCTTGAAGTGATCGGGTTTATTGCAGTTGAAATAGGTGACAGAGTTGAAGACTTGTTTGGCGGTATTTGAGAACGACCGACTCTGTCGATTTGGCTGGTTACACATTGAATTACCCCAAACCTAAGTATTCTAAGTAAACATAAATTTATGATGTAGTAAGGCTAAAATATGCCTTAGAAAGATTGGTAGACAATTTAAACCAAGGAAAACACAAGAAAGTGCCTAAGGGCAATTTTGGGCAAAAACGTGCTCTAAGCTTGGGTGACTTTGATTAGCACCCCCAATACTATTATAAGACCCTTAGTAATATGTCAATGGACATTTCAAATCAATTAACAAAGAAAACCAGCTCAAAAACAAGCTTAAACACAAAATGTGCTTTAAGACTCCTTTAAAGCACCTTTTGAGAATTGTCTTAGAATTGAGTTTTGAGTGGATAAAATGCCTCTGATTACATCTTAATAAACATGTGTACTAAGTAGTATCACATTAGGAAGTCTAAATCAATGGGAAACCAAAATTTTCACAAATTTGTGCTCTAATTTGTGAATAGTGCCAAATAGTGCCTAGTTTAAGCCTTTAGTCAACATAAGTCAATAAATTGGTCAACAAAGACCAAAAGTCTCTTATTATTAAATGGGGGAACGGTTTTGAAGTGGTGACTCACCACATTGCTAGAAGTAAGGAAAGAGGTGGAAGTGAGTAAATTTCACTATTTGCTTTAAAATGATAAATATTTTATATTAGCCTTCTCTCTCTCCTCTCTTCTTCATTTCCTTTCTTCCCCACTGATTTTTCTTCTTCTTCTCTGTTCTAAAAACGTCCAAGCAGCACCCATGGCACCACCATCTTCAAATGTCCACCAAATACTCATTTTAGCTCCAAATCAAAAACTAAGCATAGTTTCTCTTAGTTGGAGCAAACCTACCTTTCTATCTTTTCAAATCCTTCAAAGCTCAAGTTTGGTGCCATGAGAAAACTCTATTGATGGAGGAAAATAAGTTTGAAGAGCTCTTTTGGTTCTCCATTCATCCAAGGTAATGAAAGTGAAAGAAAAATCAACTTTCCATCATTTTTTCTATATGGCCGAAAATTTGCCTCTTAAGATACCTTGTTTTATCCCTTGTTCTAGCTTGTTTCTATTCTACAAGGGCTAGAGGAGGACCTTCTTGATTCATATCCAAGCTTAATTTAAGACTTTAAAGGTAAACACTCATTTTAATACCTTAAAACACATTTTTAACCTAGGTTTTTGTTCCTTAAGGTTAGTGTATTGTTTAGCACTCATGTGAGTCATTGAATATTGATTAGAACATTGGCAAAGGAAATTTAATGGGTGGCCGAGATTCATTCAAGAAGAAGGTCTAAGGAGGAAGTTAAGATAAGCTTGGGAAAACAAGGTAAAATGCTTACCTAATGGTGGTTTAAGTTTTAAGGGGTGGTATTTAGATAAGTACTAATGTAGCTTGAAGCTTACATCATGTAACGGGTTATATAACCTATGAAAAAGAATTTAAACAAGCTTATGAACTTGTGATTAAGGAGCCGATGGGAATGAGTTAGTAAGATAAGTCAAGATGGATTTTAAGAGCATTATAACTACTATGAGATTGATGGGTGTATTCACAGGTTGAAAGCTTTTATATGTGGGAAATTCAGTGTTTAAATTCATGTCATTTAAAGGCCTAAGAGCCATGTCATTTAAGAGCCTTAGTGCTATGCAATTTAAGATTATTGCACTATATTGAGTTTATTATGAATGAGTTGATTTGGGTGAGAAAATATGATGAGAAAGAACTTAATGTGTGTGAGATGATTGAATGAGAAAAACAATGTATTTGGGCATGATAATATACTAGAGGAGCTATGGCGAAATTTGAATAGAAAACAAAGTGTTTGAGTGGTGGTGGTGAATTAATATGATCTAGGATTTACTAGGGATCATTAAGAGGAGTTCGAGTGAAAATGAGTTAACAAAGGAGTTCTTAAGGATTAGAATGACCTAGAATTGTTTAGGAGGGATAAGATGTTAGGAGGGTGTAATTTGTGTACTAAGGATTGGAGTGTTCATGATTGCGTTAAGGGTGAGAAACTAAACTTTGGGTGTAGTAATATACTAAGGAAGCCATGTCAAAATTTGGAGAGGAAACTAAGTGTTTAAGGTGTCCTAAGGAGATTTTATGACTAAGGGTTATTTTGGTGAAAATGGATAAACTATGAAGTTCTTGAGTACTAGGAAGATCTAGGGATGTCTAAGAGGGACTAGGGGATCCAATGGTGAATTTAAGGCACCAAGACCATGGTGAAGGAAGCTAGGAAACTTGTACAAAGTTTGAAGGAAAAATAAGGTATAATGACTTGTAAGGATGTAAGCATGTGCTAGACTATATATAGCTTTGAGAAGATTGAATAAAGCAAATGGGTATGCATGATGATACTTGAGGAGTAGTTATATTGGTGGAAAGGAAACACTTTGGTTAGTTGAAGTTTTAGACAAGATTTACATGCTGAAAGTGTAAGGAATTAAGTTATAAGTGTTAAGGATTTAGCAAGAACTTGAATAATGACCAAGGAATTTGGAGGTGAGTTGATCCATGAGTTAGGAGGATTTTAAGGGTCTAAATGATGTTAGAACACATTAGGAGGCTTGAGGAAAAGTTTGGAGAAGATTGCACAATTTTTGGGCTTGTTCTGGAATGGTCCGACCTAGTTGGTTGGATCGGACATGGGTTGGACGGGAGAGTCTTAGAAGACGGAAAGTTTCTGGAAAGGTCCGACCCAGGGGACTTGGGTCGGATGTGGGTCGGACGAAGTAGAATTTACAGTCTGAGAGTTGCTGGAATGGGCCAACCCAGTTAGTTGGGTCGGACGGTGGGTCGGACGACCCTTAACACTTAAAAAAAAAAATTTAAGGATGTTTAATGGTGTTAATGGTACACCATTAAAGGGGAATGATAATTAGAAAACCTAAAGACCTAGGGGATTAAGTTAAGTATAAGTGTACAAGTTTAAAGTTAAGTTATAAGATTAAGTTGTAATCTTAAGAGGTGTTAGATGGGGGTCATTAAGGGTTAAGTAATTTAAATAAGTTAAGTAATGCGCAAATAATTAACAATCTAAGTTGGATGAATTTTAGGACTTTAAAGTTTGGAACCCGGAGGAGAATTAAACTACGGGACAATCGATGGTGAACGGTACAGTTCTTCTTGTGACCTGCTTGCTAACGAGGTGTCCCTCGGCTTGTGTGCTATTTGTTTTTGTGTGTTCAATAAACAAGATAAAGCATGCAACCGGAACATTATGTTTATTGTATTGTTGTGTGATGTTTGAAAACTAACACAACTTACCGTGAGAACTTACTAACCAACGTTTAGTAAGGAATTGAGTGAGACTAAGGAACACTCCCTAATATTAGTTTGTTATAAACCGAAAGAGGTTAACCAACAAACATTGTCTTGAGACTTCTACTAACTGGAACTTAAGGGGGGAGTGAGGAACCCGGGACTGACTCCGGTCATGCATGATAAGGAATAAGGGGGTCGGTATCTAAAGCAGATCCGTCTCCCGCTTAAGGACTGGTCTTCGGACTTGTTGCCTAGGGTCGGTTGCCGGCTCAGCTACATTGGACATCCAGTCCAAGGTAGGAGGCATTAAGATGGTGCGGTAGGATCACCCAAATCCTAAATTTTAAGATAAGTTGTTTATTCAACCAACGGAGTTAATAGCTCATTGGCTAGGGTTGCTTTTAACCCGTCAAAAATAAACATTGTGATAAGATACTACCATTTCTATTTGAAGAGTGGTTTGTATTCTAAGACTGAGATAAGCCACAACCATTTCTATTTAAAGAATGGTTTGTTTACTGAGACTAAGATAAGGACTAAGATTGAGGTAAGATAAGGTTTGATTGAGAATAAGAGGAAACATAACTTAAAGAGTTAAATAATTGACTCACTAATTTAGGGAACGCATTTAAGTCGTTCATTGTGTTGAACTTTGATTGTTCATACTTGGCTTGTTGTTTATTGCACTTTATATTATGGTGTGCATCTAATCAACCTCTATGCTATCGACAATTAGTCGTCGTAGCCACGTTAGCTTGGGGGCCATGAGAGGATCGTACCAGCAATTTTGCTGACCCCCTTTGGGGGCTGTTTTTACTACGCAGGTGAACGTCAGAAGACGACCGTTATGAGAGCAGGATGGGGTAGACGTGTTACGGGTTAAGCGTGGCCTACGAGTTGTGCATGTACACTCGTATGGTATTTTGAGTTAGTAAGTTGTATAGGATGTGAGGGGATTGTAAGAATGATATGTATTTGGTTAAGGCTTGTAAGTACTAATGTTCGGTATATTCTGTCAGTTAGACCGTGGCAAGGTCCTGGAGTGTATTGAATTCCGCTGTGACATTTATATATGTGTTGTTAAGTTACGAAACCACATTTGGATTGAGATGGGGTGTTACACACATGAATTTTCAGAAGTTCTTTACTATGAAGACAAAGTCTTCCATAGTCTCAGCCTAACTTTCTTCAACAATAATATCCACCAACTCAGCCTTAGCTTGTCTGATTTGAGTATCAGCGACATAGGCTCCTTCTTAGGTATACTGATTCGAGTTAACATGCAAGACTTGGTCATTCAAGGTAGTAACCTTACTAGAAGAAGAAGAAGATGCATTACCACATTTTTTTGAACGTTCTTCTTGTACTTATCTACAGATTGTAGATAGGAACCTAAGTCTTGCCAGCTCCATTTGGATAAGTCCTTACACGCTTTGGTGGAGATTACCATTTCTGCCCATTCTTCTCTGAGACTGTCAAGCAGCTTGTGCAAGATACTCTCTCTATCCGGTAAAATGTTCACTTCCTGCATAGTAGTAGTTAGTAAATAAAAACAATCAAGCACTTCTTCCAGAGACTCACCATGTTTTTGCAGAAAATTCTCATAATCCATTCGAAGTTCTTGAGCTTTGTATTTCTTGAGTTCTGTGACTCCTTTGTGGGTAGCTTGAAGGAGTGTCCATATCTCGTTTGTGGACTTACAACGATTGACTCTTCTTTGCTCTGGAATGGACATACAAGTGTAGATTGCGCGTGATGCTTGTCGATTTAGCTCATACCTTTTGCGATCTGCAACAGGCCATGTGGATCGATCTGGAATGACTATAAGATCTCCTCCAGTGACTATCTCCCAAAGTTCAGAGTTGACTGACTCCATGTGTTGTTTGATCTAGTTTTTCCAATGATCGTAGTTGATGGAGGTAAGTCTAGGGTGCTCGAAGTGCATTTTGTTGTTTTGATTGACGAAGAGGTCTGCCATTGCTTCGTTGATTGACTGTCAGCCTAAACAAGGCTTTGATACCACGTGTAGGATCGGGTGGCTAACTCAAACCAACCCAAGGTGTAAGTCTAAGAGTTTGATTGACTCAATCGATCTTTTGAGGATAAGAAACACTTTGGGACGTAGAGGCACTCAATCGAAATGATTAAACTAAGTGTGTGGAAGACTTAAAGAAACTGAAACGAATTAACGTTTGAGAGATAGACAGACTCTATGGAACTCAGCAAGATACACAAATAAGCTATTTTATTCTCTGGTCAAAATAGAATAACTTACAAATGCCCAATAAGTAGAAGGGATCTACTTAGCGGTTTTTCACTCACTCACCCAATACACTTTCTGATCAGCTCAATGGTAAGTGTAGCAAAACTAGGATCTTCCTAGGCATAGTCTATCTAGATGCACTAACTAATTTGGTACGTATTATCTCTTTCTGACTTACAAAGATAATATTTCTCTCACTTTAATCTCTAGAATATTTCTCGGTAAAAGCGCTGAAGAAACTAGCTATTACAATGCTTATTTATACTGGTACTAGAAGCAACAGGTTGAGGGAGTTAGTTCCGAAATTGTCGGAACTAACTTAGTGGGCAACGTCCTTCGGTGATCTTCTGACTTGGGCCGTGAACTTCGGATGTGATGTGGGGTTGCATGACCGTTGGAGCGTTGAAATATTCACGAGTTCGTTCCTTAGTTTTCGCAACGGCATGAGAGAGTCTGTGATGTTTCCTTAGTTGCACAGACTTTCTTGTAGTAGCTCGTTCTTTGTGTTTGGCTGAGGATGATTGACTCTGTCGAGGTGGTTGGCTATCTATGCAACACTTTGATGTCTCAACAGAAGACAATGAAACCGATGACGATTTTTCCGAGCATCAGCAAGCCGAAGATGTAAATCTCCAGAGTTCGGATGATGATTCTGAGATGGAGCCAAAAGATTTACCAGATGACGATGACATAGTTGATGAAGCTGGACCCTCCACACCGTACACTCCTTCAGCGCCATTCTCATCGCAGGTGGATCTTGAGGCCATAAGCCAGATACCATCCGACATTGATCAACATGGTGTGCCGTATTGAAGGCCAGGTCACGAGTTCGTCAAAGGGCAAGAATTTACTGATAAAAATGTTCTTGGGACGGCTGTGAAATAGTATCACTTGGAGCAAAACATAGATTTCATTGCCCCCGAGAATAACAGAAAAAATTACTCCTTATGGTGCTGACAAGGGTGCAGTTTCAGATTTTGAGCTACGCTGTTAAAGAATTCATTTGAATGGCGAGTACGGAAATTTAGTCCGCACATATGCACTCCAGTCCTAGACGAGAGTAATGATAATTTTTTGACTTACAATTTTGTAGCTGAAGTCATGATACCAAGGGTCAAAGAGAACCCTGCACTATAAGTGAAGACTATGATTCAACTTATCCGTTCAGAATATAAAAGGAAGATCAGCTACAAGAAAGCTTGGATAGGTCGTGCTGAAGCAATAAGAAGGGTCTACGGTGATTGGGAGCTGTCATTTACTGAATTACCCAGGTATATCCTAAGTATCAAACACTTTATACCTAATTCGTATGTCGACCTAGATTCAACCATTGTGTTTCAAGATGAAACGCGGACCACTTCTGTTAGGCGGTTTAAGAGTTGTTTTTGGGCATTTGGGCCTTGTCTTACTGCTTTCAAGTATATGAAGCCTTTACTGCATATAGATGCTATCCACTTGTACGGTAAGTACAAAGGTAAATTGTTGGTCGCTGTCACTCAGGATGGTAACAACAAGATAATACCAATAGCCTTCGGTATTATTGCTAGTGAGTCAAGGGATGATTGGAAATATTTTCTTGACCGTGTTTGTAACATAGTCGTTGGAGCTAAGAATGATGTGGCAGTGATTACGGATCGGGCCGGAGCAATAATGTCAATCATGAGGGAAGAACCATACTGGCTTCTTCCTTATGCCCAACATTTCTTGTGTATCCGTCATATTGCCTCAAACTTTCAGACAAGATTTGGAAACAAGGAGTGGAAAAAGTACCTCATCAACACAGGTAATAGCTAATGATTTTTATGTTGTCATTTATTTTGGTATTGGGTAGGTATCTAATCTGATGATATTACTTGTTCAGGTTACTATTTCAGAAGGGATATAGTTCAGGACAGATTAAATCACTTACTTGCTCTACACCCCTCTATTGCTACTTTTTTCAATGAGCTCTCCCCCCCTCCCGAGAAATGGTCATGTGCATATGATGATGGAAAAAGGTGGGGTCATATGACAACGAACTTGGTAGAGTGCATGAATGGGGTGTTGAAGAGGGTACGTCTCCTACCAGTAACGGCTATTGTTGAAAGCACTTTGTACAAGTTAATTGACTACTTTCAAGATAACTTAGAGACTTACACCGCACAATGGAATAGTGGGTTATTTTTTACCAAGCACCTGTTAGACAAAGCAGCTGAGAACCAAACACTTGCCAACTACCACCGTGTGGTTGTTATCGATGCAATGGATTTGGTGTTTGAGGTGTTTGACAATGGGGATGCAAACCTACGGCGAGAAAAAGGTAAATTTACTGTGCGAATCAACTTAAGGCAGTGTGAATGCGGTGAATGGCAGGCGTTTAAGTATCCATGCTCACATGTCATGGCCATGTGCTCTACTAGCACCCTAGATTGGAGGAATTATGTTCATCAAGTGTACAGACTTGAAATGATGATACAAGCTTACAGCAAGAACAAGTTTGTGCCACTAGGAAATCAAGGGAAGTGGCCTATATACGGTGGACTTGCTATTGTTCCAGATCCAGCTATGATGCACAACGTTAGAGGCCGACCCATATTCTCCCGCATTCACAATGAAATGGATGAGAATTATGAGCGTGAAACAAGACATTGTGGGCTATGTTGGCAACGCGATCATGTGAGGACGAGATGCCCGAATGCAAGTTATAGTTAATTCGCTTGTATCGTTGTATGTTGTTGTATCATATGGTAGTCAATTATGCTCCTGCTTGGACAGGTCGTGCCTTTAGCAAGCACACCCAAAAAATGTAATTTATGCATTATCTTTTGTAGTGGATTATGTAATGAATTATCATCTTGTGAATCCTTATCTTGAAAATCGTTATCTTAGGAATCTGTCAGAGGTTGAAGAAGTGTAAGGTTGAAAAACTTTAGGCTTAATTTGATTATTAGGAGTAGTTCTTAGATAGAGCTGCTTATTTTAGTATGATAGGCGATACGGTAATTATTTTCGTTGGCCAAGGTTTGGATCACGTTAGAAGCAAATGTCTGTGTGTTGCGGTTAAGCTCATTATAGTGAGCTGCTAGCTTTTTGAGCATGACTGTTTTTTGTAAGGAATAATTTGACAGTAGAAAGTGTTGGCTTGATTGGTCTCTTGAAAAAATATGACCTACGTGACCAATAGTGGTTTCACAATACAGTGGCAAATATAGAGAACCATTCAATAATATAAAATTGTTATTCCAAACAATGACGCCCGTCATTGTTTTTTTTACAAATACGCACAGTAAAAAAAATATCACGTTACACAAGGACATAGGCAGTGTTATTTAGTTTTTATTACGTGCTTGCTGTAGGCAAGACCGTCCCACATACGAGGAGCCATCTACCAAATCTCTTGATATCTTAACATGGGATGTCCTTACATCATCCACCTTCATACTAACCATCCTGTTCGTTGTCATCTGAGTCGTAATCTTCATCGTACTCTTCTGGCAAAGCTATGCCCGTTGGTGGTAACTGTGATGAGTTATCTTCTCTAAATGCAATGATGACATAGAGTTCTACTCTAGTATACAATTGTTGATTGAACACGAAATGTTCAATCATTCGTTGAACGTCAATATCTCGTTTTACCTGTAAAGGCCCCCAAAAGGGGAGCGGCTGGGAGCACAACAGTAATCGATGGAGTATCGATTCGACCAAACAATAGTAACCATAACGCTCTTTCAATCTAGTCTTGACAACATTCTCAAACTCAGCGAATGTAATATCCATGTCGATCTCGAAATCGACCTGGACAGTTGAATATGTTTTGGCAAAATACAAACCTGAATCATTGGTAATTGGCTCAATGTCAAGTAAGATAGTGCAGGGGATCTCCATTTGTTGAAATGTATCGATGAAGTGCACTATGACCTATCGTATACTGATGCAATGTAGAATTGACAATGGTTTTGGGTTGTTGTTTGTGAAATGGAAAGGAAAACGCAAGCTATATTTATAGGCGGGGTAGGGGATAAGGGGGTACGTAAGGGAGATGAGAAACCACAAAGTTAGGGAGTGGGAATGACATCAAAATCCACTAAGGGTGGGGGGGTGGAGGGGGAAATCTTATCTGCAGAATCATATGCAATAGCATCTTCATCCAATGCTTCAACAAATGCCAACTAGGGATTGGATGAGGGGAATCAAATATGTGTATGTAGAGTGCTACGTAACCACAACATCTTGTAAACATACTAGATTCATCAGATTTCAACAAGTGTTTTAGAATATAGTTGACAAAGTGGCTAACACAAAAATAAATTGAATTATAAAAACTACATTGTTGTTTCACGATAAATTACACAATAACGAGTAACCTAATTGTTTCCTGGCCTTTGTCTCTCAATTCGTTGTCCTATTATATTACGTCGCATCGCATAAGTTGACTTTTGTACTTGGAAATCATCATCACCTAGCTCAATAAGATCATAGATAACTAGTAATGGAATATGTTCCATGAAGTCATTGTACTCCATATAATTTTCCATCATCCGGCGAACAGATGCATCAGTTCGTACGTGTATAAAATTCCACTCATAGTCGCCTTCCAGCCCCAAATACACCATTGTCACTCTGTTGATTCTGCCAAGGAGTGAGTCTAGAGAACGGACTCAACTTCAGATCACGTAGATTGTTAGGATATGGCATATTTATTTCTATTCGACTATGCCCCATCCTTCGATCAAACTAAGCACCATGGCAGCCAAAAGTAGTCACATAGTTAACGTGCAAACTAAAAGGAAACTCCATTTGATGTTGAGAGCAAAGTGTGGTGAAATATTTGTAGATTTCGCGAAGGAAGTACAAAGTGTTTGATAATAAGATGTAAGGAATGAATAGGTTGGAGACTCATATCATCTTTTATAATACAAGAGTAATAGTCACTGACACACCCAACAGCTAGTGCAACGGCTAATTCAACGGCTAGGTCAACGGCTAGCTCAAGTTATCAAAATCTGCATGCAAGTGCTCCAAAAAAAATGCCCAAAGTTCCCAACATGCACCGTAATTAAGTTAGAAAAAACTACATGCTGACTACGTTTGGCATATTGTTATAAGTACCAAATGACATCCGTTGATCATATAAATTTGTGTAAGTGTATTACTACATGCCCAAAACATTTTTGCAAAAAATTAGATCGATTCGAGTTCAGCAAGTGCTCCAAAAAAATGCCCAAAGTGTCCAACATGCACTGTAATTAAGTTAGAAAAAACTACATGCTGGTGCTACGTTTAGCATATTGTTAGAAGTACCAAATGACATCCGTTGATCATGCAAATTTGTGTAAGTGTAGTACTACATGCCCACAAAATTTTGCAAGAAATTAGATCGATCCAAGTTCAGAAAGTGCTCCACAAAAATACCTAAAGTGCCCAACATGCACTGTAATTAAGTTAGAAAAACTGCATGCTGGTGCTACGCTTGGCATATTGTTAGAAGTACCAAATGACATCCGTTGATCATTTAAATTTGTGTAACTGTAGTACTACATGCCCACAACATTTTCGCAAAAAATTTGATCGATCCAAATTCAGCAAGTGCTAAAACAAAATGCCCAAAGTGCCCGACATGTACTGTAATTAAGTTAGAAAAAATTGCATGCTGGTGCTACGTTTGACATATTGTTAGAAGTACCAAATGACATTAGTTGATCATGTAAATTTGTGTAAGTGTAGTAATACATGCCCACAACGTTTTTGCAAAAAATTAGATCAATCCAAGTTCAGCAAGTGCTCCAAAAAATACCCAAAGTGCCCAACATGCACTGTAATTAAGTTAGAAAAAACGGCATGCTGGTGCTACTTTTGACATATTGTTAGAAGTACCAAATGACATCCGTTAATCATGTAAATTTGTGTATGTGTAGTACTACATTCCCACAACATTGATGCAAAAAAATTAGATCGATCCAAGTTCAGTAAGTGCTCCAAAAAATGCCCAAAGTACCCAACATGCACTGTAATTAAGTTAGAAAAAACTGCATGTTGGTGCTATGTTTGACATATTGTTAGAAGTACCAAATGACATCCGCTGATCATGTAAATTTGTGTAAGTGTAGTACTACATGCCCAAAACATTGTTGTAAAAAATTATATCCATCCAAGTTCAAAAAGTGCTTCAAAAAAATGCCCAAAGTGCTCAACATGCACTACAATTAAGTTAGAAAAAACTTCATGCTGGTGCTACGTTTGACATATTGTTAGAAGTACCAAATGACATCCGTTGATCATGTAAATTTGTGTAAGTATATTACTGCATTCCAAAAACATTGTTGCAAAAAATTAGATCGATCCAAGTTCAGCAAGTACTCCAAAAAAATGACCAAAGTGCCTAACATGCACTGTAATTAAGTTAGAAAAAACTGCATGCTGGTGCTACGTTTGGCATATTATTAGAAGTACCAAATGACATCCGTTGATCATATAAATTTTTGTAAGTGTAGTACTACATGCCCACAAGATTTTTGCAAAATATTAGATCGATCCAAGTTCAACAAGTGCTCCAAAAAATATCACAAAATGCCCAACATAACACTAGATTCAACAAGTTTACAGACAAAGTACACTGCTTAGAATAATAATTCAAAAATTCAACAACATTACATAAAACCAAATAAAAGTGTGTAATAATTGTTCATCAACTGAGGGCTAGCGAAATCGGGATTAAAATTCTAGGGTTTTGATGCCTAGAATGTGTGTTCCTTAACCACATTCCCCTCACTTCCTCATTTTGTGGCACCATAGCAGGTGTACTAGGATCTACTGATGAAGATGGCAAGGGGGGACCATGCTCTAGCATCAATGAAGGAGCAGTCTACAAGGAAGCTGAGGGATCACGTGAAGGAGCATCAACCGGTTCAATATGTTGGTTGCCCGTACCAGCTAACAAGCCCCAGTTCAACCCCCCAGTTAAACTACCATCATCATAGATAATCTGATCACATATACTGAGCAACTCCTGATTAGTCAGAGGGGAAGGAGGTCTAGCAGTTGGGTTCAAGGAACCCGCACCGGCATCGAAATGAGTACCAAAGTCAGACGGTACCTGACCAAAGATCGTCTGCTGGACCACAAAGCTGGAGCACGTGGTTGTGGTTCAAAAGATGGCCGATACCCATCTTCCTCAGGTACGGTAACAACAACCATGGCAAATTACGTCTATGATGAAGGCTGGTTTTATGGTGGTGGTGGTGCATAGTCACGCGGCCCTCTTCATCTCTGATTGTACGACCGGTCTCTAGCAGCTCTAGGAGCAGGGTTATCATTGATTACATATGGAGGATACTCCAACTCCACCCTAGTTGGCGCCTGCTGTGAGAAGTCCTGGGAGAAATGCCCATATCGATGATAATGATCAACATCGATCGGCTGCGTAAGACGCATTTCGTAAACACCATGATCAGCAGGAATCCTCTGAAGCTGCTCAACTACAAACGCCTGATCAACGAAATAGAACAATGGATTAGATAATGTTAAAAAATGATTGAATTATCAAACTTAAAGTAGAGAAACAGTATAAAAAAATGGTTACCACAATGACATTCCTTCTGCTCTCCTCTCTGTACTAAGCCACCGCATGCTGGAGGTACCAGACCATATAAGCGCTCCTCATGTCTAGAGGGACGCTTCTGGGCAATTGTGAGGTAACCACCCGATACTGATGTCTGTTGTTCCACACCTGAATGTGGTCTCGAAATATGTCTCACCACGTTGCATCAGTCCTGTCTGTCTTGGTGACTACATGAAGCATGTCACAGTCGAGTGGGGGAGCAGGAATGGGCTGGTCAACCCCAAACTGGCGAAGTACCCGGTCCGGTTGGTGACCCTCGATAACATTGAAGTGGATTAAAAATACCACAACAGTAAACTGCTCTGGGTATGGTGATCTGTCACCGTATGGCTGTCAGATCCACTACAAAACATCGAATTGAATATTATAATCATGCAAAAAATTTATGACAAATCAAGTTGTACTGTATTAATGTGTAGTTGTATGTTACCTTTCCTTCACTATGTGGAACCCTAAATGACTCTAGAGTTTGTCGAGCAACGCTAATGGTATTCACCTTACCATTGTATCTGTAAGACGATTTGTGTGAGGATTCTACCATAGATGAACTAAGTTTTATATTAACAATGATACGATACGTAGTTTATTACCCGTGGGCAAGGGAAAAGTGAGGTGAGAGATTTACTCGATCAACGCTGAGTCGTGGCCTGAATGCAGGAATACGCTCAGACGCCCAGACGGTGAGCAGCTTGCTACAACCATTTAGATACTTCATGTCGAACTTAGTCACATTGCACATCTCCCTATAGAAATGTGCAAGAAGCACGAACCCCTAGTTCAGCCTACCACTGTAGTCAAAGTCCTCTAGTAGTCTTAGATAACTCACATCAACTTTATCCCCATTAGAGTTGGGGAACTTTAGCCCTCAAATCAGTCTGAGAATGTAGGCTCTAGCGTGCTGCTGATGAATGATATCATCACGCTGACCAAAATCATCGTCCGTCTCCACAAATCTCTCAGCCAACCAAGCAATTGGTATCGGATTCCCCTTGTGAGAAGGGCGACATCACCATGAAGCTGTAAACATATAGCATTCACATCCACATTACTAGTAGAGTGACAGATGGGTAACCCCTGAATAGCAAGACCAAACAAAATACGTACATCCTCTAAGGTTATGTTGACCTCCCCAAATGGCATCAAAAATGTGTGCGTCTTAGGACGTCATCTATAAATCATAGCACTAATGATGCCCGTGCAGTTATTCAACCCCAGATTCACTGGCCCAAAAAAACCAGCTCTAGCAACGTAGGGTACAATAGCATCATGTGGGGCTGTAGCACCCTTCCAGCAAGATCTGGTTTTCAATGTTCTATTTCTGTACTGTGCATATCTTTGCATTCCATACAAATTACAATTTAATAGATTACTAATACTAATTCTAATAAATTAATCATCCAACCACTAAGAATCAAACACATGAAAATAGTTCTAATAATAATAGATTAACTACAATAGAATCATCTACACCTTAAATTAGCAATTGATTATACAATTTTAAAAACGAGCACTCACTTAAACTGTCTCGAACAAATAATTAAACTAAACAACTACATATAGTATGCGTTATTTAACTAAACCATATAACTAACTAAAATATAATTTTAATAAATTACTAGGGTACATTATCTACAGTTAAATTATACGGTGCATAAACTAAACAATTACATTGAAATAATAATTAAACTAAACTACTATTACGTAGATAGATAATATAAACAATATGTAATTAAGTATTAACTAACAAATATACATAGAAATACACATTGAATTAACAATTAAACTAAAATAAACTACTATTACGTAGATGGATACTATTACGTACAAAAAAATAACATTTAGTTAAACAACTATTAACTAATTATTCTACAATTAATCATTACTTAGAGTCATTATATTAAAACTATGATTTAATTTAACTAATTATTCTACAATTAATAATAATGGTAGAAAAGATAACTTTTTATTTAACTACATCAAATAACTAAATAAACTACTAATGTTAATTGTTAACCTATTGTAACACATATACATTAATAGTGTAATAAAAATTAATTAATAAATACTAACCGGGTCGTCAGAGGCGTACGCAGCAGATATGCGAGTCATCTGCAAACTGAAAGGATGTGACTCCAGTGGACCTTGTTCACCCATCTGATATTGGTCTCCCATATTGCTCTACGAAAACAGAGAATTTTAAAGGAGAGTGTAAATGAGAGGAGAGGATTTTGGAAGGATTTGGAGGAGATTGAAAAAAAATGAAGCTTGTGTGACAATCGGCCAACGTGATGCGTTGCTTTATAGGGGCTTTGTACTGAAGCCGATAAGTCAATTATTGGCTTCAGTACAAATCTCCAGCGGTCACATTTTGATTTGTACTGAAGCTGATAATTCAATTATTGACTTCCAGATGCTGATAATTGAATTATCGACTTCAGTACAAGTAAAAAAAACCGTTTCCGGGGAATACTGGAAGAATCAACTTTGTTTGGGAAATGAGGGGGCCAAATAACCACTTCCGGGAAATTTATCACTTAACTTTGGCATTTTGAGAGTGGGACTTCGCAGGTGGGCAGTGTAATGTCTTGGGGGTACGTAGTACACTCATCAACATTTGTTGACAACAGAATGTGGGAAAATTATCATGCTCACACTCATGCTCATGCTCATGCTCGTGCTCATGCTCATGCTCATATAATGAAACCCAATTAATAAGGTTGCGCAAGTATCTCACAAGTGTCCTGCAAGTTGATGTTAGGATATAAAGTTAATTAGATTATAAAGGGTTGTACTAGTCTTTATATATCCTGTACTTGTGCCTATGTAGAGACCTATTCTCCCCTGTATACTTCCAATTCTTTTTCAATTCCAGTAAGGAAGGCAACATGTTATCAGAGCAACTAGTGTTGCTGGGTTTTTCTTTTCGTTTTCAACGTTTTTTATTTAAGAAAGTTGTTCTCCATAGAAGCGAGTTACTTTTTCATTTCTTCCTTAATGAATCAAGAGATTTTATCTCTTTCTTTCTTTCATCTTTTATTTGTTCGCATCCATTGTCTCACGACAATGTCAGAGCACGGTGAAGAATGACCTGCAATGGAATCACCCAAGAAACATCCACGGGTCACCAGAAAGACGGGCAACAATGCGGCAGGTCCTCGGTGTGGGTATGGAGTATGCAGATCCATTTTATCTGCACTTCTCGTTTAGACCAAGACCGTCGCTTACCACAATTCATCAGAATGGCACAAATTTGGGGTAGTGGAAGAGAACTTTTACACTAGTGCTTAGTATAAGTTTGTATTGGTGGATGGGAGTCTTCCTCGACCATTGGAGGCCACATCAGAGAGAGATGTGTGAGATAGATGCAACACCATGGTTATGGTGTGGATTTTGAATAAAATCAACAAACAGATTTACAACATCGTGATTTTCTCTAGCACTACTCAACAGATATGGGACCAGCTGCACGAGCGGTTTGGAAAGCCAAATGGGGTTAACTTTTGGAGCTTAAGTGAGACATTTTATGATCTATTTAGGGCACATACTCCATAAATAACTATTAGTCAAAGATGAATGTATTGTGGGATGAACTTGATGTCGTCGATGAATTACTTGACTATCAGTGCTTAAGTAATTTTGCTTTGGCGTTTTATAGAGCCCAAGAGAGGCTGATGTAATTTTTCATGGGGTTGAATGAGACGTACTGGAAAATTTGTGGTTTTATGTTGATGATGAACCCTCTGCCAAGTGCAGATCAAACATATTCAATTCTTGTCCAAGAAGAGAAGCAACACTAGGTTAGGGTTGTTCAACCTTTTTCGGGTTCTTTTTCTCTACTGGAATGCATAAACAAGATAATGACAAGAAGATCGTGTGATTTGTGGGAAATTTGGACATGGGGTCACGACTTGTTATAAAAAGATTGGTTACCCCCGGGTTTCAAGACCAAGGGAAAGAAACAAGCTGCTAGTCTGTCAGAGATTCGGGAGGATAAAAGTATTCTTCTTCTATTCCAGGTGTTTCTACGGATCAGTACAAGATTATAATGAATTTTCTCCGTGAGATATTTTCTAATTCTTTTGCAACAATGACTCTGAACTTTTTAAGTTGAAATTACCAGGTTGTTGCTATGCTGAATGTCTAGGAGATTCTTGGATTATTAAGAGCGGTGCAACTCATCATGATTGTTTCAAAGCTGACTGGTTTGTTAATTTATATTCTTCTAAAAGGGAAATAACATTGAATGACTTGACGGTTCATTGAAATTTGTTAATACCATGAGTGATGTTCTCATTGGCGCATCTTTTATTTTGAAGAAGGTGTTGTATATTCCTCAGTTTAAATACAACTTGTTGTTTGTGAGCTGGTTTTCAAAGCAATAATGTGTGGTTGTATCCTTTATAAGAAATGCTTGTATGTGCCAGGACCTTTTTGAGAAGAAGAAAAAGGAGATTGGTAGGGAACTAAACTAAATTATATGTCTTGCTCAATCATCTTTGGATGGGCTTTGTGAGGCGGGACAATCTCATAGAGATTTGTGGTTTAGACCGGTTAATGTCATAGGTCAGAATTATTGATTCATGTATTGAATCTGATAAGAGAGTTTGTAAAATGCCTACTGCTGGGATTGACATGAATAAAAGTGATTTTGTTGATGGTTATATTCTGTCTTCTTTCGTGACTAATTTGCAACTCTGGCACATGCGTGTAGGACATATGTCTCTGTCTAAAACTCGAAGTTTTAGGCGTTGGGCAATGTTGTACTGATAATTTTTTTATATGTGAAGTTTACACTAAAGCTAAGCAAGTTATACTTCCTTTTCCTCACCCTTTTATCAAAACTAGTGTTGTTTTAGAATTAGTTCATGGTGATGTTTGGGGGCCTTATAATGTTGCTACCCATAATGGTTATCGGTACTTCCTCACTCATGTTGATGACTTTTCCAGAGCTACGTGGGTATATATTCTTATTACAAAAGCATAAGTTTTTATCTACATTAAGCATTTTGTCAAAAGTGTTGAAAAACAATTTGATACTTATGTAAAAATTTTAAGGACTGATAATGCGTTTGAGATGAATTCTTCTGCGGAAGGGAGGAAATTCTTTGGTGAAACATGAATAATACATCAGATGTCTTGCCCTTATATGCCTCGGGAAAACGATATTGTTAAGAGGAAGCATCGACAGCTCTTAGAAATTGCACATACTCTTTTGTTTCAGTCTAATTTTATCCAAGTTTACTGGGGTGAATGTATGTTGACAGCTGTTCATTTGATCAATAGATACCCGAACAAGATTCTAAAAGAACAATCACCTTTCTATGTTCTTTATAATAAAGAACTTGATCTGGTTGGTTTAAAGGTTTTTGGCTGCTGTGGTTTAACGAAATTTAAGGTTCTGTTTAAGGGGTGTGGTGCTCATATTTTGAGGGCGGCAGAATGTCACCGAGGTTTGAGAAACCCTCATGAAATTGCTAATTTGAGTTGTTAAAGGTTTGAGGTTTAGTGTGTGATAAGTGACTGATTTTAATTAAATTGAAAACAAAAAGCAATTAGGGTTAACTTTGGTTTATTTGTTAAATCCAAAATTTGGGGTTTTGTTTGAGAAGTTAGTTAACCCGAAATTTAGGGTTTGGATGAGGGTTATTTTAATGTTGAGGGTGAATAAGAAAATTTGGAGGAATTTGGAGCCAGACTACAAATATGGAAGAATTTTAAAATCTGAGTAAGCGAACGTCAGAATTTAGGATTTTAGGTCAAAAGACAAAACTAGGGTTTTATTTCATTGTAATCTGAAATTATGGTATCTAAAATTGGTTATTTTTTTGGAGTAAAATTGTAATTTAGGACAGATTTAGGGTTAAAATCAAAATTAGGGTTTTTGAGTCAAGTTAGTCAAAATTGAATTTTGGTTTGAAATCGAAAATTCAATTTGGTCAAAATAGGAATTTTGGCAAATTTAGAAATTTGGTCAAAATTGGAGTTTGGTCAAAATTAGGAATCTGGTCAAAATTAGGAATTTGTCAAAATTGAAAGTTGGTCAAAATAAGAGTTTGGAATTAAAGTTAAATTAGGGCTTTTGACTGAGTCAAAATTAAGGTTTCAAAATGGAATTGATTTGAGAATTTATGATCAAGTCAAAATGAGAAAGTTGGTCAAAGTTAGTATTTGTGGTCAACTCAAATTAGGGACTTAGGTTTGGGTGAATACAAGTGACGAATGGTAGTTGTTTTAGTTTGGGTTGGTGGCAATTGAAGATTTAAGTGTATAACTAGAATAATAACTGGTTAAGTGTAACACCCCCACCGTTAATTACACTATTAGCTCGTAATCATCCCGTTCATTATTACAATCGCAGCGTAGAAATCCATAAACAGCACGGGTGAAACAACGCCATTAGCCACCCATGTGACTATCAAGGCCTAACAATAACAGTACCGGTCCGATGGACTAGAATTACCCAAGTACTTATACAATACAATTCTCAATCCGACTCTAAACCGAGTCACACACATGCCAATACTAAACCGAGTCAATTCAACCAACTATACATAGTTTAATATATTCTTTATGCCGGTAACATACTCGGACTTACCCTATCAACCGATACAAATACATATGTATTCAAAACAGTTACCCTTGCTTAACCGCCATCCCCGTCCTACTCTCGAATGGTAATCCATCTTCGTCGTTCCTGAAAAAGAATGGGTGGCCCCAAAGGGGCTCAACACCTTTGCTGGTATGGTAGACTTGCAACCCGCTACTACTGGGCCACACTCAACTAATTCCCGTCTTAACATGCAAAAGATTTTATTTAGATCCAAACATGCATTACAAATAACATACTCATGCTTGCAATCATAATAAACAGTCAAGCAGGGAATACAAGCAACAAGGATTACACATCATGTTCATTAGATTAATTCACCTTGTTCTTAGGTCTTGAGAAACCCTATCTCAAGCAAGTCTCATTCTCATTATTCACGATTTATCCATCACTACCAGATGATTTACTTGTCTCCTAGATCCTTGGACACCCTCGGTCCCGATCTAGCTTCCTCAATTATTCTACTCTTGAATAATTATTGAGTTAAGCCTGGCAGGCCTCCGGGCAGAGACTTTTATAGGTCTCACCACCGGGCTTTATAATATCAACACGTACTTAGAAAATTATCTCAAGTCTCTTCTTCCCAGCCCATAATACCCAGCTTACCTCTTTAGACGGGTAAGCTCTGCCAGTCTCACTTCAATCGGGTACCACTATGTGGCACACGGCCCCGTAGGGCACCACTATGTGGCACACGGCCCTGTAACAAAGGAGTTCGGCCACGGAATCGGTAAGAAACGCTCTGTTGTTCCCTCTTCCCTGCACATGTGACTCACAATCCCCTAACCCAACTCTCGGGTTAGTAACAATATATACTCATAGATATATTTATATACATTAGTCAGCAACATCACTCTCGATGCTATCTCACAACTTAGGAGGTTTCCTAATTCATTGTATATACCAATTTAAGGGTCGCCCCTATACTTACATTACTTAGGAGTTTTGGTTGTTTTCTCACATTAAGTCACGACCTCATACCGGAGGTTGACTCATACCGGAGGTTGACCCTATTCATAAGGTTCGGGTTATCGTTGTCCTCAAGTCAATAATTCTCGTGTGTTTTCCCACGTTCGATTATTTCGCGGTTCGACTCATACTACGAGTCCCTAACCAATCGCTAAGTGTTTACAAGTCGGTCTACAACACTCAGTTAGACCACGCATTCAAGTAAGGATGGTTAGTCACACAACATGCATCAAGATATACATATATCAAATGTAGTAAACTTTTTCGTGCTTTTATCTTATTAGGTCGGCACACAGAGCAAGCAACACACAAGCCGAACATAACATGGCGGGACACAAGTTGCAAGAAAACCATACCTTACACCATGGGTTACTCTACCGTGTCACCTTACGTTACTCGGTTCACACTTGTTTCACTGATAACATTTCAAGTGTCTCTATTAACAACAAAGTACTACAGAATGTAAACAACTAATACTCCCGTAGTTAACTCCGTTACCCGGTTAATCTCAATTTTACTCAAGCGTTCTTATGTGCATATTTTTCTCACCATCATTACTCTCCCAATGGTTTACTACTAATGCCACATTTTTTCTTGTTTTCTTTTTTTTTTTATTGACCCAACCGACCCTACCAAGGTCAGTCCCAGGGTCGGTCGAAGTCAGTAGGTTGCGGGTTCAAAAAATTCAACTCGACCGACGCTACCAAGATCTGCCCTAGGGTCAGTCGAAGTCAGAAGACTCCGGGTTTGAAAATTTCAGCTCGACCGACCCTCCCAAGGTCGGTCGAAGCCAGTACCATTTTCCCAAGGTGTTTAACTACTTACTTTGAACTCTAAACTCACCTTAATTCTCACCCAATCTTTTCCTCATGTTTGCAAACATGTTTAAACATCTTAAACACTCCTTAAACCTCTCTAAACCATTGTCAAACTCTTTACTCAATTCCTTGCTCCATTACACAAATTTTTATTCTTTAACTCTACACTTTGCACACTAATGCATTACCAACACTTCTCTTGATGGTTTACACCTTGCCCTCAAACATTTTGACCATTCTAAATCCTTTCTAACCATTTGCATTTCATTACTCAAGTTTAAACCTTCATTTCCAAGGTTATCCACTCTAAGTTTTCTTATAGAAGTTCAAGATACTTGTACACTATTTTTGCTAAAGATTTTACACTATTCTTCAAGCTCCTTCAACCATCATTTTAAGGTGACTAACCAACCCAACTTAAACCCCATAAGCACCTAGGTTCTCCAATTCATAAGGTCACCTAACACACTCCATTTCACCAATATTTCGCTATAACTTCGTTACTAATCTAGCATGCCCAAAATCTCAATTTCTCACCTAAATCAATTCAAAGCTAACCAAACCCATAGTGGGATCTACCAACACACAACATTCCATCCAAAACTCATTAAACACAAGATAATGCAACAATCTCAATTGTAATGGCACTTAGGCCCTTAAATCAACACAATTCACAAATTCACTCTTCTAGCTACCAACACACTTTAAACTCCATTTTGGTTCATTCTTTTAATTCTCCCATCCCAAATTCCAAAAGCATTTAGAATAATCATCGAGGTAAATTAATTATTTTAATCCTCCATATCTTTTCCAATCTTCTCCTCTTCCCTTTCTCATTTCTCTTGACTCCAAAATTGGTCAAAGGCAAATCACTTGCCCAATTCCCTCTTGAAACCCTATATTTGGTTTTTGCTCTTGAATCAAAGGATGGTTACAATTCACCATTAGAGGCTTGAAAAATAGCTCAAACAAAGAAAGAATCAAGGCATTAAGAGGGGCAAAATCGGCCAACACAAGGAATGAAAGGAAATGTTGGGTTTTTGTGATTTTTCTTACCTTGAATGAAAGAGGAGACTCCCAAGCTCCATAAAATATGATTTTCTCATCCAATGGTGCTATACCCATTAAAGGTGGCAGTTCGGGTCAATCGGTTCGGGTTCGGTTCGGGTTGATTTCAAATCGTTAAATATTTGGTTCGGGTTGGATCGGGTCGGTTGAATTCGGTTTGTTCGGGTTGAGTTCAGTTTGTGTAACACCCCAACTAACAACAACACACTTAACAACAAACTGCAGCGGAAAACTTAACTCATCACTTACTTAACTCAATGGTGTTACACGCCGTTAACCACCCACGTGGCTAACAAGGCTAATACATATACATTGTATCGGTCTGATGGACTAGATTCCCGAGCATCTACGTATTACTATCCCTTTCCATTAACAACAACCAATATACATAAACATTCCAACTGTACCGAGTATTTACAAACTAAAGCCGATAACAATTTCGGTCTTACTACACCTACGATACATAAACAATTTATATGATTACCCATGTACAAACGACTACCCCGTTCTACTCTCGAACGGTTTCCAGCTCCCTGTACCTGAAATAGGAAAGAGAAGAAAGGGTGGCCCCCAAGGGGCTCAGCACCTTTGCTGGTATGGTAATCCCGTAGCCCGCATGCTACCGGGCCACACCCAACTATTTGTCGTCTTAGCATGCGGTTGATTATATTTAATTCATGCATGTAAACTATAAACACCCAACACATTACCATCCACAATAATGGTCTCAACAAATACAGATAACACATCTATACTTAATAAATCACTCTTCGCGTTCTTGACCCTAGAGTGTTTCTCCTCTAATGGAGCTATCTCCTCAATAGACGACACTTACCCACTAGTCGGGTTATCCATAAACGTCTCTTTTATAAACTGGGATTCTTATCCATGATCCACGTACTTCACATTTAAACAACGTATAACATCACATCGCAATAAGCATTGCAGTACAACAATAACACCTAACATAACGGGAACGGTTCTCTTAGGAACCGACCCAAACGTAGTTAATTCACTGGTGAGCCTAGAGAATGATATCACCCTCATGTTAAGCTCGTTATACAACACTCATTACCGTCCTAATAGTCGGACGAGTAACTTAACTTAAAGATGGATCGGATATAGTGACCCGAACACACCACACAAACACAAGTTCCCCCTAAACCGATCATAAGTCAGAATAGCTAAGCTTTGGAGTAAGCTAATAGGAGATCGTAACCCGTGGAGGAAACAACCATAACATAGAGGAGGGTAAAGCTAAGAAGGATACCCACTCCCAAATAACGCGCGACCGGAACGACCGGATTCCTCACCCCCGTTAGTACATATTTACTTATAGATAAATAGTTAGAGCCCCACTATGGGACCTATCACCCCCACACACTAAAAGGTATTTCAACCGGGTTAAACACACAAGGGTGGTACACATACTCACACGCACAACAATATACAACTAACTCACGCATAGCCGTGGTTAGAACGTCCCCATGGTACGGGTCGTTAAATCCGAATTCCGATCTCTCACGTGATCCTAGACTCAGTTAGCTAAGGTTAACACCTTCGAGGTTAAACGGTATCGGAGACTAGATACGCCACATATATGAATTACTGTAAACTCATTACATATTTTTATCTTATAAGGTGGCAAACATTCAGAAAAACACATTGGCATACAAGCCGGTGTAATCCGGTAGGACACAGGTTACAAGAAAACCATACCTTGGTCCTTGCCTCGATTTGTTTCCACCGTAGGCCACTCCTATACATGATTAATAACGTCGGTTAATTAACTTACTTAACTTCAAATTTTACTAAGTATTTTACATGATTGTATGAAATGTTTTAAATGCCTAAACTTACCCTAGATTATCTTCATTATACCCCCTCGGGTTAACTACATAAGTCATATTCTTTTATATATTTTTTTTATAAGTTTTTGGTCGACCGACCTTACCGACCGACCTTACCCAAGGTCGGTCCATTCCAGAACACATTACCGTTAGAAAATTCTACCCCGACCGACCTTGCAAGTTCGGTCCACAAGGTCGGTCTATTCCCGAGAGTTTTTCCCTTTGAAAATTCAGGCCCGACCGATCTTGGCAAGTTCGGTCGATTCTAGAGACTTAATCCGTACCAAGAATTCAAGCCCGACCGACCTTGCAAGTCCGGTCCCTAAGGTCGGTCCATTCCAGCGACCATTTCCGGCAGGGTAAACTGGGCTCGACCGACCTTGCAGGTCCGGTCCCCAAGGTCGGTCTGCTCCAGACCCTTGTTTAAAAATGCATGTTTGCCTCCAAACTTCACCTTACATAACCTAGTATGTTCTAACCTCATTTGGGCACTTCAACCACACCTTAAGACATCCAATAAACTCCTTAAATCACCCACTAAAATCCACCTCAAACATTACACAAGTTCTTGTAAAAAGGTTAACACTTGTAGCATTTTTCACTAGGTTTCTAAGTGGTGTTTCATACCTATAATAACCCCTATGCCAAAATGTTTCCTCACCACTATAACATCATCTCCCAAGCATCTTTTCTCACTAACCACAACTCCTAGTTGATGTCTAAGTCCTTTTCGTTTCCTAGAACACCTTATGACATTGTTTTCCTCTCTAGTAAAACACCTAGTTATTTCTAACACTTCTTAGTTCACAAGGGCTTACATAAACACCTAGAACTTCTTGGACATTACCTAAATTTTGACATGGATTCTCCTAGAACATTACTACTAAGCTAAAACACATTGTTTTCACCATTAAACATCCAAGAATACTTAAATCCATCAAGAGCACTCTCACACACAAAACTTCACCCAATTTACACTACATCACAATTAGAGGTGATCATTCGGGCGGGCGGGCCGGGTTCGGGCCGGGCCAGAGGAAAATTTTAGGCCCGTCGGGCCTATTTTCAAAAACCAAGCCCGGTTTTTTACATGCTCGGGCCGGGCCGGGCTAGGCCCGGTTTTTTCCAGACTTGCCGAAGGCCCGGCCCGCCCGCCCGGTTTTTTAATTTTTAAAATAATTAATAAAAAAAATTAAACTTAATATATTTTAATATAGATTTATATTTATATATAACTTATTTAAATTTATATTTATATAATTTTTGTATATCTATAAAATTAAATATGTATATATTACATTTTGAAAATATAATAATAATCATAATAAAATCGGGCCGGGCCGGGCTTGCCCACGGGCTCAAAAAATGTGCCACGGCCCGGCCCGGTTTTTTCATTCGGGCCTAATATTTATGTCCAGCCCGCCCGAAGCCCTACGGGTTAGGGCTCGTCGGGCTTTTTTTACGGGCCGGGTCGGACCGGGCTTGCCGGGCCGGACACATTATGATCAGCTCTAATACCAATATAGTGCATAATTAAATTGCTTGGCACTTAGGCCCTTAAAATGCATAAACCTTAAACACTTAATTTCCCATAATATATTTGCCTTTGACCTGCAAATACACCCAACAATACATATGCCTCTTAATAAACCCTTGAGAGTATTTTTCTAACTCATTTATCATTGGCTCTTTAGGTATTTTATTAAGCAAATTTAAGCTCATTTTTCCTAAGGCATTTTAGGCTACATTGAGATTGTTGTTTACCTATTTTCTTCAAGATTTTTACTTGAACACTCTTGTTCTTCCTTGTTTGGAAATCGGCAAGAGGACTTGGTTACTTGACAATGTTCTAATCATCACACAAGTAAACCCAATGAGCATTCAAGCTTCATGCTTAAACTCATTACAAACCCTAGGTTATATATATTGTCTTAACACATTAGGATAGTTGTTTTACCTTGAACAAAAGAGAGCTTGAATAAGCATCAAGAGAGGACTCCACCAAGCCCTTGAATGGTTGGAATAAAGCTAGAACAAAGCAAGATAAAGGCTCCATAAGTGGTTTTCGGCCAACACAAAACAAGAGAATGGAGTTTTTCTTTTTGATTTTCCTCCTTGAAGCCAAGGAGAATGACAAGGCATGAAAGGTAGCTCAAGCTCCATCAATGGTGAATCTCTATGGCACCGAATGGCTTTTGAAGATTTGAAAGGATATAAGTGTAGAGCTTGGCTTAACTAAGACAAAGTGGTCTTGAAATTGAATTTGGAGCATGGAGTCATGATTACAAGCATTCAAAGATGGAGAATGGCTACTTGCTGTAGCAAAACCGTTGGAGGCTTGGGAGAAGATGAAGAAATCGGTGGTGAGTGAGGAGAATAAGAGAATGAGGTGAGAGGTACTCTTGTTAAGATACATGTAATAAAGTAGAATAGTAACTTGCTTTATCATTACTTATTACTTGTTAGCTAACAAGGTGGTGAGTCACCTTATAAAACCGGCCCCCATCTACTAGGGGTAGTTTGGTCTTTGTTGACCAATTAACTTACTTATATTGACTTATGTCATAAACTAGCATATTTTGGTTACTATTCACAAAACAAGGCACTTATTTGTGAAATTTTTGATTTCCCATTGATTTAGACTTCCTAATGTGATACTAAGTAGTACACATGTTAATTAAAGAGTAATGATGGACATTTAGCCACTCAAAACTCATTTACAAGACAATTTTTCAAAATGTGCTTAAGACTCCTTTAAGCACATTTTGTGTTTTTAACTGTTTTCAAGCTTGGTTTTCTTTGGTAATTGGTTTAATACGTTCATTAGCATATAATAAGGTCTTGTGTAAGCTTATTAGGTCTTAACCCAAACTATCCCAAGCTTAGAGCACATTTTAGCCCAAATGACCTTAAGGTATTTATTTGTGTTTGTTTGGTTTAGTTGTCTACCAAGGTCTCCTAAGGACTTAAGTATCCTTATTAACTCATAATTGCATGTTATTTAGTCTTGGTAGGCTCTTTGGGTCCTAACCAAGTTCACTCCAAGCTTAGAGCATGTTTTTGCTCCAACTGTGTCTTAGTGTTTTACTGTTTTTACTATGGTTTAAATTGTACACTGACGTTTCTCCGGCACTCCTTAACCTTTAAATATCATAGTTTAGTATTTAAACAATATATCAAGGTTTGGGGTATTTCATTCTACCCCCCTTAAAAGAACTTCGTCCTCGAAGTTCACACTTCACACACATCATTGGATTAGAATACGGGGATTACTTGTAAAATAAAACTCCCATAACCAAACACACTTTACATCACAACCTCGGACTTAACGGTCCGGGTACACATACACATCCATGCATAACATAACATACTTACATGATAACCTCGGACTCAACGGTCCGGGTATCTTAATAACATTACACTTACATAACAACCCTTAGACTCTTGGGTCTGGGTAACATAACAACATTAAGGCCCATAGGTCTTGATAACATAACAGCATTTAGACACATAGGTCTAGGTAACATAACAACTTCCGGAGCTTAACCACATTTGAAATACCCCAAACTTAGATATGGTGTTTAAATGATAAACTAAGATATAAGGAGGCTAAAAAATGCCTTAGAAACATTAAGAAACATTTCTAATCAAAGAAAATATAAGGAAACACCAAAAGAGCAGTTTAAGCAAAAACGTGCTCTAAGCTGGAGAGACTTGGGAAGTACCCAAATATTGTTCTAAGACCTTAGTAATATCCTAATGGTCATTTTAAATCAATTACCAAGAAAACCACTTGAAAACAAGTTAAAACACAAAATGTGCTTTAAGGAGTCTTAAAGCACGTTTTTGAAAAATTGTCTTGTAAATGAGTTTGAATGGCTAAATGTCCATCATTACTCTTTAATTAACATGTGTACTATATAGTATCACATTTGGAAGTCTATATCAATGGGAAATCAAAATTTCACAACAATGTGCCTTGTTTTGTGAATAGTAAATTAATTAAGCTAGTTTAAACATAAGTCAATATAAGTGAGATATTTGGTCAACAAAGACTTAAGTACCCTTGTTACTAATGGGGGCCGGTTTCTTAAGGTGAGTCACCACCTTCATGACTCATTAGCAAATAAAGATTTGTAAAGCAAAAGTACTATTCACCTTTTACATAATATCACACTTTAGTGATTCTCTCTCCTCACTTCTTCATTCTCCTTTGTTTCCCACGATTTCTTGCTCTCTCTCCCTTATCCATTAACGTGAAGCACAACCCCATGCTAGCTCCATCTTCCTTGCACACTACTTACTCATTTTAGCTCCAAAACCAAAACAAATTACATATTCCTCTTAGTTAGCTCAAGCTCTCTCTTTCTATCTTTTCAAAACTTCAAGAGCTTCATTTTGGTGCCAAGTCAAACCACCATTAGAGGAGGAAATTCAAGTTTGGAGACTCCATTGGCTTCTCCCATTCTCTTAAGGTAAAGAAAGTGTAAGAAATCTAGGTTTCCATCATTTTCTTCCTTGTCCAAAAATTTGCACTCATGGGACTCCATGTTTATGCCTTGTTCTACTAGCTTGTTTTCTACTCTTCAAAGGATTGAGGAGGTCCTTCTTGCTTCATATCCAGCTTGTCTTGAGAAACCAAGGTAAAACAATAACCTTAATACCTTAAAGCACATTTTTAACCTAGGGTTTGTTCCTTAGGGTTAATGTATTATCTAGTACTCATTGGAGTCATTGGATATTGGTTAGAACAATGGCAAGGAGATATATATTGGTGACCGAGATTGAGCAAAGGAAAACCTAAGGAAGAAAGCTTTTAAAGCTTGTAAAAGAACAAGGTAAATTACTTACCTTAAGGTGTTTTATTGTTTAAGGGAATGGGATTTAGATATGTGATGAGTTTAGTTGAGAGTTTACATTAGAAAAGGGTTATATATAACCTAGGAGAAACAATGACTATATTTGTGAACTTGTGACTAAGGAGCAAATGAGAAAAAGAGATAGTTTAAGAACATCAAGGTGAATTACAAGAAGCATTTTATTTCAATGGGATCCTTGTTGTGTGTATTCGCAGGTTGAAGGCAAATATATGTGGAAATTCAGTGGTTAAGATTATTGTCATTTAAGGGCCTAAGTGCCAAGCATTTTAAGTTTAAGCACTATATGATGATGTGGTGAAGTTTTGTAAATTGTGTGTTAAGGTGTTTGATGAGAATTTGTGTGGTACTGGTTGTTTGATGGAGAAAAACCAAGTGTTAGGATGTATTATATACTAGAGAACCCATGGCAAAATTTAAAGGAGAACTTAAGTGTTTGAGATGTTTTAAGGGAATTTAATGACTAAGGAAGTACTAGGATGTTCTAGAGGTTGTTTTGATGAAAAAGGGTGAGATTAAGGTGTTCTAATGACTTATAATGACTTAGGTATCACCATGAAGGATTTAGGAATCAAGAGAATGTATTGAGTATTTAGGACTTAGGCAAATGTTGGTAAACAACTAGGAAGGAAATAATGTGTTGATGGATGGAAGTTTAAGCTTGTGAAGGAACTTTAAGTAAATGCATAAAAGAGTTTTAGATGGTGAAATATGCTTGGGAGATGATGTTATAGTGGTGAGGAAAACATTTGGCATAGTGGTTACATTAGGTATGAACCACCACCTAGAAACCTAGTGGAAAACATTACAATGTTAGCATTATTACAAGGAAAATGCATAATGACTAAGGTGGATCTTGGTGAATGATTTAATGTGTTTAGAGGGGGCTTAAGTGTATTTGAGGTGCCCAAATGCGGTTATAAACATATTAGGATATGAGGAGAAGTTTGGAGTTGAAAAAGAATTTAGAAACAAGGTTCTGGAGCCGACCGACCTTAGGACCGGACTTGCAAGGTCGGTCGAGCTCAAATTACACTACCGGAGAAAGTTTTTGGAATCGACCGAACATAGGACCGGACTTACAAGTTCGGTCGGGCATGAATTTTGTGAAGGAATTAAGTCTCTGGAATGGACCGACCTTGGGACCGGACTTGCAAGGTCGGTCGGGCATGTATTTGTACGGTAATAAGTCTCTGGAATCGACCGAACATAGACCGGACTTGGCAAGTTCGGTCGAGCTTAAATTTCCCTCGGGAAACTCTCGGGAATGGACCGACCTTGGGACCGGACTTGCAGGTCGGTCGGGGTAGAATTTTCAAACGGAAGTGTTTCTGGAATGGACTGACCTTAGTAAGGTGTCGGAAGTTCGGTCGAGCCTAAAAAAAAAAAAAATTGAATTCTAAGAATGGCAATGGGTATAAGTATGCCTTTGGTAGGGTGGTATGATTAGGACCCTAAGAACTTAAGGAATTAGGTTAAGTTAAGTATAAGTTATAATGTTTAAGTTAAGTTTATAAGCTAAGTGCAAGACTTGAGAGGTGTTAAATGGGAATCTTTAGGGACTAAGTGAGTTAAGAAGGTGCAAGTAACTAATGACCTAAAAAATGAATGAATGATTAGGTTTGTGAATTGGGACCCCGAAGAAGATAATCAAACAACGATCGACGGTGAACGGTACAATCCTTCTTGTGACTGCTTGCTAACGAGGTGTCCCTCGGCTTGCGTGCTATCTGTTTAATTGCTATGACTAAAACAAGATAAGCATGCAACCGGTTTATATTGTTCTCGTTGTGTACGTGTTATATTTACACTAACCCGCGAGACTTGAGATTGTTACTACCAAGTTTAGTACTTACTAAGTTAAGAATAGAGTTAAGCTTGTGGTTGTTGGTTAATGCCCGTTAGGGCTTAGCTAGCACATGATGATTAAGATTTCTACTAACTGGAACTTGAGTGAGGAAACCCGGACCGATCTCCGTCATGCATGCTAAGGAAAAAGGGGGACGGTATCTGAATCAGATCCGCCCTCCGCTTAAGGACTTGTCTTCGGACTTGTAGCCTAGGGCGGTTGCCGGCTCAGCTACGCTGGACTCCCGTCCAGAGTAGGTGACATTAAGATGGTGCGGTGGGATCACCTAAATCCCAGGTTCGAATTAAGCTACACCAATCCCTTCCAGGAACTGTTTTGTAAACTGAGATTAAGTTGAGATTAAGATTGAGATTAAGGTAAGGAACTGAGATTAAGGAAATGAGGATTGAGGAGGGGATTACTAACCCACTTGATAAGGGAACGCTTGAGTCGTTCATTGTTTGTGAACTATATATGTTCATCTGTGGTTATAGTTATGCACTTCATATATGCTTGTGTATGTAATCAATTTCCATGCTATCGACAATTAGTCGTCGTAGCCCGTTAGCTTGGGGGCCATGAGAGGGTGTACCAGCATTCGTGCTGACCCCTGGGGGCTATTTTACACTTGCAGGTAAGAGACCCATGAGGACGCACTACGAGAGTAGGAGCGGTTAGACTTAGGGTGGGATGTTTATTTTGAGTTCGGGTTGCGCTTGTGCACCCGACTGTTTATATTTAAACTGATGTAAGGTTGAGATTATGTTTGAGATACTTGTACTCGGTTGGTTGTGTTATTGTGGTTGGTGATGTTTTGAGTTGGATAAGTATTTTGGATAAGTATTGTAAATGTTAAGGCCGGTATATTCTAACGATCAGACCGTGGCAAGGTCCAGGTGTTTATTATTTCCGCTGCGACGTATTCGATTAAGTGTTCAGTTTTGCGATAACCACGAATGGCTTTGGATGGGGTGTTACAACATTAGGACTCAAGGTCAAAATAATATGTATTACAAATACCACACAACATGTCTTAGCATGTATGGCAACCAAAAATATCTTTTAGATACACTGTGATCCCGCAGAACCCGGTCGCGATGGACACCTTCTGGTCCCCGTCCCTTTGGGAGATCAAAACATTCACTTAATTTTCAACATATGTACTTCTCATGTCACTGGTCCGAAGACAAAGGCTCATACGTCCTCATCTCGTGAGCAAGTACTACCAAAAATATTCTTTACTAGGTTAAGTATAGAGAATCCTTAATTCAAAATATTAATCGACTGTTTTGGAAATACCAATTGCAAATTCTTTTTGAAAACGCATACAACTCCAAGTCCAACTTAAGCTCTTTGCTTCTTTTCCTAGCGTGGTTATTTGTGACCACTTTTAGGGAGCTTCAAGAATTATCCAACCATGATGTGATCAGCATCAGTGTTGAACTATCCTTCCACCCCAATTTGTGTTCGGCTTCCCTTGATCACATGCAAATCAAGTTTCACCTCCCACTTCAATTTCAAGCATCAAATAATGCACTCATTTCCAATTTTCTATCTTTAGTCTTTCTAGTCATAATCATACATCTCCAAGGGATAGAACTCCGTCTATCAGTTATCTTCCAGATTCAACTTAATCCTGTTACCTAGGGAATCTTATTCTCACTAGGTACCATGTCGGTTTCATACCCTTTCATGAATCACTATATTACATATATACATATATTTTATCAAAATACAACACACATTTTTACATTTATATACTATCGGGGTTTTAGTTCCCCGGGAGTTTCTTTACTCCCTTACACTTGTACTCTCACACACAACTGTTAACAAAATAGACACACTTATCACAATGGTATTTGCATCTTCTGTGCGCAATTACCACAATTAAACCATGAATGAATGCGTATGTTTATGTAACACACGCACCAATCATCATAACAAATTATTTTGTGCTATGCACAACATAGTTCACGTACATTTGTACGGTAAAACACACTAAGCGGTTTTGTGCTCTACCCCCCTTAAAAGGGATTACGCCCACGTAATCAACCACTGAATATTGGTTTGAAAAAAAAGTTCTACCATCGTGAAGTGTTTCAACTTCCACGCGGTCTGTTATACAATGTGTTCTGGTTAGAGGATCTTAACCATATTGGCGGTTTAGTCCCTAAACCAAGAATTCTCATTGGAGTTTGCTTTAACTCTTAACTGGTTTCGGTTCTGGCCTGTGAGGCTTTTAGGCATTAATAATTAGTCATTCACTCATGTTCACTATGCACATTTAACACTTGAATCACTGGCTCACTAGTTTCTGCTGCGCAACTCTGATAACTGCAGAGCTTAGTTTGCCCCACTCGTTATTCTTACTGTATTGTACATCTCCAATTTGTTACCTTTATCTTGGTAATAATGGTTTCTCAACCGATGCGTGGTATCTCTTACCGTGCGCGAATTCGGTGAGTTACGAACTTCCTATCTACTTCCATGACAATATACTGTGTATACTGCTATGTAATTCAAGATGATTGACTTGATTTCTTCCGACTTTCTGTCTGTTGAGATTGAGCTACTACCTATTGTGTAGTGCTCTCTCGGTTATTTCCCACACTTGAGGTATATTCCATACAGACGTTTGGTATTCAGTGCTACTGTAGTCACTTATTCTCAATCGTGCCTCCACATTTGGTTTTGTACAAGTACTCTTTCATTGGTATGGCCTTGCATTTCCTATGCATCGGTCACTATGGCGTTATAAGCCGCTTCCTATTTCCATCACAATTCACATTTCCCGAATCCTAGCTATCGCACTCGATCATTACTGCACAAATGCAATACCAAAACACTCAGTCATACAGAGTGCAGAGGCGTAAACTCTTGACAGTAAATCTCTTATGCGATTCGCAATGGAATTCACACTGTGTTTCACTGAGATTCTTATCTCGTAACACTGGCTACTGGCTCATTGCCTAGTTATTTGCTATCACTTATCATTAATCAATACTTATACAACGGTCGCTTACTGCGCACCGTGCTCTTACTCATTGCATAACACTAACTTACATGGTATTTACTATCACATTAACTTCCACACATATACTTACATTATTCGCATTATGGTTCGTCATTCATTTGGATGACTATTGAATGCTCTTTGAGCGTACGTCGCTCGAGTTACAAGCCGGCGTTCTTCAGCCCGCAATAATAACATAGTCAATCCTTATCATATTTCTTGAACTTGGTTCACATTACTACCGCTCCTGTGGTTTCATAATATCGAGAGGTACCCCCACTCTTAAAACAGTGGTTCGTTCTCCGCTCTATTTACTTGTATAACATATTCTTCTGCAATCGATCAAGTGCACATAACACATGTTATTTGTGGCTTATAAGCCTTACTGCCTTGATCTCCGCTCATTGTAGGCTGTTCACACACATTTACTCTCCGTACTACATTACATGGTTTAGAGGTTGTATTGGGCTCCATGACATGGTCGTTGCATCACGTTTCCTTTCATGGGATGTCCATTGGGAGTGTCAGTCTGTCTCCTGACGACTTATGCTTATACTGGGTGTTAGTTTCAACCCTTGTGTTTCTGTCACATTATTTTGTTCAACAATTGTTGATGCGAACACTCTTCAAGGTTTTCTTCTTGGTGTTGCTAAGTTATGCCATTACATCTGGCTCGCACTTATTGGTATATTTATTCAGCCACGCCGTTTTGCGTTCTTAACTGACTTACTATCCTCATCTGTGAAGATCGATATTCCTGGTAGTCTAGGTAATCATTCCGGGAGTTTCTTCCCGTTCATTGCACATTAATGTGTCCATATTAGGCATCTGCCTTCTCATGTATAGGCTGGGTCACCGTTCCAGCTATCATGTTTATTTCTCGGGATTCTTAAGACATGTATGATGTCTCTACCTAACAGTCAGTGCACTTCACACCTTCTGACTCTTAAAAAACTCCCTTGAAATGAATTTACTAATTCCTTTAGTCTCGTTAACTTAACTGAGTTCCTTTACTTTAACCATTCATGGTAATCAGTTGCTCTTGCTTGACTTTTACTGCTGACCGTAGTATGGAGTCGACTACTTCTCGTGTTCCGGACTCTACTCGTATACATATATGGGGTACCATACTGATACATTGCTACTTACCCGACTAACCCATAAGTAGGTCTGTCAGGCCCACAAGCTCCAATCGGAGTGCGGTCGTCCCACATTACAATTGGTACACTTGTAGTGTCCGTCACACGCATAGGTGAAGTATTTTGTCGTCAACTCCCCTATATTGTCCTGTGACGATATGCATTCCGCACTTCCCGTACTTAATCAAGGAAAGTCCATCCACTGTTGTATTATTTAGAACTCGCTCCACTTCCCCGGGTTGCTACCCTTGGGTTGACCGGTTTCCTTTCCAGTTATTTAAAAGTAGACCGGGTATGACTTACCCACCGTGTGGCACTGAGGCCGGTGTAGGTCCTCTGGTTGTTTTTAAAAGAAGGTTAGAAAGAGATATAGGTTTGAAAGAAAATTTTGGTTTTGAAGGAAAGAGTTTGAAAGAAAAATTTTCATGGTTTTACAACGTCTTCTTACCTTAACCAAGTCTAGCTTCTTGTTGACTGGTGTATTTCCCATTACAAAGGTCAGGCTGTTAAGCCCTTCCACGGTTTTGATGATCTCACTTAACTTCATGGTACTTTACTAAGTACCTTGTAGTTGTTAAAAATTTTCTCCGAACAGCCCTGTTATAGTAGCACTTGCCATGGCAAGTGCGCCATGCTAACTGGCTATTGGTTCAACACACATACCGGTTGCGGTATTGTTTTTACCCGCACTGCCATCAGTGGCCTTGTTGGCCCTTACTTTGGTCTTACAAACTTGATAATAATTCCTCTGGGTGACTTCTCACTGTCTTCACATGATAATCATTAACTGGGGTGTTCCCCATTCTTGGAGTCCCCTTTTACTTAGTACTGTATCTTCTTCGTAGCCCGTTCCACGCATTTGTCGTGGCTACTGAGACTTGTCTCTTATGTGGGTACTACGTTGTAGTTCCTTAGTCGGTTGATATACCGTCGGTGTATTATTTAACATTTGTTGTCTCGTAGACACTCGTCTCGGGTTTCATTACTTCACTTCTTGCCTGTTGCACGGTTGGTGTGTTGCAAGCTGGTTGTTCTCGACTGCTCCGCATGTCGACCCAGGTTGCCGGAAATTCCATTCTCCTATGCATAGGACCCTTCATTCATTGCTATTAAATCCGGCTAACATTGTTCAGATGAAAACCGTCTTCGGGATTCCCACTCTTCGGGATCTACCGTATGACAGGTTCTCCGTACCTGTAGAGGTACTTAATAACAGCTAGATCGGGTATTCCCGAGTAAGAGAGGACTTTCATCTCTCTGGTTTTATTCCCGAGTAATAAAACAGGGACTGTGGGGGGTGGGATGTATATAGTAGGTTTCCAGTATTCACTGATAATTCCTAACTAGCGTATCTCTCACGCTATCACTCAACCATTAACCCAAAGTACTAAAATCCTAACTCGGTACTTCCTAAGCTCGGTAATTCAGTCATCAGAGCGATACTTCGCTCTGATACCACTTTTTGTAACACCCCAACTAACAACAACACACTTAACAACAAACTGCAGTGGAAAACTTAACTCATCACTTACTTAACTCAATGGTGTTACACGCCGTTAACCACCCACGTGGCTAACAAGGCTAATACATATACATTGTATCGGTCTGATGGACTAGATTCCCGAGCATCTACGCATTACTATCCCTTTCCATTAACAACAACCAATATACATAAACATTCCAACTGTACCGAGTATTTACAAACTAAAGCCGATAACAATTTCGGTCTTACTACACCTACGATACATAAACAATTTATATGACTACCCATGTACAAACGACTACCCCTACCTACTCTCGAACGGCTTCCAGCTCCCTGTACCTGAAATAGGAAAGAGAAGAAAGGGTGGCCCCCAAGGGGCTCAGCACCTTTGCTGGTATGGTAATCCCGCAGCCCGCATGCTACCGGGCCACGCACAACTATTTGTCGTCTTAGCATGCGGTTGATTATATTTAATTCATGCATGTAAACTATAAACACCCAACATATTACCATCCACAACAATGGTCTCAACAAATACAGATAACACATCTATACTTAATAAATCACTCTTCGCGTTCTTGACCCTAGAGTGTTTCTCCTCTAATGGAGCTATCTCCTCAATAGACGACACTTACCCACTAGTCGGGTTATCCATAAACGTCTCTTTTATAAACTTGGATTCTTATCCATGATCCACGTACTTCACATTTAAACAACGTATAACATCACATCGCAATAAGCATTGCAGTACAACAATAACACCTAACATAACGGGAACGGTTCTCTTAGGAACCGACCCAAACGTAGTTAATACACTGGTGAGCCTAGAGAATGATATCACCCTCATGTTAAGCTCGTTATACAACACTCATTACCGTCCTAATAGTCGGACGAGTAACTTAACTTAAAGATGGATCGGATATAGTGACCCGAACACACCACACAAACACAAGTTCCCCCTAAACCGATCATAAGTCAGAATAGCTAAGCTTTGGAGTAAGCTAATGGGATATCGTAACCCGTGGAGGAAACAACCATAACAGAGAGGAGGGTAAAGCTAAGAAGGATACCTACTCCCAAACAACGCGCGACCGGAACGACCGGATTCCTCACCCCCGTTAGTACATATTTACTTATAGATAAATAGTTAGAGCCCCACTATGGGACCTATCACCCCCACACACTAAAAGGTATTTCAACCGGGTTAAACACACAAGGGTGGTACACATACTCACACGCACAACAATATACAACTAACTCACGCATAGCCGTGGTTAGAACGTCCCCATGGTACGGGTCGTTAAATCCGAATTCCGATCTCTCACGTGATCCTAGACTCAGTTAGCTAAGGTTAACACCTTCGAGGTTAAACGGTATCGGAGACTAGATACGCCACATATGTGAATTACTGTAAACTCATTACATATTTTTATCTTATAAGGTGGCAAACATTCAGAAAAACACATTGGCATACAAGCCGGTGTAATCCGGTAGGACACAGGTTGCAAGAAAACCATACCTTGGTCCTTGCCTCGATTTGTTTCCACCGTAGGCCACTCCTATACATGATTAATAACGTCGGTTAATTAACTTACTTAACTTCAAATTTTACTAAGTATTTTACATGATTGTATGAAATGTTTTAAATGCCTAAACTTACCCTAGATTATCTTCATTATACCCCCTAGGGTTAACTACATAAGTCATATTCTTTTCTATATTTTTTTTATAAGTTTTAGGTCGACCGACCTTACCGACCGACCTTACTCAATGTTGGTCTATTCTAGAACACATTACCGTTAGAAAATTCTACCCCGACCGACCTTGCAAGTTCGGTCCACAAGGTCGGTCTATTCCCGAGAGTTTTTCCCTTTGAAAATTCAGGCCCGACCGATCTTGGCAAGTTCGGTCCCAAGATCGGTCGATTCCAGAGACTTAATCCGTACCAAGAATTCAAGCCCGACCGACCTTGCAAGTCCGGTCCCTAAGGTCGGTCCATTCCAGAGACCATGTAACGACCCCAAAACCACCCTGGTTGAGAGGCCGTTACACGCCGCGCGCTTATTACCTAAGACAACGCAAGACTACACTAGCGAACTCCCAAAACAGAACTAAAACTCATATATTACCAAATAAACAATTACAACATGACTTTACAATACACAGGCGGAAGCCAAACTGAAATACAATGTACAAACTAATTACAACTGGGCACCATGGCCAAACAAACTGAAATATAGAGCTCAAAAGCCAAGACAAAAGTAGAAGCTGAATCTCCAAGCACGAACTAAAACCTGCAAATCAGACGGAGATAGGGGTGAGCAAAACTATTGCTCAGCAGGTGATAAACTTCATCAGCTGAGCACGCTCAAAACAGATAATGAACATACATATATATACGTATACCAAAGCGCTTATCCAGAGCGAAATCAGAGACAAAGCAGAAGCCTTTCAAATAGACAGAAGTCTAAAGCAGAAGGAGCTAAGCGGTGGTCAAAACATACTCAAAAGCAGAAGGTAAGCTGAAGCTGACAGCTCGACGAAATCAGAAGCTTAACAAACTCAAAAAGCTTAAACGAAATCAGAAGCTTAGCAAAATCAGAAGCTTAGCAAAATCCAGAACTTAGCAGAAGACAGTAAGCACACAACAGACCGTCTCAAATCAAATACAGATAGAGAGCAGACGAAGTAGATCACTTTACAAATTAGAAATCCTCAACAGACAGGAAGCACACTGCAGCCTATCTAAGTTTGTAAACAGACAGAGCGGGCGGAAGCAGTACAAAACAAACAGAGGCGTTCAAAGGACAGAAAGCACACAGCAGTCTGTCAAATACCAGAGCAGCGAAAACAGACAGAAGCTGAACAGAACACAAACGGAAGTGGGACACTAGCAATCAGAGCATACAGACAGAACGAGCAACCAGCTCGTGAACAAAACGAGGAAACCTCACTCGTAAACAGAACAGGTGTAAACACCCTTGAACAGAACGGGGAACATCACCCGTGAACAGAAGGATCCTACATAGCGCGCTACGAGACAGCGAGACCAGCCATCCAAAGGTTCAGATACAGAGAAGACTAGGTCCCAAAACAGAAGCTCTCAGAACAGATCAATTTATACATACAAAGGACGAAGTCCTTGTCAGATCAGAGCAGAAAGCAGAAGTTTAACGAAATCAGAGCAGAAGCTTACTAACGGGAAGCCATAGCAAAACAGAAGTCGTAACCCGACTAGTAAACACGAAAACCAAAACTGAAGTCAGAGGTTGAAGCACATTTTCAGAGCATATTAGAGGTCAAAGGCTTATCGGAGATCTTAAAATCAGAAAACACTTAAACACTTGCTCAGACACATGAAAACAGATAGTACTCGGAAAGAGGAATCCAACGCCGCAAACAACACTCAAAACGGAGCTCAAACGAGCAAGTTATGACGAAAACAAAGACATGTCCGAACTTGTGTCCTAGCTTCGAAGCTCGGACACAAGTCGAAGCGAAAACAGAGAGGAAAAACAAGCTGTCCGAACTTCGAAGTTCGGACTGAAGTTCGGACAGTTTTTCGGAAAACTTACGTGGTGAAGTCCGAGCTTCGAAGCTCGGTTTGATTTCAGAAAATAGAGGTGTCCGAACTTCAAAGTTCGGACAGAAGTTCGGACACCTCAAAAGCTCAAAAAAAATAAAACGCAACAGAGACCTGTCCGAACTTCCAAGTTCGGACGGAAGTTCGGACAAGTCACAGAAATCAGCAAACAGAAGCGGATTTAACACGAACAGAAGCACAAAACTCATTCAAATCAACACACACATTTACAAAACAACCTTGGGGGTTTAATCCATTGAAATGGCATTAAATCAGGCATAAATCACACACCAAACATGAGATCAAACGTCGAATTAATCTGCAGAAACCAAACTCCCCAAGGCTGAACGCACACAACCGAATCCATCTACCACCTACCTCACATCCGTAGCTAAGCCATCTCTGCGGACTCTATGAATTGCCCACTTCGAATCTCCACTCAAACGCCAGCCCCTCGAATTGAACCGCTCCCAAAATACAAAACCAAAATCAGAAAAGAGGAGAGGAAGACTCAATGAAGAACGAAATCGGAATCTACAAACCAACCTGACAGACGACTGACGGACGCACACAATTCCATCTACAGACCTCCAGCGATTATTAATCAAAAGGAATTGAAGAAGAAGATGAGCAAAGGGAGGAGAAGTTGAGAGCGATGAGAACGTCGAGAGAACCGTCAGGGTAGTGGAAGGAGGAATAATTGAACGTGAGTTAGAATGAGTGAGAGGGAGGAAATAAAATAGTTTTAATAAGTCTCTCTCTTATGGAATTAATTAAATAACAACAAGGAAGAAGACAATTGTAACCCTCCTTCCTCAAGCTAACATAATGACATAAGGAGAATGTCATAGACAATCTAACATAAGATTACAAAATAGCACAAACTCCCTTTGCGAATCAGAAAGAAAATAAAAAAAAAATCTGGGGCATAACAATATACCCCCTTAAAAGAATTTCGTCCTCGAAATTCGGCGAAACCCAGAATGCTAGCAGATGCACTTCCAGTGCAGGAACACTACGAACACGAACAAGGAGTTAACACTCAGAACAGAATGCACTGTTGATTGACTGACAGAAGGACCAGAAGAAGACCACTAATACATAGCTCCAAGGCAAAGAAGGGAACACTCACAAGGCTAACACTCAGAATGCACTAGCTGATTGACTGACAGAAGGACAGACAGAAGAGTACTAACTCCTAGCTTTGTGGCACGGAAGGGAATGGTCACAAAGCTAACACTCAGAATACACACGCTGACTCACTGACAGAGGAAGCAAAGCAGATGATCACCAAAGCTTTGCGCAAGGCACAGATAAAACATTCACTCATTTCAGAAGCTCCAACCTCGAAGAGCTAACACTCCAGTTTACTGGTTGACTCACTGACAAAAGAGGCGGAAAAAAGATCGATAGCTCTCAGCCCAAAAGCACAGGAACTCTCAGAAGTCGTCCTAACCCAAGGACCAAGCACACTCACAAGCTCACACCTGAACACAACATAGAACATACAATCCAAGCACATAACCCAAGCCCACAACTGAAGCACACATCACTGGCAAACCAGAACTCACATTCGGTCATCCTTTCCCAAAGGACCCGACTCCCTCAGACCCAGACTTAGACTCGAACACATCAAATACACTGACAAACACTACGCTTCCGCTGTGCTACTCTGATAGTGGACAACCACAGAGCAGACACACTCAACAGACTCCAGGCAGCAATCAAGTCACGTAACAGATAGCAGACAATTCACGCAGCAGGTAACACGTAGCAGTTAGCAGGCAAGACACGGAAGCGTAGTTATGCAGACGACCACAAATCCCCACGAAAACCAAACCTAGCTCTGATACCACTAAATGTAACGACCCCAAAACCACCCTGGTTGAGAGGCCGTTACACGCCGCGCGCTTATTACCTAAGACAACGCAAGGCTACACTAGCGAACTCCCAAAACAGAACTAAAACTCTTATATTACCAAATAAACAATTACCACATGACTTTACAATACACAGGCGGAAGCCAAACTAAAATACAATGTACAAACTAATTACAAGTGGGCACCATGGCCAAACAAACTGAAATACAGAGCTCAAAAGCCAAGACAAAAGTAGAAGCTGAATCTCCAAGCACGAACTAAAACCTGCAAATCAGACGGAGATAGGGGTGAGCAAAACTATTGCTCAGCAGGTGATAAACTTCATCAGCTGAGCACGCTCAAAACAGATATTGAACATACATATATATATGTATACCAAAGCGCTTATCCAGAGCGAAATCAGAGACAAAGCAGAAGCCTTTCAAATAGACAGAAGTCTAAAGCAGAAGGAGCTAAGCGGTGGTCAAAACATACTCAAAAGCAGAAGGTAAGCTGAAGCTGAAAGCTCGACGAAATCAGAAGCTTAACAAACTCAAAAAGCTTAAACGAAATCAGAAGCTTAGCAAAATCCAGAACTTAGCAGAAGACAGTAAGCACACAGCAGACCGTCTCAAATCAAATACAGATAGAGAGCAGACGAAGTAGAGCACTTTACAAATCAGAAATCCTCAACAGACGGGAAGCACACTGCAACCTATCTGAGTTTGTAAACAGACAGAGCGGGCGGAAGCAGTACAAAACAAACAGAGGCGTTCAAAGGACAGAAAGCACACAGCAGTCTGTCAAATACCAGAGCAGCGAAAACAGACAGAAGCTGAACAGAACACAAACGAAAGTAGGACACTAGCAATCAGAGCATACAGACAGAACGAGCAACCAGCTCGTGAACAAAACGAGGAAACCTCACTCGTAAACAGAACAGGTGTAAACACCCGTGAACAGAACGGGGAACATCACCCGTGAACAGAAGGATCCTACATAGCGCGCTACGAGACAGCGAGACCAGCCATCCAAAGGTTCAGATACAGAGAAGACTAGGTCCCAAAACAGAAGCTCTCAGAACAGATCAAAGCTTTATACAGAACAGGACAGAAGTCCTTGTCAGATCAGAGCAGAAAGCAGAAGTTTAACGAAATCAGAGCAGAAGCTTACTAACAGGAAGCCATAGCAAAACAGAAGTCATAACCCGACTAGTAAACACGAAAACCAAAACTGGAGTCAGAGGTTAAAGCACATTTTCAGAGCATATCAGAGGTCAAAGGCTTATCGGAGATCTTAAAATCAGAAAACACTTAAACACTTGCTAAGACACATGAAAACAGATAGTACTCGGAAAGAGGAATCCAACGCCGCAAACAGCACTCAAAACGGAGCTCAAACGAGCAAGTTATGACGAAAACAGAGACATGTCCGAACTTGTGTCCTAGCTTCGAAGCTCGGACACAAGTCGAAGCGAAAACAGAGAGGAAAAACAAGCTGTCCGAACTTCGAAGTTCGGACTGAAGTTCGGACAGTTTTTCGGAAAACTTACGTGGTGAAGTCCGAGCTTCGAAGCTCGGTTTGATTTCAGAAAATAGAGGTGTCCGAACTTCAAAGTTCGGACAGAAGTTCGGACACCTCAAAAGCTCAAAAAAATAAAACGCAACAGAGACCTGTCCGAACTTCCAAGTTCGGACGGAAGTTCGGACAAGTCACAGAAATCAGCAAACAGAAGCGGATTTAACACGAACAGAAGCACAAAACTCATTCAAATCAACACACACATTTACAAAACAACCTTGGGGGTTTAATCCATTGAAATGGCATTAAATCAGGCATAAATCACACACCAAACATGAGATCAAACGTCGAATTAATCTGCAGAAACCAAACTCCCCAAGGCTGAACGCACACAACCGAATCCATCTACCACCTACCTCACATCCGTAGCTAAGCCATCTCTGCGGACTCTATGAATTGCCCACTTCGAATCTCCACTCAAACGCCAGCCCCTCGAATTGACCGCTCCCAAAATACAAAACCAAATCAGAAAAGAGGAGAGGAAGACTCAATGAAGAACGAAATCGGAATCTACAAACCAACCTGACAGACGACTGACGGACGCACACAATTCCATCTACAGACCTCCAGCGATTATTAATCAAAAGGAATTGAAGAAGAAGATGAGCAAAGGGAGGAGAAGTTTAGAGCGATGAGAACGTCGAGAGAACCGTCAGGGTAGTGGAAGGAGGAATAATTGAACGTGAGTTAGAATGAGTGAGAGGAGGAATAAAATAGTTTTAATAAGTCTCTCTCTTATGGAATTAATTAAATAACAACAAGGAAGAAGACAATTGTAACCCTCCTTCCTCAAGCTAACATAATGACATAAGGAGAATGTCATAGACAATCTAACATAAGATTACAAAATAGCACAAACTCCCTTTGCGAATCAGAAAGAAAATAAAAAAAAATCTGGGGCATAACAGACCATTTCCGGCAGGGTAAACTGGGCTCGACCGACCTTGCAGGTCCGGTCCCCAAGGTCGGTCTGCTCCAAACCCTTGTTTAAAAATGCATGTTTGCCTCCAAACTTCACCTTACATAACCTAGTATGTTCTAACCTCATTTGGGCACTTCAACCACACCTTAAAACATCCAATAAACTCCTTAAATCACCCACTAAAATCCACCTCAAACATTACACAAGTTCTTGTAAAAGGTTAACACTTGTAGCATTTTTCACTAGGTTTCTAAGTGGTGTTTCATACCTATAATAACCCCTATGCCAAAATGTTTCCTCACCACTATAACATCATCTCCCAAGCATCTTTTCTCACTAACCACAACTCCTAGTTGATGTCTAAGTCCTTTTCGTTTCCTAGAACACCTTATGACATTGTTTTCCTCTCTAGTAAAACACCTAGTTATTTCTAACACTTCTTAGTTCACAAGGGCTTATATAAACACCTAGAACTTCTTGGACATTACCTAAATTTTGACATGGATTCTCCTAGAACATTACTAAGCTAAAACACATTGTTTTCACCATTAAACATCCAAGAATACTTAAATCCATCAAGAGCACTCTCACACACAAAACTTCACCCAATTTACACTACATCACAATATAGTGCATAATTTAAATTGCTTGGCACTTAGGCCCTTAAAATGCATAAACCTTAAACACTGAATTTCCAATAATATATATGCCTTTGACCTGCAAATACACCCAACAATACATATGCCTCTTAATAAACCCTTGAGAGTATTTTTCTAACTCATTTATCATTGGCTCTTTAGGTATTTTATTAAGCAAATTTAAGCTCATTTTTCCTAAGGCATTTAGGCTACATTGAGATTGTTTGTTTACCTCTTTTCTTCAAGATTTTTACTTGAACACTCTTGTTCTTCCTTGTTTGGAAATCGGCAAGAGGACTTGGTTACTTGACAATATTCTAATCATCACACAAGTAAACCCAATGAGCATTCAAGCTTCATGCTTAAACTCATTACAAACCCTAGGTTATATATATTGTCTTAACACATTAGGATAGTTGTTTTACCTTGAAAACAAAAGAGAGCTTGAATAAGCATCAAGAGAGGACTCCACCAAGCCCTTGAATGGTTGGAATAAAGCTAGAACAAAGCAAGATAAAGGCTCCATAAGTGGTGATTTTCGGCCAACACAAAAACAAGAGGAAATGGAGTTTTTCTTTGATTTTCCTTACCTTGAAGCCAAGGAGAATGACAAGGCATGAAAAGGTAAGCTCAAGCTCCATCAATGGTGAATCTCTATGGCACCGGAATGAGGCTTTTGAAGATTTGAAAGGATATAAGTGTAGAGCTTGGCTTAACTAAGACAAAAGTGGTCTTGAAATTGAATTTGGAGCATGGAGTCATGAGTTACAAGCATTCAAAGATGGAGAATGGCTACTTTCTGTAGCAAAACCGATGGAGGCTTGGGAGAAGATGAAGAAATCGGTGGTGAGTGAAGGAGAATAAGAGAATGAGGTGAGAGGTACTCTTGTTAAGATATTTATGTAATAAAGTAGAATAGTAACTTGCTTTATCATTACTTATTTACTTGTTAGCTAGCAAGGTGGTGAGTCACCTTATAAAAACCGGCCCCCATCATCTACTTAGGGGTAGTTTGGTCTTTGTTGACCAATTAACTTACTTATATTGACTTATGTCATAAACTAGCATATTTTGGTTACTATTCACAAAACAAGGCACTTATTTGTGAAATTTTTGATTTCCCATTGATTTAGACTTCCTAATGTGATACTAAGTAGTACACATGTTAATTAAAGAGTAATGATGGACATTTAGCCACTCAAAACTCATTTACAAGACAATTTTTCAAAAATGTGCTTTAAGACTCCTTTAAGCACATTTTGTGTTTTAACTTGTTTTCAAGCTTGGTTTTCTTTGGTAATTGGTTTAATACGTTCATTAGCATATAAATAAGGTCTTGGTAAGCTTATTAGGTCTTAACCCAAACTATCCCAAGCTTAGAGCACATTTTAGCCCAAATTGACCTTAAGGTATTTATTTGTGTTTTGTTTGGTTTAGTTGTCTACCAAGGTCTCCTAAGGACTTAGTTATCCTTATTAAATCATAATTGCATGTTATTTAGTCTTGGTAGGCTCTTTGGGTCCTAACCAAGTTCACTCCAAGCTTAGAGCATGTTTTTGCTCCAAGTGTGTCTTAGTGTTTTACTGTTTTTACTATGGTTTAAATTGTACACTGACGTTTCTCAGGCACTCCTTAACCTTTAAATATCATAGTTTAGTATTTAAACAATATATCAAGGTTTGGGGTATTTCAGTTTGCTGAAATTTTGGGTCAGTTTGGATCGGTTTGGGTGATTTTTGGTTTGGATGACTTTCGGTTAAGTTGACTTCGGGTCGGGTAACCTACGGTTCGGGTTAGCCTCTGGTTTATTCTGTTTTTCCGGGTTATGGGTCAAATTCGGGGCAATCAATCGGTTAAACTCGGTTACCATTACAGAATCCAGCAACTCAATCATCATGATATGCAAATTTGACTTCAATCAATCTCAATACATATAAATGTATATAAAGATTAATTTTAACAAATAATTATAATTTGCATCATGTTATACTTTAGCACCTAACTCTGAACTTATCATAATTATTGATGTAGCTTTAGATTATTTAGTACTTTTAATATTTTGAGAGGAGTATAAATAAGGTATGTTTGTGGATAATTATTAAAATTGTATCAAAGTGTAGTAACATGTATTTTAAATCTATTAATAGTTAGCGAATGGAATTAGTTAATAAGTTTTGATGACTTTTTTTACGGTAGTTAAAAACTGTTAATTATGAGGAACTATTCAGAAGCATGAGAATTTTGCTACATAGGTAAAAATATTCAAGTATATTAAACATTTATGCTAAATTGCTAATGAGGGAGAATTATTCACAAGATTGGATAAAGGCTTGAAAAATTCTAATTAATAAAAACACCTTCAATATATGAAGAAAAGATACAATAATGATATGAATTAGTGATAAAATTTGAGTCTAAATATACAAATATTTTTTATTCTTACGAATCTATCATTGATGAGTAATGCATTATCATTAATTCATTGTTAGTTATGCGATTAATGAAAATGCATGATAATTAATTACTTTAAAGTTTTATAGTGCAAAATATTTGTGGTATATTTAAAATAATTTCTCATGTATATAAGTTTATTATTACTTTTTTTATAGGTACACCACTTACTAAGTAATGATTAATTGTAAAAGTATTGTAGGGCATTGTTTAGTGTTGTATGATACAAATGCTAAATACTAATTTGTATTTAAACTAGATATTGGGTATAAACATTCTGTTTTATTCTCATTGTCTCCTATAATTAATGCAATATATTCTTTCGGGTCACATCGGATATATTAGTTCCGGTCACACTGGTTTCGGTTCGGGTTCGGTTCGGTTGGTTTTCGGTTCGTTTCAGTTCGGGTCACTTCGGATTTCGGGTCATCGTCGGGTTATGGGTGACTTCGGTTCGGTTGATTTTGGTTCGGATGACTTAGGTTCGGATGATTATGGATTGTGGTTTACTTTCGGTTTTACAATAATACGGTTCGGTTTGGTCCGGGTCGGTTTATTTCGGATTTCAGGTCATTTTTCAAGTTATAGTTTTCAGTTGAGATTTGGATTCGGATCGGATTGGTTCAGTTTGGTTTTTCGGGTTCGGGTTACTTTTGCCAGGTCTAATACCCATGGTGCTCAACTTCACCCATTTGAAATTTTAAAAAGAAAGAAAGGTAGCTCTTGTTGGGAGGAGCAAGAATATGCATTTTATTTTGAGTTTGGAGCATTATTGTGGCTTGAGCATGAAGAAGAAGGAGGGCTGCCATTGGAGCTCCTCAAAATCGCCAGCAAGAGAAGGGAGGTGGGGAAATACGGTGGGGAGAAGAAGAAGGAAGGAGAGAGAGAAGAGGGAAATAGAAGAGAGAGAGGAGAAAGTTCCTTTTGGTACTTTTTCTTCTTTCCTACTTTTTGTCTCTTCTAATTAAAAGAAAGCTAGTTAGTTGAGTGAGGTGCTGAATCACCAGTATAAAACTGGCCCCCTTATATTAATTGGGAAGGGGCGTTTTCATCTTTTTACAAGAAATGCTCCTAAACTCCCAGTTTTGACACTATTCACTAACCGGGCCCGTTTTCCGGATTTTTCTCGTTACTTTAATTTTAATGGTTCTTAAGCTTTCATTAATATTTAATTATAGTTTTATAGTCAACTATAATTTTTATGGGTCTATTTGACCACTTAAAGTCATGTTTTTGGGTTTTCTCGAAAAACATGCTTTAAGGTTTGTTTGCGTTTTTAACCCACTATGTGGATCCGTTTTCTTCTGGAATTGTTCCCACATATTATTTAGGCCTAATTAAGCCCTAGGAATCCATCTAGGACCCTAACCGAGATCATATTCCTCCTATGGTTGTGTAATGCTCATTTTTACGTTTTATGCTTTTTAAGCGTTTCCTCTTTTCTTTTGGTTTTATTTTCTTCACCTATATTCTTTAGGCACTATTAGGCCCTTAAAAATCATATTAGAATAATTTAATCACCACATTTAAGTTCGGGGTATTTCAATCTACCCCCTTTAAGGAACTTTGCCCACAAAGTTGGTGAATCTAATATTGTTAGTCATTTAGACATATCATGTGCCAAGGTCATTATCTATATAACCCTACAGGCTCAAAGTCAGTCCAGCCAGTGTGTACATACCGGTACAACACCCAATCAATTACCAAGCAATTAACAACCATGGGTACCTACCAGCACCACACAAGCATACCTCACAGTACCATGCAAGCTTGCGTACACATCAGTACAACACCAAACAATTTACAACCGTGCACATACCAGTGCAATGCAATCGTACATCACAGTACAACTCAACCGGTTGTACATACCAGTACAACACAACATACATAGCAGTACTACACAAACGGGTGTACATACCAGTATGACCCCACGCATACAATAGTACAATACCATGTGTGTATATGCTAGTACACACAAACGTACATACAGTGCAATATCATCCTAAACCCAATTCATGCTAATTTCACCTATTCTAACGGATTACTTGTGGCCACTTACAGGGAGCTTCAAGAATCATTCAACCCTGATGTGATTAGCATCAGTGTTGAACTATCCTTCCACCCCAATTCGTGATCCGTCTCCCTTGATCACTAGTAAATCAAGTTCGACTTCCCACTTCAGTTTCAAACCATCAAATACTTCAATCATTTACCATTTTCTATCTTTTAATCATCTTGTCATAAAAACAAAGCAATACATCTCCAAAGGATGGAACTCAGTCCATCAATCATCCTCAATTCCTTAGAGCAAATCATCTAGGACTCCAATTCCTACTAGGTTCTACATCGGTTTCACACCGACCCATATCTCCTCATACCTCATAGACATCGGTTTCATACCGACTCATACAACACAAGCCATGTCTAATCTCAACTAGGCATATATCATCAGGATTCTAATTCTCCCCAGAGTTTCTCTACTCCTTACCACTTGTATACTCACACCCGAGTTAACAAGATGAGTATATTCATATACATGGTGTTTACATCTTCTGCGCGCAATAACCATAATTACACAATGAATGACTACATATGTTTATGTATCATAAGTATCAATCATAAAAATAATTCTTTTGTGCTATGCATGCAGTAGTTTACGTACTTAATACGTAAAACATACACTAACCGGCTTTTCACTCTACCCCCCTTAAAAGGGATTACACCCACGTAATTGAAATACCCCTAAATTAATTTAAATTAATTTAGGGATTTCTTTTATTAAAACCGTAAATAATACCATTAAATATTATATTATAGTATGGAATTGTGAATAATAAATCATTATATCCTTATATGGAGTTATGAAAATTAAATCATGGGATTTCTCCCATTTAATCCTAAAGGATACTATTAAATATTGGATTACATATATTATTACATAGAATTATGAATTTAATAATAAGATTTACAAGTCAATAAATCTTGGAAAAATTTCCAAACACTCCAAGTATATTATAAGATTTTAGAAAGAGTTGGAACATTGTTTTGAAACATAAAAGTCAATAAAAATTCTAGAAACCCTAAAGCTTCTCAAGCCTTGCTAGGGTTGACTTTTTGAGAATGGTCAAACCAGCTCATGAAACCTATACCAATAAATAGGTTATGGAAAACCATGAAGATCGATAAAAAGAACGTCAAAAACGGATCATCCTAGCCAAAGTTATGATAAAATGAAGTTTAGAGCCAAAAATTTGCAAAAAATGCTGATGTGGCAAGTCTGCTGACTCACCCGCGCGCCTCGGGATACGCGCCCAACATTATCCGATTTTATCCCCTTGTTTTCCGGTAACCGATACCAGATTTTGCCCTAACTTGTGACCTCCATAACTTTCTTATCTTTTGGAATTTTTGAGTGCCGTCTTCTCCTACACTTCCTCTTTACAACCATAACTCATACATAACCTAACTCATTCTACATCGACGGGAAAATTGGTCTAAAGTTGCCTCCTTGTGAATTCGTAACCCAGAATTCCAGTTTTTACTGAAATCAGGTAAACTTCGTCTCGCCATAACTTCTTCGTTTCTCAGCCAAAATTCGTGTTCTTTAGCTTGTTTTGAAGATCTCTAATCCCTCTCCAACTTTCCTTTTTTACAACAAAGGCTGATTCTCAATAGGGTGAATGATAAAGGCATCGAAAGTTGCCTCCCTGAGTTCTGGAAACCCAGAAATCTGGAAATTTCAGTTGAACAGGTAAACTTCGTCCTATCATATCTTCTTCATCCGTGGGCAAAAATTCTTGTTCTATAGCTCGTTTTGAAGATCTCTGATTCCTCTACAATTCTTATGAAGAAACCTCAAGCCAGGTCTTGACCGTTTGGGAGATAGAAGCGTCTAAAGTTGCCTACCTGAAGAGCAAAAAAAGATACTAATTTTTCCAGAAAACGAGTTCGAATTGCCTTGCCGGCGCATCTCCGGTACGGTTCCGACCAAATTAAACCGATAATGCTGTTCGTTTTTGCATTCCTATTCATACCCCTCTACAATTTAACATATAACGCACTACATTGAGAGAATTTGTAGAAATTCGATTCGAAACGGATATGAACCCTAATCGAGTTTACCCAGATTCAAAATCCCTTATCCTAGCATGATAATTAACAAAATTGGTATCATTAGAACCGGGATTGAATTTCGAAACCATAGAAACAAAAATCATCGAATTTGGTTCTGTAGATTGTGAGGAATTCGTGATTTAGTACTCGGGTATCGCTAGGGGTTTGGGGATGAACTCGAGACTCAGTGGCCGTCCGATCGTAAGTTTTAGAAACGGACGGCCGAGATTAGATCTGGGGAGTTTAAGTTGGTTATGAGCTTTAATATTTCCATAATTAAACCCTAACTTGTTGAATTAATTTAAATACCTTCCCGAATGTATTTTGACTTGAAATTTTAACCATAGATTCCTTATAAAATCTAGTTTATTTTTATGTAAATTAATATGGTTTTGGAGTTTTTAAACGTAAGTTATGATTTTTGCAAGTTACGGGTATTGTTGAAATACCCCAAACCTTGGTATGTTGTTTAAATGTTAAAGTATGGCATCTAAAGGCTAAAAAGTGCCTTAGAAACATCAGTGTATAGTTTAAACCATAGAAAAAACACAATAAAACACTAAGACACGGTTTGAGCAAAAACATGCTCTAAGCTCGGAGTGAACTTGGTTAGGACCCAAAGATCCTACCAAGATTTGATAATATTTAATTATGATTTAATAAGGCTAATTAAGTCCTTAGGAAACCTTGGTAGACAATGAAACCAAACAAAACACAAATGAATACCTTAAGGTCAATATGGGCTAAAATGTGCTCTAAGCTTGGGATAAATTTGTATAAGACCTAATGGTCATACCTATATCTTATAAATATGTTAATGAACACATTAAATCAATTACCAAAGAAAACCAAGCTTGAAAACAAGTTAAGACACAAAAAGTGCTTTAAGGAGTCTTAAAGCACATTTTTGAAAAATTGTCTTGTAAATGAGTTTTGAGTGGCTAAATGTCCATAATTACTCTTAGATATACATGTGTAATATATAGTATCACATTTGGAAGTCTATATCAAAGGGAAATCAAAAATTTCACTTCTATGTGCCTTGTTTTTTTATGAATAGTGCTTTTTATAAGCTAGTTTATAACATATGTTTGTATAAGTAATTAAATTGACAAATAAAGACTAAAACACCCTCATTATACTATTGGGGGCCGGTTTTAAGGTGTGGTGACTCACCACCCTTGTTAATATGCTAAGGAAATAAAGAATGACTAACTTAATGTACTATTTGCTTTATAAGAACAAATATCTTCAAAAAGCAAAGTTTATCTTCATTCTCTCATTTCTTTCTCATTCACACGGTTCCACCTCCTTCTTCCTCTCTTCTTGCTGCTCTCTCTCGGTAATATAGCACCACCACCATATGCCATCTTCAATCCCTTGTAACTCCTAGCTCACTTTGCCAAATCAAATTCCAAGACCATATTTGTCTTAGTTAGGTCAAGCTTTACACTTCTATCTTTCCAAATCTTCAAGAACTCAATTTTGGTGCCATGGAGATTCACCATTGAAGGAGCTTGAGCTCACCTTTCCACATATTCTTGCTCTCCTTTGCTTCTAGGTAAGGAAACTCAAAGAAAATCCATGTTTCCTCCATGTTTACATGATGTCCGAAAATTCACCTCATAATGGTGTTTTCACCTTGCTTGTTTAGCTTCATTTGAATCTTCCAAGGGCTAGGAGGAGTCCTCTCTTGATACTTATTCAAGTTCTCTTCCAATTCCAAGGTAAAACAATTACCTTAATGTGTTAAAACAATATGTGTAACTAGGGTTTATAATGAGATGAAGCATAATGCTTGAATACTCATTCTATTATTGTACATTGTTTAGAAGTTGACAAACAACTAAACACCCCACCGGTTTTACAAGGAAACAAGAAAGAAGTTGTGAGGAAAAAGAGGTAAACAAGCTATCTCAATGTAGTTCAAATGCCTAAGGAGAAATGAGCTTATATTGCCTGTTAAAATGATCTAAGGAGCCAAAGGTGAATGACCTAGTGAAATGCTCTCAAGGAGTTTATTAAGGGCATATGTATTGTTGGGAGTATTTGCAGGTCAAAGGCATTATTTATGTGGGAAATTCAGTGTTTAAGGTGTATGCAATTTAAGGGCCTAAGAGCCATGTTATTTAAGGGCCTAAGTGCCAAGCAATTTAAGTTATGCACTATATTGTGATGTATTGCTAAATGTGTGAAGTTTGTGTATAATAAAGTACTTGATGGATTTTTAGTGTTCTTGTGTGTTTAATGGTGAAAACATTGTGCTTTGGTGTGACAAATGCTAGGAGAACCTATGTCGAAATTTAGGAAATGCATAAGGAGTTCAAGATGTTTTAAAGGAATTTTGGTGAACTAGGAAGTGCTCTAGAGTGTAACAAGGACTTAGGCATGATCTTGAGGTTTTAGTATGTACCAAAGTCATTTTGGACTTAGGTAAAGACTTAGGCAAACTTTGGTAAAATAAGGAGAAAGTGTGAACTTGAAAAAAATGGATTTCAAGAAATGACATAAGGAGTTGATGGTAAGAAATGGTGCTTGAAAGATGATGTTAAAATGAAGAGAAAGTATTTTGAGACAGTAGTTATCATAGGTATGAAACACCAATTGGAGACTAGGAGAAAACATTGTAAGTGTTAGGAATTTTGTGAAGATATAAGTAAAGGCTTAAGGAATTAGAAAATGAGTTTTATGAGTGTTTGAGGATGTCTAAAGGTGTGTTTGAAGTGCCCAAATGAGGTTAGGGTGTACTAGGATATATGGAGTGAAGTTTGGAGTTGAAAGAGAAAAGGAAAACAAGGGTCTGGGGCAGACCGAACTTGCAAGTTCGGTCGAGCCCAGTTTACCCTGCGAGAATTGGCTTCTGGAATGGACCGACCTTGGGGACCGGACTTGCAAGGTCGGTCGGGCTTGTATTTTGTGTACGGATTAAGTTTCTGGAACCGACCGAACATGGGACCGGACTTGGCAAGTTCGGTCGGGCTTGAATTTACAAAGGGAAGAAACTCTCGGGAATGGACCGAACTTACAAGGTCGGTCGGAGTAGAAATTTTGACGGTAAATTGTTCTGGAATGGACCGACCTTGTGCAAGGTCGGTCGGTAAGTTCGGTCGGACCAAAAACATGGGTTAAGGTTATGAAATGATATGTAAAGATGGGGATTGATTAGTAATGATGTTATAAAGTTGTTAAGGACATGTTAGGTGAGTTTTAAGGACAATTAAGTGGGTGAAAAGTTGTATTGAAATGTAAAAGTAAAACAAGTTAAAAAGTGAAGTTATGTAACAAAGTTAACGGGGAAAAAGTTGTAAGCATTAGACATTAAATAATCATGCTACCCCGATATTAATAAAAGTACATGTAATGTTATCAGTTGTTCGAGAATTTGCTCGAGGAACATAAGTGGACGTGGTAAAGTGGACTCCGGTGACAGGTATGGTTTTCTTGCAACCTGTGTCCTACCGGATTACACCGGCTTGTATGCCAATGTGTTTTTCTGAATGTTTGCCACCTTGTAAGATTAAAACATGTAATGAGTTTATAGTAATTCATTTATGTGGCGAATTTGGTCTCCGATACCGTTTAACCTCAATTATGCGTTAAACCTTAGCTAACCAAATCTAGGAACACCTGAGGGATCGGTATTCGGATTTAACGACCCTAACCTTGGGAACGTTCTAACCACGGCTATGCGTGAGTTAGTTGTGTATTGTTGTTGTGTGCAATTGTGAGAACCTCCCTTGTTTGTTTAACCCGGTTGTGATACCGAATGGTGTGTGGATGTGATAAGTTCCATAATGGAGCTCTAACTACTTATTTATAAGTATATATGTACTAACGGGGGGTGAGGAGTCCGGTCATGTTCCGGCCACGCGTGTGAGGACGGGAGTCGATGTCATATCCGGCTCGACTCTCTTGGTGTATGTATAGGTTGTATTCCAATTTGGTTTCAATCTTCCCTTAGCTTATCCAAAGCTAGTTTACTGACTCACGTCGGGCCACAGGGGCATACAAATGTTATTTCGGTGTGCTTGGGATTACTATATCCGACACACCTTGGGTTTAAGTTAACCGTTCGATATAACTGGACGGTAACGAGGTTGGTAACGAGCTTAGTATGAGATTGGCAATAATCTCTAGGCTCACTATGTATACTACCTATGGTGGAAGGTTCCTTGTGTGAACCGATCTTATGGTGTTTTGTGTTGTTATTGTGCTATGCGATTTCCCTTGCTATGCTATGATATGTATACGTTAGGTGTTTAAAATGAATGCGATGCTATCATGTGTACGTCGGAACGAGAAAGGTGTTGTTATGTTTTGTTATGTGAGGAATGTGATATGTTGTATGATATGGAGTGTGTGGATCATGGAAATGAATCCCATTTGTGCCAAGAGGCGTTTAAGGATAACCCGATTTAAGGGTAAGTGTCGTCTATTAAGGAAGTAGCTCCGTTAGAGGAGGAACACTCTAGGGATAATGAATACCATGAGTGACTCATCAAGTAAGGATGTATTATCCGTTTGTTGAGCCCATTGAGGCGAAATGTTTTGAGTTGTGTGTTTACAGTTGCATGCATGATTTGAATATAATCAATCGCATGCTAAGACGACAATTAGTTGTGCGTGGCCCGGTAGCATGTGGGCTGCGGGATTACCATACCAGCAAAGGTGCTGAGCCCCTTGGGGTCCACCCTTTCTCTCGTTTTCTATTTCAGGTACAAGGAGCTGGAAGCCGTTCGAGGTAGGACGGGGTAGATGTTTATACATGGGTAGCCATTTAAATGGCGTAAGCATTGTAGGCGTAGTAAGACCGAAATTGTTATCGGCATTAGTTTGTAAATACTCGGTACGGTTGGAATGTATAAAGTATATGGGTTGTTGTTAAGGGAAGCAATTGTAACGTGTAGTTGCTCGGGAATCTAGTCCATCAGACCGACGATACAAAGTCATGTATTAGCCTTGTTAGCCACGTGGGTGGTTAACGGCGTGTAACACCATTGAAATAAGTAATGTGATGAGTTGAATTTTCCGCTGCAGTTTGATGTTATGTGTACGGTGGTAGTTGGGGTGTTACAAAAAGTGGTTTCAGAGCGAAGTATCGCTCTGATGACTGAATTACCGAGCTTAGGAAGTACCGAGTTAGGATTTTAGTACTTTGGGTTAAGGGGTTGAGTGATAGCGTGAGTGATACGCTAGTTAGGAAATACCAGTGTACATTGGAAACCTACAATATCCATCCCACCCTCCACAATCCCTGTTTTATAACTTGGGAAAGAACGTCAGAGAGATGGAAGTCCACTCCTACTCGGGAATACCCGATCTGGCTGTTATTAAGTACCTCTAAAGGTATGAAGAACCAGTCATACGGTAGATCTCGAAAACTGGGAATCCCGGAGACGGTTCCCATCTAAACAAGTGTTAACCGCATTTTATAGCAAAGAGTGAAGAATCAGTGTATAGAAGAATAGAATTTCCGGCAACCTGGGTCGACATGCCGAGCAGTCGAGAATAACCAGTTTGCAACGCACCAACCGTGCAACAGACAAGAAGTGGATTAATAAAACCCGAGACGAGTGTCTACGGGACTACAGTTGATAAATAATACACCAACGGTATACCAACCGACAAGGGAACTACAACGTAGTGCCCAAATACGTGGAACGGGCTACAAGGAGAATACAATACTAAGAAAAAGGGGTCTCCCAGAATGGGAAACACCCTAGTTGATGATCGTCATGTGAAGACAGTGAGAAGTCACCTAGAAGAGTTATTATCAAGGCAGCAAGATCAGTGAGGGCCAACAAGGCCACTGATGACAGTATGGGTAAAAACAATACCACAACCGGTATGTGTTAAACCGATAGCCAGTTAGCATGGCGCACTTGCCATAGCAAGTGCTGCTATAACAGGGCTGTTCGGGAAATTTATAATCACTACAAAGTACTTGGAAAAGTACCATAAAGTTAAATGTGATCGTCATAACAGTGGAAGGGCCTGCTAGCCTAACCTCTGTAATTGTAAGTACACCAGTCAGAAAGAAGCTAGACTTGGCTAAGGTAAGAAGATGTTGTGAAACCATAAAAAAATTTTCTTTCAAACCCAGATTTACCTAAACTCTTTCTTTCAAAACCAAAATTTTCTTTCAAACCAACACTTCTTTCCAATCTTCTTTTAAACCAAACCAGTAAAACCAGGGGCAGTTGATAAAGATACAACAGTGGATAAACTTTCCCTCGATTAAGTTCGAGAAGCAAGGAATGAATATTGTCACGGGACAATATAAGGGAGTTGACAACAGAATACTTCACCTAGGCGTGTGACGGACACTACAAGTGTACCAACTGTGTTGTGGGACGACCGCACTCCGATAGGAGCATGTGGGCCTGACAGACCTACTTATAGGTTAGTTGGGTAAGTAGCAATGTATCAATATGATACCCCATATATGTATCCGAGTAGAGTCCAGAACACGGGAAGTAGTCGACTCCATACTACGGTCAGCAGTAAAAGTCAAGTAAGAGCTAAGGATTACCATGAATGGTTGGAGTAAAGGAACCCAGTTAAGTTAAAAAGGACTAAAGGAACTAGTGAGTTTATTTCAAGGAAATGTATAGAGTCAAGAAGTGCGAAGAGCACGGACTGTTATGTAAAGACATCACATATGTCTTAATAAGCCTGAGGGATAAAACATGATAGCTGGAACGAATACCCAACTAAGAACATAGGAAGGTGTAGTTTACTGAATTTACCCATAGATGCAAGCCAAATGTAGTGGCATACCTTAACAACACCCAGGAGCAATCCATGAGGGGTGATTGGATCAAACATTGTTAGATAGAGCAATGTAACAGAAACGCAAGAGTTGAAACAATTATTCGAATTAGACACTGAAGGTAACCCACTTAACAGTAAGACCCTAAGTTGCCAAAGACACAACTGGAAGGAATCGTGACAGTAAGGCTTGTAAGCCACAAGCAACATATGTTATGTAAATATGACCGGTTGCGGGAGTATATGTTACACAAGTAAATAGAGTGGTAAACGAACCACTGCATTATGAGTGGGGATACCTCTCGATATTGTGAGACCGCAGGAGCGGTAGTTATGTGAACCAAGTTCAAGATGTACGATGAGGATGGACCATGTTGTTATAACCCTAGAATGATTTGAATAAGAATAACACGAAAAGGAAGTGTTTGTACCAGTATGTAGAAAGGAAGAGTGATAAGTCTGATAGCAACCACCATAGGTGCGTGATGCTAAATGTGTAGTGAACAACGCTTAAGGAGCATAAAGACTCAAGGAGTAGCGTATCCAACAAACACCCAAGTGGCCAAACCCAGTGTAATAGCGGAAGCTAATATAATAGCGGACGCAGCGTAAGTTGATGTTGTATAATGAAAGAGGATACGGTGTGCAATAAGCGACCGTTGTATAAGTATTGTTAAGTGATGATGTGACAAATAAGCAGAGTTATAAGTTAAACCCAGTAAAGATACAACAGTAAGTGATAGCAAACGAACCGAGCAGTAAGCCGGTGACAAGTATTATGTGATAAGAATTTCAGTAAAACACAGTGTAAATTCCTATCGCAATCGCATGAGAGATTTACTATCAAGAGTTTACGCCTCTGCACTCTGTATGACTGAGTGTTTTGGTATTGCACTTGCGCAGTAATGATCAAGTGGGATAGCTAGGAATCAGAAGCATGGTAATTGTGGAGGAATAATGTTATAATGGCCGATGCATAGGAAATGCAAGGCCGCACCAATAAAAGAGTACTTGTACAAAACCAAATGTGGAGACATGATTAACAGTAAGTGACTACTGTAGCACTAACTGCCAAATATCGGTATGGAATATACCCCAAATGTTGTAAATAGCTGAGAGAGCACTACACACTAGGTAGTAGCTCAATCTCAACCGACAGTAAGTCGAAAGGGAACAAGTCAATCATTGTGAAATACATAGCTGTATGCACAGTAAATTGTTATGGAAGTGGATAGAAAGTTTATAACTCACCGAATTCACTAACGGTAAGAGATACTATGCGTCGGTTGAGAAACCATTGTTACCTAGATAAGGGTAATACATTAGAGATGTACATTACAGTAACAGTAACGAATGGGGCAAACTAGCTCTATAATTATCAGAGTTGCGCAACAGAGGCCAGTGAGCCCATGCATCAGATACCGAATATACATGGTGAATATGAATAAGTGGCTAGTTATCAATGCCTAAAAGCCTCACAGGCCAGGACCGAAACCGGTTATGAGTTAAAGCAAACTCCAATGAGAATTCTTGGTTTAGGGACTAAACCGCCAATATGGTTAAGATCCTCTAATCAGAATCCATTGTGTAATAGACCGCGTGGAAGTCAAAACACTTCACGACGGCAGAACATTTTAAGCCAAGGTTTAGTGATTGATTACGTGGGCGTAATCCCTTTTAAGGGGGGTAGAGCGCAAAGCCACTTAGTGTGTTTTACCGTACAAGTGTACGTGAACTATGTTGTGCATAGCACAAAATGATTTGTTATGATGGTTGACGCGTGTGTTATACAAACATACGCATTCATTTATGGTTAAATTGTGGTAATTGCGCACAAAAGATGCGAATACCATTGTGCGAAGTGTGTTTATTTTGTTAACAGTGGTGTGTGAGAGTACAAGTGGAAGGGAGTAAAGAAACTCCCGGGGAACTAAAACCCCGACGGTGCATAAATGTAAACCATGTATTGTATTTTGATAAAAAAATATGTATATATATACAGTGTTGTGATTTATGAAGGGGTATGAGACCGACATAGAACCTAGTGAGAATTAAATTCCCTAGGTAACTTGAATTAAGTTGGATTTGGATGATGATTGATAGACGGAGTTCTATCCCTTGGAGATGTTATGATTATGACTAGAAGGATTCAAAGATAGAAAATGGGATATGCTTGAATTAATTCTTGGTTGAAAATGAAGTGGGAGGTGAAACTTGATTATCATGAGATCAAGGGAAGCCGAACACAAATTGGGGTGGAAAGATAGTTCAACACCGATGCTGATCACATCAGTGTTGGATGATTCTTGAAGCTCCCTATAAGTGATTACAAATAACCATGTTAAGAAAGATACGAAGAGCATAAATTGGACTTGGAGTTGTGTTGTGTTTTCAAAAGGATTTTCAATTGGTGTTTTCAAACAATCGATTAATATTTTGAATAAAGGATTCTCTTATACTTAACCTAGTAAAGAATATTTTTGTAGTACTTGCTCACGAGCTGAGGACGCATGAGCCTTTGTCTTCGGACCGGTGACATGAGAAGTATATATGTTAAAAATTAAGTGAATGTTTTGATCTCCCAAAGGAATGGGGACTAGAAGGTGTCCATCGCGACCGGGTTCTGCGGGATCACAGTGTATATGTACTCAACATGGGACTCGAGCCCATGGAGAGATGGAAAAGGTATTTCTGTTTGTTATACATGCTAAGACATGTTGTGTGGTATGAGTAAGAAATATTATTTGAGACCTTGAGTCCTAATGTGGTAGTTTCGAAAGTGTTATGTTATCCAGACCTATGAGTCTAACTGTTGTATTGTTACCCAGACCTGAGAGTCTGAGGGTTGTTATGTAAGTGTAATGTTATTAAGGTACCCGGACCATTGAGTCCGAGGTAATCATGTAAGTATGTTACGAGGTGGTTATGTATGGATGTGGATATGTTGCCCGGACCGTCCAGTCCGAGGTTGGATGTAAAGAGTGTTTGGTAAAGGAAGTTAATTTCGAAAGCAATTCCCGTATTCTAACCCAATGATGCATGGAAATGTGAACTTCGAGGACGAAGTTCTTTTAAGGGGGGTAGATTGAAATACCCCAAACCTTGGTATGTTGTTTAAATGTTAAAGTATGGCATCTAAAGGCTAAAAAGTGCCTTAGAAACATCAGTGTATAGTTTAAACCATAGAAAAAACACAATAAAACACTAAGACACGGTTTGAGCAAAAACATGCTCTAAGCTCGGAGTGAACTTGGTTAGGACCCAAAGAGCCTACCAAGATTTGATAATATTTAATTATGATTTAATAATGCTAATTAAGTCCTTAGGAAACCTTGGTAGACAATGAAACCAAACAAACACAAATAAATACCTTAAGGTCAATATGGGTAAAAATGTGCTCTAAGCTTGGGATAAATTTGTATAAGACCTAATGGTCAACCTATATCTTATAATATGTTAATGAACACATTAAATCAATTACCAAAGAAAACCAAGCTTGAAAACAAGTTAAGACACAAAAAGTGCTTTAAGGAGTCTTAAAACACATTTTTGAAAAATTGTCTTGTAAATGAGTTTGAGTGGCTAAATGTCCATCATTACTCTTATATATACATGTGTACTATATAGTATCACATTTGGAAGTCTATATCAAAGGGAAATCAAAAATTTCACTTCTATGTGCCTTGTTTTTTTATGAATAGTGCTTTTATAAGCTAGTTTATAACATATGTTTGTATAAGTAATTAAATTGACAAATAAAGACTAAAACCCTCATTATACTATTGGGGGCCGGTTTTAAGGGTGTGGTGACTCACCACCCTTGTTAATATGCTAAGGAAATAAAGAATGACTAACTTAATGTACTATTTGCTTATAAGAACAAATATCTTCAAAAAGCAAAGTTTATCTTCATTCTCTCATTTCTTCTCATTCACACGGTTCCACCTCCTTCTTCCTATCTTCTTGCTGCTTCCTCTCGGTAATATAGCACCACCACCATAGCCATCTTCAATCCCTTGTAACTCCAAGCTCATTTGCCAAATCAAATTCCAAGACCATAGTTGTCTTAGTAGGTCAAGCTTTACACTTCTATCTTCCAAATTCAAGAACTCATTTTGGTGCCATGGAGATTCACATTGAAGGAGCTTGAGCTCACCTTTCCACATATCTTGCTCTCCTTTGCTTCTAGTAAGGAAACTCAAAGAAAATCCATGTTTCCTCCATGTTACATGATGTCCGAAAATTCACCTCATAATGGTGTTTTCACCTTGCTTGTTTAGCTTCATTTGAATCTTCCAAGGGCTAGGAGGAGTCCTCTTGATACTTATTCAAGTTCTCTTCCAATTCCAAGGTAAAACAATTACCTTAATGTGTTAAAACAATATGTGTAACTAGGGTTTATAATGAGATGAAGCATAATGCTTGAATACCATTCTATTATTGTACATTGTTTAGAAGTTGACAAACAACTAAACACCCCACCGGTTTTACAAGGAAACAGAAAGAAGTTGTGAGGAAAAAGAGGTAAACAAGCTATCTCAATGTAGTTCAAATGCCTAAGGAGAAATGAGCTTATATTGCCTGTTAAAATGATCTAAGGAGCCAAAGGTGAATGACCTAGTGAAATGCTCTCAAGGAGTTTATTAAGGCATATGTATTGTTGGGAGTATTTGCAGGTCAAAGGCATTATTTATGTGGGAAATTCAGTGTTTAAGGTGTATGCAATTTAAGGGCCTAAGAGCCATGTTATTAAGGGCCTAAGTGCCAAGCAATTTAAGTTATGCACTATTGTGTGATGTAGTGCTAAATGTGTGAAGTTTGTGTATAATAAAGTACTTGATGGATTTTAGTGTTCTTGTGTGTTTAATGGTGAAAACATTGTGCTTTGGTGTGACAAATGCTAGGAGAACCTATGTCGAAATTTAGGAAATGCATAAGGAGTTCAAGATGTTTTAAAGGAATTTTGATGAACTAGGAAGTGCTCTAGAGTGTAACAAGGACTTAGGCATGATCTTGAGGTTTTAGTATGTACCAAAGTCATTTTGGACTTAGGTAAAGACTTAGGCAAACTTTGGTAAAAAAGGAGAAAGTGTGAACTTGAAAAAAATGGATTCAAGAAATGACATAAGGAGTTGATGGTAAGAAATGGTGCTTGAAAGATGATGTTAAAATGAAGAGAAAGTATTTTGAGACAGTAGTTATCATAGGTATGAAACACCACTTGGAGACTAGGAGAAAACATTGTAAGTGTTAGGAATTTTGTGAAGAAATAAGTAAAGGCTTAAGGAATTAGAAAATGAGTTTTATGTGTTTGAGGATGTCTAAAGGTGTGTTTGAAGTGCCCAAATGAGGTTAGGGTGTACTAGGATATATGGAGTGAAGTTTGGAGTTGAAAGAGAAAAGGAAAACAAGGGTCTGGGGCAGACCGAACTTGCGACCGAACTTGCAAGTTCGGTCGAGCCCAGTTTACCCTGCGAGAATTGGCTTCTGGAATGGACCGACCTTGGGGACCGGACTTGCAAGGTCGGTCGGGCTTGTATTTTGTGTACGGATTAAGTTTCTGGAACCGACCGAACATGGGACCGGACTTGGCAAGTTCGATCGGGCTTGAATTTACAAAGGGAAGAAACTCTCGGAATGGACCGAACATGCGACCGAACTTACAAGGTGGGTGAGTAGTAGAAATTTTGACGGTAAATTGTTCTGGAATGAACCGACCTTGTGCAAGGTCGGTCGGTAAGTTCGGTCGGACCAAAAACATGGGTTAAGGTTATGAAATGATATGTAATGATGGGATTGATTAGTAATGATGTTATAAGTTGTTAAGGACATGTTAGGTGAGTTTAAGGACAATTAAGTGGGTGAAAAGTTGTATTGAAATGTAAAAGTAAAACAAGTTAAAAAGTGAAGTTATGTAACTAAGTTAACGGGGAAAAAGTTGTAAGCATTAGACATTAAATAATCATGCTACCCCGATATTAATAAAAGTACATGTAATGTTATCAGTTGTTCGAGAATTTGCTCGAGGAACATAAGTGGATGTGGTAAAGTGGACTCCGGTGACAGGTATGGTTTTCTTGCAACTGTGTCCTACCGGATTACACCGGCTTATATGCCAATGTGTTTTCTGAATGTTTGCCACCTTGTAAGATTAAAACATGTAATGAGTTTATAGTAATTCATTTATGTGGCGAATTTGGTCTCCGATACCGTTTAACCTCAATTATGTGTTAAACCTTAGCTAACCAAATCTAGGAACACCTGAGGGATCGGTATTCGGATTTAACGACCCAAACCTTGGGAACGTTCTAACCACGGCTATGCGTTGAGTTAGTTGTGTTGTGTTGTGTGCAATTGTGAGAACCTCCCTTGTTTGTTTAACCGGTTGTGATACCGAATGTGTGTGGATGTGATAAGTTCCATAATGGAGCTCTAACTACTTATTTATAAGAATATATGTAACGGGGGGTGAGGAGTCCGGTCATGTTCCGGCCACGCGTGTGAGGACGGGAGTCGATGTCATATCCGGTTCGACTCTCTTGGTGTATGTATAGGTTGTATTCCAATTTGGTTTCAATCTTCCCTTAGCTTATCCAAAAGCTAGTTTACTGACTCACATCGGGCCACAGGGGCATACAAATGTTATTTCGGTGTGCTTGGGATTACTATATCCGACACACCTTGGGTTTAAGTTAACCGTTCGATATAACTGGACGGTAACGAGGTTGGTAACGAGCTTAGTATGAGATTGGCAATAATCTCTAGGCTTACTATGTATACTAACTATGGTGGAAGGTTCCTTGTGTGAACCGATCTTATGGTGTTTTGTGTTGTTATTGTGCTATGCGATTTCCCTTGCTATGATATGTATACGTTAGGGTTTAAAATGAATGCGATGCTATCATGTGTACGTCGGAACGAGAAAGGTGTTGTTATGTTTTGTTATGTGAGGAATGTGATATGTTGTAAGATATGGAGTGTGTGGATCATGGAAATGAATCCCATTTGTGCCAAGAGGCGTTTAAGGATAACCCGATTTAAGGGTAAGTGTCGTCTATTAAGGAAGTAGCTCCGTTAGAGAGGAACACTCTAGGGATAATGAATACCATGAGTGACTCATCAAGTAAGGATGTATTATCCGTTTGTTGAGCCCATTGAGGCGAAATGTTTTGTGTTGTGTGTTTACAGTTGCATGCATGATTTGAATATAATCAATCGCATGCTAAGACGACAATTAGTTGTGTGTGGCCCGGTAGCATGTGGGCTGCGAGATTACCATACCAGCAAAGGTGCTGAGCCCCTTGGGGGCCACCCTTTCTCTCCTTTTCTATTTCAGGTACAAGGAGCTGGAAGCCGTTCGAGAGTAGGACGGGGTAGATGTTTATACATGGGTAGCCATTTAAATGGCGTAAGCATGTAGGCGTAGTAAGACCGAAATTGTTATCGGCATTAGTTTGTAAATACTCGGTACGGTTGGAATGTATAAAGTATATGGGTTGTTGTTAAGGGAAGCAATTGTAACGTGTAGTTGCTCGGGAATCTAGTCCATCAGACCGATACAAAGTACATGTATTAGCCTTGTTAGCCACGTGGGTGGTTAACGGCGTGTAACACCATTGAAATAAGTAATGTGATGAGTTGAATTTTCCGCTGCAGTTTGATGTATGTGTACGGGGTAGTTGGGGTGTTACAATTGTGGAATTATTTGGTTAAATAAAAAAGATATTTTTATGAAATAAATTTTATAATATGTCTAAAATGTTATAGCTACTATATACTTAATTTGGGAATTTTTGGACAATGGTAAATGGGTTTAATAATTGTGTTTATGAGTTTTTAACTTATAATAATATATGGTTTTTAATGTAACAAAAATTAAAGTATGGTTTGTTAATAAACTTTTAAGCTGGGGAAAAATAAGGAAAGCTAAATTAACATTTTATAACAGTATGTTTATAAATGTTTTGGGTATTAGCTTTTAAGAGAAGTGAAATTACTTACATATATGTATATATACTTATATGGGAGAATTAAAATAGAAACTTATGTTAAATCAAGGAATTTAATTATTCTACATCTTATTTATTATATTATGGGGGTTAATATTCTTGATTAAAACTAAGGAAAATATATATATTTACACATATATAAAAGGGAATAAAGTAGTGACTTAGGGTAAAACAGGGAGCTAATAAATCAACACTTATATTAACTAAATATTATAGGAGCTAGTATCCTAAGATATAGTAAAAGAAATACTTTATGAAACATACATGGAATGCAGATAAATGTTGAAGTAATAAGATAATTTAAATACAATAAGCTACATAGGGGATGTCTTAATTAAATTCTAATACAGGTATACGTATATATATATTATAAATAAAGGAAAACACTTTATTTTATAAATTGTATATCGGTTGTGGTTATGCCTAAAAGTTATTAACATAATTAAATACAATAAAATTTCTTAAAATGTTATGGATAGATCTTAATACATAAAGATATATATATGTAAATAAATACATTAAAATAGATGAGGGAAATAACATTCCTTGTGATAGTTATAATAAGAAGAAATATATATTAAACCTTAGGATTTTAATCGGTGTGTAATTAAATAGTCATTAATAACTTAAGGGTTTAATTACACAACATAAACGTAACACGGTCTTGGGCCAACCTACTGAGCCCAAGTTTATGAACTTCAAAAGCCCACTTAAACAATTCAAAGAGAGTTTGGGCCACTCTCAGGGTTAAATCCTAAATCATTCCAAATTAAACGAAATGGGCCTAACAAAGAATTTAATAAACAAAAACGAGCCCAAACCTTTGTGAGAGAATAATGCAAAACCTGGAGCTACAGATCAGTAAGAATAGGAGGTTGTTTGGTTTATAGGTCCCTTAACTAATTGACACTTGGAACACCTTAATTATAGGTTACTATTGGGGAATCACTCATTCGAGTTATTTATTGTTCTTCACATACCAGGTATGATTTCTCGTACTCTTATGCTTTGCTAACAAGACTTAAGGGATGTTTTTGACAAACGCTAACTGAGTTTAAAGGAGTTTCAAAGGAAACTGTTGTGTGGCTAACTCACCTTGTAGTGACTAACTGAGCCTTGAATGTGAAACTTTCGTAGTTATGGGTTCCTTCTGTTGGGTTGTTTCATTAGACGTTAACTGCCTAGGGTTTACGCTTCTGCACTCTGTAGGACTGAGTGTTTTGGTATTGCTCTAGGTAGTTAGTGATCTAGTGGAAATATGGAAAAGGACAATCTTGGTAATTCTTCCTTTGACTCTGGATATTGTTTCATCCATGAGCTGAGTCTTTTGTTGTGACGTACGCGCGTCTTCAATGGTAACAGCAGGGGGTTGTATATCCCTCGTCCATAGGGGCATTTATATTTGACAGCAGGGGGCTGTATATCCCTCGTCCACCAGGACATTTTAATCTGACAGCAGGGGGTTGTATATCCCTCGTCCATACGGACATTTATATCTGGCGGTGGGGGCCATCTCTCCCAATTGGTTTTATTCCACTCTTGAGTTATGGGTCTTGGATCTATCTTTTCATTCCTAGTCCTTTGTGACTATCTGAGTCTTTCTACTCCTAATGGAATTGGTTTCTAACTTGAGCATTGGATGTTCACTAACTCATGGTGTGGTTTTTGGATTGACTAACTTTACCTTGCTATTATTGATCTTTATCCCTAACCTGTTATCTGATTTGGTGATTTGTGAATTGCCTTGTTCCTCTGTGTGGTTTAAGTGATTGTATTCAAGCTATTATTTATTTAAGAGTTGTATTATAAGTTTGTTTTGGAGGATCGTACCAGTTCCATTCCAGGGAACTGACCCACCCCTCTCGGGGTGGGCTGCTTGGTTTATCTTGCAGGTACGAGTTATTTTACAGGTGGCCACGAAGAGAACGAGTGATTGGGATGGGATTAGGTGTTATGGAGAGTTTATGTGTTTTATTACTGTTTTATTTTTGTTAAGTTTTTTCGAGGTTCAGGCCGTGACAAATGTAATTTAAGTTGTAATTGGTGAGGTTTGGTGCCAGGTGTTTGGAACCCGATGGTCTGTACGCCATTAGTATTTTATTTCCAACTAAAATATGTTAAATAGGGCGTTACGTAATCTACCATGTATAACCATTGGACATCGGGTTCAATCAATACGGGCATCATGGAGTGTCTTAACTTCCATGCAGTTGTCTATTATGCAATGTGTTCTGGTCAAAGGGTCTTAACCATATTGACTGTTTAGTCCCTGCACCAAGAATTATCATTGGAGTTTATTTAACTCATAGCCAGGTTCAGTTCTAGCCATTTCAGGCTTCAAGGCATTGATAATAGCCGTTCGGTATTCGGATATCAACCTAAAAGCCCTATAATTTGCTGGCCCTAACTTTAAGCTGGATAGCCATTTCGTATTCTATCAATGTATTATACATCTCTTCCTTATCCCTTTTATCTTGGGAATAAAGGTCTCTTAATCGACGCGTGGTATTTCTTACCGTATGCGAATTCGATGAGTTATAGATTTTATATTCAGTTCTTTGGAAATCTATTTCTTATACCGCTGTATACCTTCGTGATTACCCACTATGTTCTTCCAACTCACTGTCAGTTAAGGTTGAGCTACTACCTAATGTGTAGTGCTTCCTCTTGTGTTAGTGGTGTGGAGGGTGATTTTTCAGTATAAGGGGGGTCTATCTAAATATGGTCTGACTGAAAAGCCGAGACCCTAGAATCTGCCATTCTGTGGAGGGTGAAAATCCGTTAATCTGGCAGCCCTCAAATACCTACTTTAATCGTCCGTCTTTCCCAGAAAGCGTAAGGGGGGTGCCAATGAACACTACACCTGCTCTCAATGGGCCCCACGCGGACTTATGCCCTAAGGGCGGAATTGACTAGAGTCACCACCTAGTTTGACCTATGATAACTAGGAAGGAAGATCTGGTTTTAAGAACCGTTAATTGACCCTGACATTGTTGCCTATGGATAGGACTTATCTGGTCATTTCAGAGATTCTGTGTGGGTTCGCACTAGGTTACACCCAAGTGGCAACAACCACGACTTTGGATTGGTGCCTGAGGAAACATCGGTCTCCTATTGTCGGGATTGCCTTCTTTCAAAACTTTTTAGAGAGATTCATTTAAGAGCCAAGGATAGGATTAGGATGAGAAGTGAGAGAATGGATGAGGCGAGCTTGCCAAGCCAATGCCTATAAGAGGGAATATGGGAATTCGGATGAGTATAGAATGAAGATTTGGGAAAGTCTGGGTTGAGTGAATATACAAGACTTGGAGTATGACGATTTGAAGTTTGTGGGAGCCGAAGAAGGTTTGAGTGTTTTAAGAGATATGAGAACCACCTCAGAGGGGGGAAAAGGGTTTTTTTGTTTGGAATGGGGGGTTGCACCCTGGATGGGCTGCCTGCCTACGTACTCAATTCCCTGTTGAGATCAAGACCTTACGTAGTTCACGGTTTTTAGGGATTTGGGAGTTTTGAAGGAATTAGGGGTTTGTGGTCATTTTGTGAGGTTTGACAAATTGTCGGGTTCATTTTGAAGTTTGAGGTGCAAAAAGTCTGTGAGACACTCAGGTCTATGAGACATTTAAATCTTGAGATGACGGAGTCTGTGAGACGCTTGGGTCTGTAGGACAATCAAGGCTTGAAAGGGTTATGAATTTTGAAGGTGTTCGGGGTGTGAGAAGCTGAGGGTTTTTGAGGTGCTTGAGTTTGCTGAGTCTATGGAGATATTCCAGTTCGTTGAGCTGCTGAGACATTCAAGTCTGTTGAGTTGTTGAGGCGTTCGAGTCTGTTGAGCTGTTGAGACGTTCGAGTCTGTTGAGCTGTTGAGACGTTCGAGTCTGTTGAGCTGCTGAGACATCCGAGTCTGTTGAGCTGCTGAGACGTTCGAGTCTGTTGAGCTGCTAAGACGTTTAGAGATTTGAGATGCTTGAGTTCTCTGGAGTTTGGAATTTCAAGGAGTTTGAAGTTTTAAGGAATTTGAGATTTATGATGTTTGGAATTATTCGGGATTGAAATGAAATTGAATTGGGAATGAACAAAATTTTGAATTGAATTGTATTTACATTGATATTGAATCGGAGTCGAATTAAGAATTGAATTGAAATCAGATTGAAATTGAATTGATTTTGGATTGAAATTGGATTGGATTGGAGATGGGATTGAATCATTTTTTGGATTGATTTTGAATTGAAAATGAATTAAGGTTGAATTGAAATTGTGTGCCAAATTTGGACTAATGAGCCGGGTTTGGGCCTTGGAAAAGTGGGCCGAATTGGGCTTTAAAATTTGGACTGGATTAGGCCTGAAAACATGGGCCGGAATTGGCTTTGGAAAGCGGGCTAGGTTGGACCTTGAAACATAGGCCGGGTTGAGCCTTGGAAAGTGGGCCGGGTTGGGCCTTAGAAAACGGGCCAGGTTTGGACCTAGAAATGTGGGCCAAGTTTGAAAGTGGACCAAATTGAATTTGATTATTGGGCCTCAATTGAAATGAATGTTGGGCCTCAAATTGGATGATTTACAGTTGGGATTGACATTGGATTGGAATGAATTTTGAATTGTGTATGAAGAGTGTTTGATGAGTGAGTGGGAAGGATTGCTTTTGAAATGTGTTCGATGAGTGAGTAGAGAGGTTGATTTTGAAGTATGTCTGGTGCTAGAGTGTGAGAGAGATTGATTTTGTAGAGTGTTTGTTGAGAGAGATTGATTTTGCAGAGTGTTAGATGAGAGAGATTGATCTAAAGGGTGTTTGATGAGAGAGCATGAGAGAGACTGATTTTGTGAGTGTTTGATGGGAGAGCATGAGAAGGATTGGTTTTTGGAGAGTGTACGATGTTGGTGTATGAGAGGGATTGCTTTTGAAGAGTGTTAGATGAGAGATTTATTTGAAGAGTTTGATGAGAAAGTATGAGAGAGATTGATTTTGAAGAGTATTAGATGGGAGAAATGATTTGAAATTGAACTTTTGGGCTGAGTTTGGAATTGAATTTTGGGTTTTGAATTGGATTTTTATTGGTGGAAACAAATCATTGATTGTGAGTTTTATTCTAACAATTATGGATTGTTTGGAAAATTTTATAAGGAAGGGCATTCCCCACCGACCAGACTCTACGGCCCGTTTGAGTGAGAAACATCCCTGAACCTAGAAGCTTTTCTAAACTGGACTCCAAATGTCCAGTAATAAGTGGGTAGACCTAAAGGCTATTCTATGGCTACATGTGCTAAACCAATCTAACAGTTTATAAGACGAAACTAACAAATAAAACGCCCAATGTATAATAGAACCAAACATGTATAAACAAGCATTCAAATGTGGAAAGGATTGTATATCATCTCCCTCTAGAATGATAGAATTAATAAGGACATCCAACCCATGAATGAATTATCTAAACAATTATAGCATAGGGTAACTATAACCCGATTCATGTTCTTATCTTAGCGCAAAGGGACAACATCATGCTAGTTTCAAACCAACAGCCAAACACCAATCAATGCGCAAGAAGCAATCAATTCTCAAACCAATTAAATTGCATTGATGAAAATTTAGGATTCCTAAACCTCATTAGAAAGCATGAAGCCCGAACGCATCAACGTAGCCCGAATTCAAGCTTCAAGTCGAACAAGAGCAACCATCAGTCAAGTGCAGCAGAGCCCCAAGTCACCAGCATGATCGAATTGCCAAGGTTCCGAGGTCAAATTCCAAGCTAAGGAAATGCCCGCCCAAGTCAAGCGAACCTAGCTCGCATCCAATCGATTTATGTACCTTGGTCAAGTCGCAAGGCATAAATAGTGAGAAGATAGGGTAGAGTAACCAACATTAATAGCAAATACTCGAATCAGATTAAAATTCCAAACCGAAATCAATGAGAGGGTGCATGTGTAATGCCAAAAGCATTGTAATTCCTAAACCAAAGTGTACAAAGGGGGGGCGAGTGGTATTGGAATTAACATAGTTTCCAACTCTTGCAATACGCATGGGACAGGTTATACCAAAACAAGATAATTTCCAAACCCATTGAAGACTCCAAAGAGAGAAATCAGCAGAGTTGTTAGAGACAAGAAAACTGACCAATAGGGTTTTCAAAACCGTGAAAGTACACCAAACCCAAGTTAATCAGCATATTCCATCGCAAATGTGAGGCTAATTTCAAACCAAACAAATCCAACCCAGATCAGACGCTCTAGGGTGCCAAGCAATATATAAACAATATGATTCTCAACCTAATGTGCTCGATCAACTAGCTAAAAGGTGAAGTCGGATTATGCTCGATCGATATATCAAGCCCAGCAGGAGAACAAAACAGAAGGAGTGAGTAATCGTAATCTAACAGGGAATGGGGACAATAGAGACCTCAGCCAGTCTCGCAAAAATGGAACCAACAAAGAAATCAATTATAGCATGATGATAACATTGACATCTAAGGAAGGATAAGCAAGGGTATGAGTCAATAGCTGCTCGAGACCACCAGGTGACACCAGATGAAGTCGATTACCGACGTGTTAAGCATCAAACAACACTACACACTTCACAGACTGGTAAGAATGACCCTGGTGGTGAGGATGAAGGTGGCGCAGAGCATGTAATTTCCTTGTTCGTCAACTAGGGTTGCTCGAAATCCACCGATGCTAACCTTGAAACCATGAGAAAATGTTCTACTAATGAATTGTGGCAGCTACCATGGAAAGAGGAGAAGGGAGGTTTAGTGTTTTTGACGTAAGTGTTTGGGACTTCGAGGATGAGCTTTCGTTCTGGGTTTTTGAGATGGAACGACGAGAAGACGGATGGTCGAGATAGAGGAGAAGATGGAGGCGGTCGCTTGGTGGCGAGATTATGGCTGTTTCAATTTCTGGGATGGAGCAACGGAAATTCTTTTCTGATTTTTTTTTAAAGAACGTTCGACCAAGAAGAATTGGGAGACATAGCTATGGAGGAGATGGCGGGTGTCTCTCCTCTCTTCTAGGGTTACTGTTCCACAGGTTTTTATAGAATAACCACTGGGAAAGGCTTTGTTTGTCAGATAAAGAAAGAAAAAAAAAGAAGGGAGTTCAAATGCTTAAAACACCCACAATCAGTTTCGAACTTTAGACCCCCAATATCTGTACATACTAACCAACTAAGCTAATAGAGAATTTAAATAAAAACTTGAGAAATAAAATTAAAACTGGAACTGAAATTGAGTAAATTCTAAAAAGCTAGTGTTTTAAATAGAAATGCCAAGTAAGACGAAAATGTTTTATCAATAAAAATGAATTGTTTTCTCTTTGGAATACATGCAATAATGAAATGGTGGTAACAGAACATGAGAATGAAATATTTACTATAACAATAACGAAAGGATAATAAAATACAATAAAATAAAAAGAAGTACATAAAATGATAGAAATAACAATGATGATGATGATAAAATAAAGAGTCGATGCTAGATGGCAATTAAAAGTAAAAATGGACAGGATAAAGTAAAAATAAGGAAAAGGAAACTGAATGGATAAACAAGTGAGCAATAAAAATGGAATATATAAAATAAATAATAAGATAAGTAAATAAAACTAAATGGATGGGTTCAAAACTAGATTTGTCGTCCGAAGGATTGTGCTTTTTTGAAATGCCTTGAAAATTGGTTTAAGAATTTTGTCATAAAGAGATGGTTTTGGTTTGGCACCCACGTTAATACGTTTTGAAAAGAAAGGCGATGACCCCTTTATTTTATTTATTATTTCAGACTTTGCTTTATGGGGTGAGAATTTTTGGTGTCTACAAGTGGCTTCTGAATTACACTAACTTAGCTGATTCTGTACAAGAATTCTTTTTATTTCTACGACCTTGCATTTATTATGCACCGGTCCTTATGACATTCATAAGTTTCCTTTCGTTTTTATTCCGGTGGAATTCACTTATAGTTATTTTGGTGTGTCCAACATTCTACGTGCCTCTTTGGCCCAAGGCTGCATGGTTTGTTTCTATCCTTCCGCTTCACTGGCTTGCGCCAGATTCATTGGTGCGGTTGCACGCCTTCCGTATATAGTACAGGTTCGTTATTTAACCATCGGGCACTCCTGTCCCAAAGTTTATTGATTCACTTATCAAGTTGATCCACTAGGTATACGCCTTCAGTTTCCTATGCAACTGCTATAGGAATGAATAATGTGTTCCCTGTGTGATCTTTCATCACATGGTACAGACTTCTGGCTTATTACCCAGTATGTCTACCATTTCTTGCTTTCCTCAACTCCTTCAACTGAGTCTACATATCATTGTCTGAATACTCTTACCATGGTGCGCTTGCTGCGCACCATATTCGTATTTATTATGCAATATTATTTCACATGGCGTCTGCTACTAAGTTAGCTTCCGCCCATGTACTTCCACCATTTATACCATGATTCACCATTTACTTGGCTGATTATGGAACATGCTATTCTTTAAGCTTCCACCATGTACTCACTTACAGCTCACATTACACATATTGTGTTTGTGCTAAACGATTATTCCTTCGGTTCTCAACAATTGTTTATAATAGTTTCTCTCCTCATCATATTCTTGGAAATCTCTTTTTCTGTGTTCAAATCATCCCTTGGCAATACTACATGCTCAAGCCTCGCCATATTACCGGTGGAATCCTCTTTCTGGAGGGTCCACATATTAACCGCTCCAGCAGTCTCCTAATAACGAGAGGTATTCTCACTCCTCTGATTTCTCATAGTGCCCGCGCGTGGGACAAATCAGTAGTGTCATCACTTGAATTTTTATGTCTCTGTACTATAGAGAGCAGGAAAGGTAACTAAAAGCCTTGTTAACTGTATACTAGGCTTATGCTCTAGTGTCAGTGGTACTGAAGTAGTCTTTACTCTAGACTGCTCATTACATTGAATTCAAATCGGCTGGTTCGTACGCCATTTTATTCATTTAACTCGATTACTTTCTTTACTTTAACTGGTGACATGCCAGGCAATTCTTCTTATTATTCAATATGGTTTTGTAACCGTCTAAATCAATATCATGTAGTTGGTTCGTGGCTTATAAGCCATATTACCTCGAGCTATGCTCTTGCAGGCTGTTTATACAAGTCTCTGCTTCTCCGTACATCATCAAAAGGTTTGGAGGTAGTACTGGGCTCCATGTCAATGTCATTGCATCACGCTTCCGTTCATGAAAGGCCCCTCCAGGCAGTCTGATATTAGTCAGTGCCTCTTAGCAATTTAAGCGGGATCCCTTCAGGGTTCTACCCGAGTGTTCGTTTAGCTCTTGTGCTTTTATTACGATATTTCATTCAGCTTCTGTTGACTCAAACACCCTTCAAGGATTACTCTTGGGTGTTAATGAATTATGCCATCTGATGCTGCTTGTATCTGCGGATATGTTGCGTTCGCTACTCCGCATTGCGGTACCGTGTGCCAAACTATCCCGTTTAAGGTTATAATGTTCCCCGTTCTTGGGTAGACCATGGATGTTTTCTCCTTGTGTTCTTGGTTGGGTTTGACATCCTCTTTGGTGGAGAATAATATTCCCGTAGTCGTGGTGATAGTTCTGGGAATTCCATCCCGTTTGTGTTGTACATCAATGTGTCCATGTTAGGCATTTTCCTTACTAGTTTTAGGTCGGGTAGTCATTCCCTCTATTATGCACTTCGAGATTCTTGAGACATATCCAATGTCAATACTTAATAACCGGTGCTCCTTGCACTTCCTAACTCTTATTCATTACCTTAAATGAGTTCTTTGATTCTGTTATGCTCGTTAGCTTAACTGCGTTCCTTCTCTTTGATTGTCCGAGGTGTCCAACTATTCTGGTTTGAACTACCTTGCTGTCCGTAGAACGAAGTTGACTGCTTCCCATGTTCCGTACACTACTTGTATACATATGTGGGGCACCTTACTGATACATTACTACTTACCCGACTAACCTATAAGTAGGTCTATCAGGCCTGTAAGCTCCTATCGGAGTGCGGTCGTCCCACATCTCGTTTTTGTACACTCGCAATGCTCGTCACACACCCAAGTGAAATATTCTGTTGTCAACTTCTCTTATATCGTCCTATGATAATTTGATGTGCTGGTTTGGGTTTGAAAATCTGAGGTTTAAAAGAAATATTTGAGTTTAAAAGAAACAAAAATGTTTTTGAAAGAAAAATTCTCATGGCATTTCAATGCCGGTGCACCAGACCAAGTCTAGCTTCTCGCTGACTGGTATATTTCTTACTACAATGGTTAGGCCATTAGGCCCTTCCAGGGTTTCGTTTTAAAATTATTAGGATTATGATTCTATATTTGCTTCATTCGCCATCTTGGTACTTCACTAAGTACTTGTTGCTTATTAAAAGTTTCTCTTATTAGTCCTGTTATTACTGCACTTGTCGTGGCAAGTGTGCTATACAGGTGGTTTTTGGGTTAACCCATACCGGTTACGGTATTGTTTCCATCCGTATTCAGTAGCCTTGTCGAATCTACCTTTGATCCTCTAATCTTAAATAGTGATCTCCTGAGTCACTTCTCAATGATTTGACACGGCTGTTGTTAATTCGGGCACTTCTCCAAACTCGAAGACGCCTATTTACTCAGTTATGTGTTTCCTTGTTGCTCGTTCCACACATTTAGCGTGGTTACCAAGACTTAACTTGTTTAGGCACTACTTCTATAGCCCTAGCGGAGTGTATTCCATAACGTTCTTGTAGCTGCCTGAGCTATGTCAATCAGGTATTGTAGCCCTCTGAGTTTGTAAGTTTAAAGTTATTCACTCATGACTAGTTCCTTAGTCGGTTAGTTTACCGTTTGTGGTATTATCTAACGATTGCGATCCCGCAGACTCGTGTCTTGGGTTTGTTACTGCTCCTTTACCCACTTTATTGCACACTTAGTGCCCCTGTTCTTGTTACTGCTTGGCCAGCCAGGTTATCGCGACTACTGAGCATGTCGCCCCATGCTGTCGTAAATTCCAGTCTCCTTATGGTTAGGATTCTCATTCTACCGCTATTAAGTGCGGGTATTATTGTTCAAACGGGGACCGTCTCAGGGATTCCGGCTCTTGGAATCTACCGTATGACAGGTTCCTTTTCCTTACCGAAGTAATTCATAACTTCCAGATCGGGTTTTCCGAGTAATAGCAGACTTTCCGTCCCTCTGGCGTTCTTTCCCGAGCTTTAAAATGGGGGATGTGAAGGGCGGGTCTGATATCGTAGGTATCCAGATCACACTGGAAGTTCCTGCCTAGCGTATCTCTCACGTTACCGCTCAACCCTTGGCCCTAAGTCTCTAATTCCTAACTCGGTATTTTCTAAGCTCGGTATTTCCAGTCATCAGAGCGATACTTCGCTCTGATACCACTTTTGTAACACCCCTACCGCTAATTACACCATTAGCTTGTAATCATCCTGTTCATTATTACAATTGCAGCGGAGAAATCCATAAACAACAGGGGTGAAAACAACGCCATTATCACCCACGTGACTATCAAGGCCTAACAATAGCAGTACAGGTCTAATGGACTAGAATTATCCGAGTACTTATACAATACAATTCTCAATCCGACTTTAAAATGAGTCACGTACATGTCAATTCTAAACGGGTCAATTCAAACAACTATACCGAGTTTAATATATTCTCTGTAACACCCTAAAAATACAAAAAGTTAGAATTATTAATTAAATAAAATCAGAAAGCACCAAAGGATGTAACCGACTTATTAAAATTAACATATTTAGTGTGCGTAATAAAACCAATAATAGTATTTAAATCACATGATTATTGTATAACTCCATTATAAAAAAATAAATATAAGGAATACACAGGATAACTATTATGACATTAAGAATTACAACCGTCTTATTTAAAAAAAACGGGTTATTTTATTAAAAAAATCAAATCATTTTTATTAAATACTATATAATATGCCCGTAAATAGTATAATGTACTCATAAACTATATATTATACTTATCAACTTATATACACATAAACTATATCATAGATGTATTTTAAATCAATAATTAATAGTATTCGAATTGTATCATTATTATTATAATTCCATCTTTAGTAACTAAATATACCATATATATTGATCAAAATAAACATGAGGATCATTAATAAGACAATAAAATTATAACATGTCTATTTAAAAACGTTATTTATTAAAATTAATTCTCTTTAGTAAATAATATACTCAAACCTGCATAATATATGTACTCGTAAGATATTTAGTATATTTTCAAACTATTATGTGTACTCGTAAGATAGTTAGTATACTTTCAAACTATAATGTATAATCGTAATCTAGTTTATTGAAACACCCCTAAACAATTAAATACATAAAATCATAAACGCGTGAAGATTATCCGAGAATAACACGTTACATAATTCGGACATGTGACAATGTATGAACAATTAAATCAAGTACGGACATATATATGTCCGAGAAACATGACAACATGAAATATTAATATAGTCGCGTATGTAACTAACAACGTGGCGTAATAATATAGTCATGTATATATATATATATAACTAATAACGCGAAATAAACAATATAGTCGTATACATATATACGTATACAAAATGACATGTATATTACATATACAAGTAACAACGTAACTTGATACAATAGACGCGTACATATATATATAATTGATAAAAACGACATGATATACGGATATATATTTATATATATATATATATATATATAGCCGATACAAAACAAAAAGAGCAAAATGTGCTCATAATGGGATTCAAACCCGGTACCACTAGTATTTCTACTGAATGTCTTAACCGATTGAGCTGAGCTCATATTCGGTAACTACTATGCAATACTTAATTTTGTTATAAAACAGCAAGTAATCAGATGAAATCCTATGCCACTTATTCCTTGGGCTGATGCGTTCCGAAACAAAAAAAAAAACTGTAACGAAAACAGAATTACAAGTCAGTCAAGACCCCTCTCTTATTCACTCGTCAATCTCCTATTCTCCCTCCTGTTTCTGTAGTATCATTGACTCAAAAGAAAAATAAAAGAACGACATACCAGTTCAGTAGCACTTGGACGACAAGAATCCTACTTCAGATTCTTGAAAACTTAATGCCACTCGATACTTGTAACTTGTGAAGCCTTGCACTTAACAACCAGGTGGAGTCCTGCATTGCTTCCCTTAATGCTTAATGGGGAATTTCAAAAAAAAATAGACAAGAGTCTCCCACTCCAGCTGCTGCTGTCAGCTCCAATTGAAGAAGAAAAAAAAAGATACAACAACAGCAAGCATGTTGTTATCGTTTGTTGGACATGTCAGTAGACATGGATACCCTCCATACCATTCTCTTCTGTTCACGCATTACTATATTGTCCTCTCATTGCTTACTGTAATACCTTCCGAATCCAAAAGAAAGAAACAGCAAAGCAACTCAAGCACTATGTCTTTATAGCAACTCTCACGTCCGTTTATTCTTGGGCACAGAATTTCCTTACCTGCATCTCCCACGCAATCTCATCCATCCATGCATGCTCCACGGGAATGGGTAACTCTAACCCACACCATTATCTAACACCAGGAGTTGAGCAGCAGTTTATGCGACAGGAATCAGAGAGCAGTGCTCTTCATTCAATTCAAGGCACTACACCAGTAGATATATAACAGCATTGACTAATACATAATAAGTTCTGAACCACAAAAAAAACTCTGCGCTTGATCCCTTCTCAGGCATGTATTCATTCAAACCACAAACCACCAAAGATTATTCTCCTCTAAATCTGCTTTCACTATCTTTCATGTGGTGTCCCCTGCATGCTAAACACCCTCTGTAGGACAAGAGATTTCCCACACCTCTTGCACCAGTATCGTGTCTTCTGTCTTGCATGTGTATATGTTACTAGTTATCAGACCCACGCCATCTCCTTCACCTGCCCCACGTCTTGTGCAAGTCCAGAGCAGGACTCCCAAGTTCTTTGCAGCTTCGGGTACTGGTGAGCTCTCTATTTTCTTGTTCTCCTTCCTGAAATCACTCCCAATGATTCCTAGTCTTCCCTGTGGTGTCTCAGTGTCCCTTCTCATTTCTGTCATAACTCAGATCCCTACAATCTTTCAGTTCTTCTTCGGTCTGCCTGAAGGTGCTGAGTAAGTTCTCCAGCAACCGTCTAAGTCCTAGAGCAACCTCCTGGCCAAAGTGTCTTCAAAAATTACCCAAGGTAATCCCTCAAAAGAACACCTGCGCATGTCCAGAAAACGTTATTTTTCTTTTCAGTAAGAAAAAAAAACAAGTGATAATGACCAGTAACTAACCTGGAACTTCTTCTTGTTCACGGTGTATTGGAGGACCTAGGTGTGTGGTGAACTTGCCCTTAAAACCTGGAAGGAAAGCCAAGGGAAAACTAGCTTCTAACATGATAAGACAAAAAAACCTATCGTGAATCTTGGCATTATAATTCTTGATATCAGAATCTGTAATGGACAACAGCTTACCTTACCTCTTGGTGCTGTCTAGGTGGGAAACTTACCAAGGAGTACCAAAGGCTAAATCGGGGGAAAACAAGCTTTTATCACCCAAGGTTATAACCCTCAACTCATACTCGGTATATGCCTTAAAACTATACAAACAATTAGTGCAGCCTGCTGCTCGAAACTTATTGTCAAACCTGATAACTAATTTTGTTCTGTTGTTGGTCGATCTCTGTCTAAGGAAAGTTGTAGCGAGTTGTTGTATGGGGATTTCCTTGTGCTTGAACCCTCTACATCCATCTATCAGTCCAAGGTCTAAATCGCAACTTTTATTCTATAGACAGAAGTAGGAAGAGAAGGAACACAGAAAGGAACCACATCTCTAAGCAAGCCAAATCAGCTTTCACGAATTTGATTTCAGTTGTCAAGCATTTTGAAATCTGTAACCTTTGTTTTTTTTAGGCCACTAACCAGAAGTGTTACAGAGGGGGGGATGGTGGTTTGTCTATAAGCTTAAACAAACTAAGACAGCTAGGCTATAGAAGTGAGAGTCTCTGAACTTAAGACTCACCGAAAACCAAAGAGAATGATGTTGTCAATTTGAAACTGATCACCTTTTTAAATTCTGTAACGTGGTCCTCAGCAGACTTGCTGTCCGGAATGGTGTGGGGTAGAATGGTCGTGTCAACCCGTGGGTGGTTGGCGTCTGTAGCTCCCGAATAGAGTTCAAACCGCTATGTAGACTTCTCGTGTTAAGTTAGGCGCGTCGTTTAATTGTTGGTTGTGATTCGGGGGTTGTTACAGAAAGTGGTATCAGAGCGTAGTTACGCTCTAATGATTGGAACAGAGAAGTACCGAGTATAGGAAAACCTGAATTCGGGGGAACGGGGTTAAGGGTTAGTATGTGAGGCGCGTTTAGTTAGGGTTCTTCCCCAGTAATTACTGGATACCTAACAGACACCTACACTCAACCTCTACGTCCCAAGAGTCCATTTCAATTCATAGAAAGAACGCCGGAGAGGTAGAAAGCCTCCTCACACTCGGGAACACCCGATCTGGCATCTATTTAATGTTATACAATTAACCCGTGACGAAAAGACTATACTACACAATAGTCCCAAGACTCGAAGCTCTGACTAGAGCGTGAAGTTCAAAGACGTTTCCAAGGGATAATACCCATAGAGGGACCAATATTAGTGGAAACTTGGGTCGACATGCTTAGCAGTCGATAGGACCCTACCCGAAAACAAAGAGGACCAAAATACCCCAAAATCAAGAAATAAGTAAAGTTTAAATAAACCATTAATTAAGCCAAGGTTGAGATGAGATAAATTCTTCAATTCGTACACGAGAGGTTAATTTTAGTAAACCTCTCGTAAAACAAGAAATAGAGAACATAATTCGAGAAATTACACCAGAAAATTGTACAATCTATAATGCTTAATGAAGCATGACACAAATTTTACACACTAAAGTATAATGTTACGGAATTCAATAAATGTCCTGCTCAATAAAGCAATAAGGCACACCACAATACATCTTGATATCATACACTTAAAGGTAGCAAGCATAGCAACAAGCAACCAAGCATAACACGCTGGCATCACAAGCAACATCATCACGCAACCAAGCACAAACAAGCTGCTAGTATAGCAACAACAACCATGTAAATAATAAACGTGTGGATAGGTATGTTATGCCCATGATCCTCACTATGGGATCATTCGAGTGTTGTGTGTTTTCATTTCTTTTCTTGTTCCCATAATGTGTATTTACTTTCTCTTTCCTTGCACAGGTCTGGGGATATAGTTTAGATCCGTGACCATATCATGTAGGTGTCAATCTTTCCTTGTTTCTTAAGGGTTATTTGTGAATTCTCTTATCACCGCATGTTGGAGGACGTCTCCTCCATAGCAAATTCCTCCATTCCCGGCGTCATACGTCGAGAAAGCGGGAGTCGCCTTAGACTCCCGGATAATGCTCCACCAAATTCCAATCCTCCATTCCCGACGCCAAGGGTCGAGAAAGCGAGGTCACCTCTAGACCTCAGGAGTGCTCACAATAGTCGGGTTGAAGGATTGATGCAGATACCAACTCCCGAGCTTCCATACCGCGCGGCCTGAGATGTTGTCTTCCCGGGTATCCTCATGTTCCACCAGCTGGTATTTTACTTTTCCATTATCATTATAATCTCGATACCATAGTGGGTGTCATTAGAGGTCCTCTATAGTTAAAGAGGAGTTATCTCTTTATGTAGTTCCTTTGGTTTACAGTTTGTTGTGTTTCATCTCAAAGTTCCATAAACGAGAAAGGGACTTAAACTACTGTGTTGCGCGCAAGTAATATGCAAACAATGATATAACAGCATATAAGCAAGTCACATAAAGCAATCCAATTTCATGCTTTAGTCTTATGGTCATTGTCAAACAAGGCACACAGCAAACAAGCCGTGTAAACACGGCAACATACGGACCACACATATCCATACCTCTTATCAGTCGACGTGTATACTTGCGCTAGGATTCCTCGCCGCTCGAGTGACGCACTCCTATAATTGTTACATGAGCGGGTTAGTTTTTTTGGTCACACGTTGTTGCAGACATGTATATCTGAGTGGTTAAACTGGTGTAAAAATAAAAGAAAAGAAATTAAAAACTCAAAATAAACGTCGGGCTGCAAACAAATCCCGGTTGTGGTAGTATAGTGAAATGTAAGCGACCGGATATCGAACCGTGGGACTAAGGTGAATATTATAGTACCTAAGCGTGTCACAAAAAGGGGGGATTAATTGACTTGTATTATAAATAAAAGGGAAAGATAAAATAAACTAAGTAAATAGATAATTAAACGGGACTCTGGGTCAGGTTAATATAATCTGCTTAATTATGCTATCTCTACTGGTTTAATATAATAATTGGCAAGATTCCTGTTATTATTTAAGGTCCGATGAAAACTCATAAGAACTCGTTTACCTGAAAATGCAAGGTCCGATGAAAACTCAAGCAAAATACGTGTAAACGGCAGAGGAGTATGAGGAATTTTATTCTTGCAACTGAGTACTAACTTAAACGATGAAAATAAGTTTCCTCCAGTTTTACGGCTTAATTAACCTATCTATTTGTCACCGATCAGATTAGAAATAGATTTAGTAAAGCAATTTAATAAACTCATGACATTTATTAAAAAGGTGCGAGATAACCTTTAATCGTAACAAACTGTATTTAAATTAAAACAAAGTAAAAATATTGCATAATTAATACAAACACATAATAACCATTCCCAGAGTATAAATATTCTAGCCTAACATATTAAATAGATAAACAGAGACAAGAGTAGTAGAAATCATCTATAGTCACTCCTGCATTCGTTCTGCTATTTTGTATACGTATGACTAGAGGGGATATGGTGGTGGAATGTAAAAATAAATAAAATGGAGAAGACGGGAGAAGAGAAATGAGATGGACGATGGTATTCTGTAGTGGATTGATGATGTTGGGTGGTGGATGTGTAAATGAAAACAGAAGGAACGTGTGTTTATATAGAGGAAGGGAAGAGGTAGATCTGGGAGAACATTTATTGCCGATTGATTGCAGCTCATTGATTGCAGGGGACAGAGCTGAAGACGCGTGAGGAAATTAAGGTAGGCGGTGCGGAGTAGATGGATATGGCAGAAGCAAGTCGACGGGCGAAGAATAAAACTGGCGCGCGTTGATTTTTAGTCACGTCCGCGTGGCTGTCCGCTTCCCTGTCCGCCTGAAACCATGCGGACGTCTCTGTCTCTCGCCCGCGGTCTCTCCGTCTCTTGTCCGCGTGGGCGTCCGCCTGAGAACATGCGGACACAAGTGTTGTCCGCGACAATGTGTGTGTCCGCCTATCTAACTCACTCACGTCCGCCTATCCCCATGCGGTTGCATGTGTGCTGTCCGCCTGTGTTGTCCACGCGGTCACACATGTGGTCGTGACTTATTTTCTTCTACAAACTTTGACCGGCTCTAGATTCTTCGTTTGGACTCTGTTTTCTGAGCCGTTTGCGTCTATGCGTTCGTCTCTTCGTCTACTTTACTCCCAGCTTGGTTTTCCTCATGTTTAAACAATAAATTTGTGAGATAACAATAAAACATAAACTAGAGGAAAAATTAACCGAAGTGGAGAAATGAGCAAGAAAAAGTGCTAATATAATATATGAAATACACCTATAAATCATTCTCATTGGACACTTATCAGTTGTTGTTTCCTAAAAATTCTTATAACATTCACTCTAGTCTTATACGGTATACGTGGCATTATTAGTCCTACTCCATTGTTTGATCCGGACTCGTCACTGGTGGCCAAGTAGTTCTATGTTACACTTCAATTTGCCCCAGTTAATAATTAAGTTGCTTCCTAGCTTATTTCTAACTACGTTTCGCCCTTCCCTTGCCTTGTCGCACTTCGAGTTATACTACATCTTGTTATCTTCCCACTACGCCTTTGAACATTACCAGTACCCACCGTCTCGGTTTAGCCTTCATGTTTTCTTTAGCTCACACCCTACTCTTAACTATCCCTGATTTAAACCCTACATATTCTAGCCCTCTTTGGTCTTTAACCATTTTGCAATCCTTCCAAACCTTTAATTTCTATATCCTCCCTCAACTCCCCTCTTTGAAATTGGCCCCTAATGCTCTAGCTTTTACTTTAAGTTCTTTAGTCCTAGTCTTAACAAAATTCCTAACTTTTATTAGTTGTTAATTTTAGTCCTCCATCTTAGTTAACACCTTAATCTTGCCTAGATAACCTAACATCCACCTATTTCGATATCTTAGACACAATTTAGGTTACTGTTTTAGCACAAAATACAACTAAAAGCTTAACATACATTCTCGCTAGTTACATAGGTAGCTTGTTCTAGTTCATTTGACCAAGAATCCAATATTTTCTCATTCCTCATTTTATTTCTATTTTCCAAGTATTTTGTTGGACTCAAACTCATATTTAAACTTTCTTGCCAAAATATCACAAAAATGTCATGTTAGTTTTTTTTTCTAGCTTTAGCCCTTATATACTTAAGTCGTAATCTAGTTTAATCAACTTATCTTGTGATTAAACCAAGTTTCCTAACTCATTATCAACAAATCACTCTTTAGCTTTCCTCTTAACTTCTTATACTCACTCCCAATATTCTACCTCAATTTAACAATTTGTTCACATGTGCCCCCGATTTTTTTTCCAAGCTCAACAAATCATCATGTCTTTATAACCGAGGCAAAACTGATATAACAGGGACACTAGCAAAACTTAAACTCGACCAACTAACTGTTGTATACGTGTTATAATCAGCAGCAAAATGGGACTCAATCTTGTAGATAATCCAAATCATAGTCAAGAGTTATATGTGAGGATATCTGATTTTGAAGTTTCAGTTTTTGAAAGTTTGATTTCTGTAAAACCCTGTGACAGAGGGTGTGTAAAGAGTTATATGGAGAGTTTTATGAGCTTAAATTCTTGCTAATCCATCTAACTAAATGTGTTATTATTTTGGGAAATTGGAGGTCAAAATTCGAGAGCAAAGGAAAGGAATAGAAGTGAGGACATCAGTTTGGTGTTTTAGTTTCAGTAATGACTGTTCTCGGTATAACCCCATTTTCAGAGGAGTTAAAGAAGTTGAAGTGGCTTTATATGGGATCTAAAACGTTGCTAAAATTACTCTACTAGGTGGACATGTTTTGGGAATATTGGAATCAGTTAATAATCTAACAGAAGGAGTAGAAAAGAGATACACCAATTGAGTTTTCAGATTTCAGATAGTAGGTTGTTTCTGTGTAATTGAGTACAGAAGTTATATAGGTGTTAATGAATTGAGAAGGAAATTCGAATCTTTGCAAGTGACTTAGCTAGAGTGTAGAAGCATTGGGAGAAACAGGAAGTCAGTTTGGTGAGCAAACAGAAAGGCTATATTAGAAGAGGAAGTAAACAGAAAATTAGTTCTAATTTCCGTTTCCTTTTTGAAACATGTTCTCTGTCTAACTGAGGTACAAGGAGCATAAGTGTGTTGAGTTATCTTGCTAAATAGACCACAACATAGCTAATGCACTAGGTAAATCTGTAAGAAAGACTGGGTGGAATTGGAAGAAAAACAGAAAAGGGATATAAGAGGAGATATCAGTTCATATCTCAGATTTTGTAGTTGGTTTCAGTTTTGTATAACTATATTGTAGGTGCATTGAGAGTGCACTTAGAGCTGGTTTCAATTTAAAACATCTCTAATATTCTTAGGTGAGGTTATAAACACTTTTGGGATGATATAAATCAAAGAAGTACATCAGAGGAGAAGTGGGATTGAGGATGCGTTGATGAAAGTGTTTCAGTTTTTCTAAATGTGTGTTTTAGTATGGGAAACTTCCCAAGGTGCTAAGAGTGGGGTGTTGTTTTATAAGTAAAAACCCAAACCATAGCTAATAACTGCAGCTAGACTAGCAAAACATTTTAAGAAGATTAAAACATCAGCTGAGCTAACTAAACACAAGAATCAAGAAGAAATATATAGATTGTGGTTTCAGATTCTCGATCATAAGTAGCTTCTGTATAACTGGTATACTGGGGTATTAAGAGGGTGAGATTAGTCTAATAACGAACCTAAGACACAACTGACACATGTAACTAGGTGGGTAAAATTTTGTGGGAGGATTACATATCAGTAGACACATTAAAGGTGAGCTTAGATAAAGGGTAACACCGAAATTATGTGATGGTTTTATAAATCTTAGGGCTTCTGTATAAACATGTTTTAGGAGTTTTCTAAAGATTATATCACTATGATAATAGGTTTAAAAACATTGCTAACCTATTTAGCTAAGAAAGGGAATACACTCTAGGCAAGTTAAAGCTACCCTAGATAAACTTGTTATATATTAGTGTTTAAAAATACTCTGGAATAATAGCTAGAGGGAGCACTTAGTTAACTCATACAACGACGATGTAAACGTCCTAGGAGTTAAATAATAATCTAAGGTGAGTACTCGGGAAGTTCTAGGGTTTAGAATAAACTGTACATTCAACGACTCACTGCAGACGTTGTAAAATGAGTGGTTAAACTGGTGTAAAATTAAAAGAAAAGAAATTAAAACTCAAAATAAACGTCGGGCTGCAAACAAATCCCGGTCGTGGTAGTATAGTGAATTGTAAGCGACCGGATGTCGAACCGTGGGACTAATATACATATTATAGTACCTAAGCGTGTCACAAGAGGGGGAATTAATTTACTTGTATAATAAATAAAAAGGAAAGATAAAATAAACTAAGTTAATAGATAAATTAAACGGGACTCTGGGTCAGGTTAATATAATCTGCTTAATTATGCTATCTCTACCGGTTTAATATAATTGTTTGGCAAAATTTCTCTTATTATCTTAAGGACTAAATCATAGCCTCAAAAGAACTTGTTTACCTGAAAATGCAAGGTTCTAATCAAGGTTCAAGCACAATACGTGTAAACGGACGGTTAGATATGAGAAATTATTTATGCATCTGAAAATACTAACTTATTAAATCATAATAAGCTTTCTCCAAATTTACGTCTTAATTAACCTGTCTATTTATCACCTGGTCTGATCAAAATAGACTTAGTAAAGCAATTTAATAAACTCATGACATTTATTAAAAAGGTGCGAGATAACCTTTAAAACGCAACAAACTATATTTAAATTAAACCAGTAAAAATATTGCATAATTAATACAAACACATAATAACCATACCCAGAGTATAAATATTCTAGCCTAACATATTAAATAGATAAACAGAAACAAGAGTAGTAGAAATCATCTGTAGTCACTCCTGTATTCGTTCTGCTATTTTGTATACGTAGGACTAGAGGTGAATATGGTGGAAAGTGAAATAAAAATGGAGAAGACGGGAGGAGAGAAATGAGATGAACGTGAGGTTTGTGGTGAAGTGGAGCGATGGGTCGTGGATGGATTTATGGGTGGTGGATTCTGTATCTTTGTTTGAAGTAGCAGTGGTATTTTATAGAGGAGAGGAAGAAGAAGAATGACTGCAGACAAAGGTGGAAGAGCATTGATTGCTCAGGGGACAGAACGCGAAGAGTAGATAGATAAGTTGCAGGTCGACGGGCGAAGTCGACCAGCGAAGTCGACGAGCGAAGAAAAACTGCTTTGCGTTTGATTTTAGTCGCGTCCGCCTCTGCGTCCGCCTTAATTCTCACGCGGACGTGACTATCGACCTCGCCTTGTCCGCCCGGTCACTTGTTCTGTCCGCGCGGCCGTCCGCCCGGCCACTCACTCACGTCCGCCCGGCCGTCCGCCCAGTTCTCACGCGGACGTCTCTGTCGACCGCGCCTCTGTCCGCCTAGACTCAATGCGGACGTCATGTGGTCGTGACTTATTCTACAAACTTTGACCGGCTCTAGATTCTTCGTTTGGACTCCGTTTTCTGAGCCGTTTGCGTCTATGCATTCGTCTTTTCGTCTACTTTACTCCCAGCTTGGTTTTCCTCATGTTTAAACAATAAATTTGTGAGATAACAATAAAACATAAACTAGAGGAAAAACTAACCGAAGTGGAGAAATGAGCAAGAAAAGTGCTAATATATATATGAAATACACCTATAAATCATGCTCATTTGGACACTTATCACACCCCCACACTTATCTTTTTGCTTGTCCTCAAGCAAAACCACGTACCCAAGTAAGTAGGGAATGCTCAGTACTAACAAATATTATTATGAAGGGTAGGATAAACTAGATCTTTTTAACTTATTGAGGAGTGTGAAAAATCAACTGCTGGTGTGCTCAGGGTAAAAATAAAATATAGAGTTTCGGGGTATGATCCAAGGTACTTCAATGTTTCTTTTAGGTGACTCTGAGAACTTTTATCATGGCCAACTTCTCTCAAGAATGGGCATTGAGGAGAAAACAAAAGGAAAAATAGATTCATGCATTTGTTTCACTTTTGCATAAGAGATGAGAAAATGTAGGCATCACGCCTTGTATTTTAAGAACACTCAACTCTCTTTTGTTGGTTACCAATGGTGTCTCACAAGTCCCTTATTATTAATTTTCTTTCTCTTTTTTTTTTAACAAAGAAGCACCCCTTAGCAATCCCTAAGAGAGAAGACAGAAAGAAACCCTGAGCAATAAAATCCAACCATTTGCAGATTATTTGGTCACACCGCATATAAAATGCTCCTCAAAAGTAATCAAAATTTTAAAATTTGTACCATTTATCCCACAATTCATAACAGTATTTATTCTTAAAGAGAACAACCCACATAAAAAAAAGGGGTCCATAATATTTGAATTGGACAAAACGCATGATAAGGAGAGAGATTAAACATTTAAGCACAAAATGTCACCGAAAAGGGCACACTACACTCCCCCACACTTAAATTGAACAATGTCCTCATTGTTCACCAGAAAAACAAGGGAAGGTTTCAGAAGACCTTTTCGGTAAGTAGATAAAATAGAGATAACACAAAGGTCACAAATAAACATTTAAGCACATAAACGCTCCTCTCCAGTTTTTATTTAAATAAAAGCATAAGTAAAGAAACTGGTACTCCCCTGATATTATTTTTGCTAGTTGTTAAAGGAGTTCCCCCACACTTGAGCTTCAGCTCAAGTAGCGTAGCTTGGTTGCGGTGTAGATATGAAGGTGCACCTGCATAAGACACTAGAAGCAACTATACTACAAACGGGGTTAAAAGTTAGCAAAAATAAAATCTAAAGAGAACCTGAAAATTAAAAAGAGCAAAAAAAAAAGTAAATAAAATAAAAGTACATCCGGGTTGCCTCTCAGGAAGCTGCCCTTCTTTAACGTCTTTGGCTAGACGCCTGCTTTGTTATCCTGGATCAAAACAAAACGTTACCTCGGCATATAAAATAAGAAAATTAATACTCCACAAAATCTGGTGTTTGAGGAGGTACTGCCGGGAACGTAGTTCTAACAGAAGACCCGGTGTTGATGATTTTTCTTCCTCAAATTGGAGGATGTAAACATCATCCTTTTGTAGTTGAGGCTCGTACAAAGAACGCTGATTGATATCATCTTCAGAGAAAGTTAATTCTTCGAAGGTGATAGTGGCGTTCTGTTTGGATATATTGGCGGGAGGTGATGGCAATTCCTTCTCTTCATTTTCGAGGATGTAAATATCCTCATCTTCTGGATAGAGCACAAAGAAGGATGGAAACTGGCGGTAGGCGACCGTAGAGGGAAGAGAGTAACTTGCATCCGTAGTGGGGTGTTCTACCTCATGAACCGTTTCGCTCTTCGGTTGCTGTTCTGGTTGAGCGAGTCTCTCCAGGTAATCTGGTTGATCTTCTAACCAGAGTTGTTCTTGTAATATGAGACAATCCTCATAATCATGAGCTCCCCCACATACGGAGCAGTATAAATACTCTGAATAGCAAAACCCATCTTCAAACACCTGTTCCATTTGCCACGTACAGATTTTTTTTTTTTTTGGATTTTGTATATAAAACGAAACTACTGAAACAGATTAGAAAATAAAATGATTAGAAACAAACATAATAATAATAAACAAAATATAAATTGAAGTAGAAACAGATTGAAGAAGTTGGAGCAGATTGGAGATGGGGGCAAACTCGCGCGCCTGTTCTTCTGTCGTCGGGTTCGAGCTCTCAGAATTGGGGAAGAACAGGTATTATGAAAACGTAGCGTTTTTTTTATATATAGAGGGACGTCCGCTCGGGCGTCCGCGTGGAAGTGAGGCGGACAGTGGTGCGGTTTACTCTCAGTAGCGGTACTTAGTTGCGTCCGCGTGGACGACCGCGCGGAATCGAGGCGGACGTGGCTTAGCTGACCGCCTGGGCATCCGCATGAGCTTGGGGCGGACGCGCCTCTGTTTCATTTTTTTTTCGATTTAAACAACAACAAAATTATAATATCATAAAAATTATAAGTTAGTAATAAAATGACATAAATTACAAGTTAGAAGTTAAAATGACATAAAATTAAATGTTAAGGACAATGGAAATTAAATGTTAAGGACAATGGAAATTAAATGTTAGGGACAATGGAAATTAAATGTTAGGACAATGGAAATTAAATGTTAGAGACAATGGAAATTAAATGACAGAAAATTAAATGACAGAAATTATAAGTTAGTAGTTAGTATACTGGAAATTGAAGGACAATGGAAAAAATGACAATATATAAGAGTTAGTAATTAGATGTCAGAAGTTAGATGTCCGTAGTCAGATGTCCAAAGTTAGGTGTCCAATTAATATTAACAGATTATTAGATAATTAATATTAACAAAATATAGTAGATAATTAATATAAACAATAACAAAATAAAATAGACAAAATATTCTAATTTAACAAGTGAATAATCCGGGGCTTAGGGACTAGAATAAACTAGTCCCCGGCAACGGCGCCATTTTGCAGACGTTGTAAAATGAGTGGTTAAACTGGTGTAAAATTAAAAGAAAGAAATTAAAACTCAAAATAAACGTCGGGCTGCAAACAAATCCCGGTCGTGGTAGTATAGTGAATTGTAAGCGACCGGATGTCGAACCGTGGGACTAATATACATATTATAGTATCTAAGCGTGTCACAAGAGGGGGAATTAATTGACTTGTATAATAAATAAAAAGGAAAGATAAAATAAACTAAGTTAATAGATAAATTAAACGGGACTCTGGGTCAGGTTAATATAATCTGCTTAATTATGCTATCTCTACCGGTTTAATATAATTGTTTGGCAAAATTTCTCTTATTATCTTAAGGACTAAATCATAGCCTCAAAAGAACTCGTTTACCTGAAAATGCAAGATTCTAATCAAGGTTCAAGCACAATACGTGTAAACGGACGGTTAGATATGAGAAATTATTTATGCATCTGAAAATACTAACTTATTAAATCATAATAAGCTTTCTCCAAATTTACGTCTTAATTAACCTGTCTATTTATCACCTGGTCTGATCAAAATAGACTTAGTAAAGCAATTTAATAAACTCATGACATTTATTAAAAAGGTGCGAGATAACCTTTAAAACGCAACAAACTATATTTAAATTAAACCAGTAAAAATATTGCATAATTAATACAAACACATAATAACCATACCCAGAGTATAAATATTCTAGCCTAACATATAAATAGATAAACAGAAACAAGAGTAGTAGAAATCATCTGTAGTCACTCCTGTATTCGTTCTGCTATTTTGTATACGTAGGACTAGAGGTGAATATGGTGGAAAGTGAAATAAAAATGGAGAAGACGGGAGGAGAGAAATGAGATGAACGTGAGGTTTGTGGTGAAGTGGAGCGATGGGTCGTGGATGGATTTATGGGTGGTGGATTCTGTATCTTTGTTTGAAGTAGCAGTGGTATTTTATAGAGGAGAGGAAGAAGAAGAATGACTGCAGACAAAGGTGGAAGAGCATTGATTGCTCAGGGGACAGAACGCGAAGAGTAGATAGATAAGTTGCAGGTCGACGGGCGAAGTCGACCAGCGAAGTCGACGAGCGAAGAAAAACTGCTTTGCGTTTGATTTTAGTCGCGTCCGCCTCTGCGTCCGCCTTAATTCTCACGCGGACGTGACTATCGACCTCGCCTTGTCCGCCCGGTCACTTGTTCTGTCCGCGCGGCCGTCCGCCCGGCCACTCACTCACGTCCGCCCGGCCGTCCGCCCAGTTCTCACGCGGACGTCTCTGTCGACCGCGCCTCTGTCCGCCTAGACTCAACGCGGACGTCATGTGGTCGTGACTTATTCTACAAACTTTGACCGGCTCTAGATTCTTCGTTTGGACTCCGTTTTCTGAGCCGTTTGCGTCTATGCATTCGTCTTTTCGTCTACTTTACTCCCAGCTTGGTTTTCCTCATGTTTAAACAATAAATTTGTGAGATAACAATAAAACATAAACTAGAGGAAAAACTAACCGAAGTGGAGAAATGAGCAAGAAAAGTGCTAATATAATATATGAAATACACCTATAAATCATGCTCATTTGGACACTTATCACTCACCTAGGGAATAACACCCGATATGAATGAGATAAACTAGGAAAGTGTCATCACATGAAATCATGAACTGACACGTTATTTTTAATCAACGGCTTGTGTGGTCCGTATGTTGCCGTAACGAATGCCAACCGGGACCCCGTGTGTGAGATGACAATTGCTTCTGAATAAGGTATGGATATGTGTGGTCCGTATGTTGCCGTGTTACACGGCTTGTGTGCTGTGTGCCTTGTTTGACAATGACCATAAGACTAAAGCATGAAATTGGAATGCCTGTCGTGACTTGCTATATGCTTGTTATATATCATTGTTTCATATTACTTGCGCGCACACAGTAGTTTAGTCCCTTTCTCGTTTATGGAACTTTGAGATGGAACTTGACGAACTACGTAAACAAAACAAAAGAACTATACAAAGAGAAAACTCCTCTCTAACTATAGAGGACTTCTAACGACACCCACTATGGTGTCAAGCTACTAATGATAATGAATAGTAAATACCAACTGGTGGAACATGAGAATAACCCGGGAAGACAACATCTCGGGCCGCGCGGTTTGGACACTCGGGAGTTGGTATCTGCATCAGATCCTTCGACCAACAAATGTGGAGCACATCCTGGGGTCTAGAGATGACCCCGCTTTCTCGACGTGCAACGTCGGGACTGGAGGATTGGCAATTGGTGAAGCATATCCTGGGGTCTAGAGATGACCCCGCTTTCTCGACACACAACGTCGGGACTGGAGGATTGGTAATTGGTAGAGCATATCCTGGGGTCTAGAGGTGACCCCGCTTTCTCGACACGTGACGCTGGGAATGGAGGAATTGGCTATGGAGGAGACGTCCTCCAACGTGCGGTGATAAGAGAATTCACAAATAACCCTTAAAGAAATAAGGAAAGATTGGCACCTACATGATATGGTCACGAGATCTAAACTATATCCTCAGACCTGGTGCAAGGAAAGAGAAAGAAAATACACACTATGGGAACAAGAGAAAAGCAAAGAAAACACGCAATGTTTGAATGATCCCACTGTGAGGATCGTGATTATTCTTAATCTCTTACACGCTCTATTTTGAACACATGTTTGACATGCTTGCTGTTATTCCTGTGCTTTACATGTTGTGAGTTACTCTATTGATGTTGTATGTTGTGTGTTACTGCTTTACTATAGCATGTAAATTGGACTTAATCACATTCGACCAAGTAGTCGTGTAGCCCGGCAACATACGGGCTACACATATTCATACTCAGCATAGTTTTGCTGAGTCCTTTATTTTTTACAGGTATGGATCTGGACGCAGGTGGAGAGTAGGCGGGGTGACTACCATAGGGGTAGTCCATCTGGGCAAGACTTTTAAGTAGTATGTTTTAATGTATGGGTTGTGACTATGTAACACTAAACCCTAGATGTACGTTTCGGTTTGTGTTGTTTAATTAAGAACTTATGTTGTAGACTCTCGGTACTTGGGTTGTATTTCCTGTTTGTACTTGGATTTGGTTAAGGTTTAAATTCCAGTCATTCAGACCGTAGCTCGGTGTTGATAGTGTTATTGTGTCAACCACGTGGGTGGTTGGCGTCTGTGACACCCGGATGGAGTTGTGAATCCGCTGCTTAGACTTATCGTGGTATCGTTTGGTGCATTGTTTGTACTGCTGTTTGGTTATTCGGGGGTGTTACATTTATTTGCTTGTAAATTATATAACGTACACAGAAACTATATAATATATGCATCTTGAAATTTAGGGGTATTTCATTTTCCCCCCTTAAAATAAAGATTTGTCCTCGAAGCTCGAACTCACACTATTGACCAATTGCTCTAGTAATCAACCAATCAATTGTAGGTAATTTACACTAAGGCTTATAGCATATCATTAACCATAATAAATTTGGGTACTTCAGTCTACCTCCCTTAAAAGAATATTACGGCCTTGTAATCAATTTCTCAATTAACTCATACATAACTCAAAGAGATGAGGGACAATTAGATACGATTTTGAGCTGCTAGAAATATCACCGAAGCTCGCAACCATAGGACTATAATTTATTCAGATAAATTTCTTTAATTCCCAATTAGATATAATCTGCTACAAAATTCCAATCATCTAACATTCATTCAGTAAATCCTTCAATATAAGAAATTTCATAACAAAATCACTTGAGCACCGTAGGCTCTCAACATATTAATCAATCTCATCAAATTTCACTCATATCCATAATCATCACTCATGCCTTTGTGGCCACATATATCTGAACCAATACTTCAACATCTCAAACATAAAAATGTTTAATCATAATCACACATAATATCACAAGAAAATATAATAAGCACAAATAAAGCACAACAAAAGAAAATATTTCTCCCATAGGATGGCTTGTTCACATTTTAATCCTTAGACCAATTTTTTTTATCTTTCTTAAACCTATTTTCTAGTCAGTTTTGCTTTGATACCACTTTGTAACACCCTAGAAATACAAAAACTTAGAATTATTAATTAAATAAAATCAGAAAACACCAAAGGATGTAACCGACTTATTAAAACTAACTTATTTAGTGTGCGTAATAAAACTAATAATAGTATTTAAATCACATGATTATTGTTATAACTCCATTATAAACAAATAAATATAAGAAATACACAAGGATAACTATTATGACATTAAAAATTATAACCTTCTTATTTAAAAAAAACGGGTTATTTTATTAAAACAAATCAAATCATCTTTATTAAATATAATATAATATGCCCGTAAATAGTATAATGTACTCATAAACTATATATTATACTTATCAACTTATATACACATAAACTATATAATAGATGTATCTTAACTCAATAATTAATAGTATTGGAATTGTATCATTATTATTATTCCATCTTTAGTAACTAAATATACCATATTAATCAAAATAAACATGAGGATCATTAATAAGGCAATAAAAATTATAACAAGTCTATTTAAAAACGTTATTTATTAAAATTAATTCTCTTTAGTAAATAATATACTCATAACCTGCATAATATATGTATTCATAAGATATTTAGTATATTTGCAAACTATTATGTATACTCGTAAGATAATTAGTATACTTTCAAACTATAATGTATAATCGTAATCTAGTTTATACGCTAGTAAATTATATAACATACACAGAAACTATATAATATATTGGCAAACTATATAATATACACATAAACTATATAATATATGTATTTTGAAATTTAGGGGTATTTCATTCTCTATGCCGGTAACATACTCGGACTTACCCTATCAACCAATACAAATACATATGTATTCAAAATAGTTACCCTTGCTTAACCGTCATCCCCGTCCTACTCTCGAACGGTAATCCATCTTCGTCGTTCCTGAAAAAGAATAGGTGGCCCCAAAGAGGCTCAGCACCTTTGCTGGTATGGTAGACGTGCAACCCGCTACTACCGAGCCACACTCAACTAATTCCCGTCTTAACATGCAATAGATTTTATTTAAATCCAAACATGCATTACAAATAACATACTCATGCTCGCAATCATAATAAACAGTCAAGCAGGGAATACAAGCAACAAGGATTACACATCATGTTCATTAGATTAATTCACCTTGTTCTTAGGCCTTGAGAAACCCTATCTCAAGCAAGTTTCATTCTCATTATTCACAATTTATCCATCACTACCAGATGATTTACTTGTCTCCTATATCCTTGGACACCCTCGGTCCCGATCTAGCTTCCTCAATTATTCTACTCTTGAATAATTATTGAGTTAAGCCCCGTAGACCTCCAGGCAGAGACTCATATAGATCTCACCACCGAGCTTTATAATATCAACACGGAATTAGAAACATTCTCTCATGTCTCTTCTTCCCAGCCCATAATACCCAGCTTACCTCTTTAGACGGGTAAGCTCTGCCAGTCTCACTCCAGTCGGGCACCACTATGTGCCACACGGCCCCGCAGGGCACCACTATGTGGCACACGGCCCTGTAACAAGGGAGTTCGACCACGGAATCGGTAACAAACACTCTATTGTTCCCTCTTCCCTTGACGTGTGACTCACAATCCCCCTAACCCAACTTTCGGGATAGTAACAATATATACTCATAGATATATTTATATACACTAGTCAGCCGCATCACTCTCGATGCTATCTCATAACTTAGGAGGTTTCCTAATTCGTTGTATACACCGATTTAAGGGTCACCCCTATACTTCCATTTTAGGAGTTTTGGTTATTTTCTCACATTAAGTCACGACCTCATACCGGAGGTCGACTAATCATTATAAGGGAGTTTATTAGTCTCGTGTGTCGTTTTTCTTGTTTCGAGTGAATTCATACGGTTCGGGTTATCGTCGTCCTCAAGTCAATAATTCTCGTGTGTTTTCCCATGTTTGATTATTTCGCGGTTCAACTCATACTACGAGTCCCTAACCAATCGCTAAGCGTTTACAAGTCGGTCTACAACACTCAGTTAGACCAAGCATTCAAGCTAGGATGGTTAGTCACACAGCATTCATCAAGATATACATATATCAAATGTAGTAAACTTTTTCGTGCTTTTATCTTATTAGGTCGGCACACAAAGCAAGCAACACACAAGCCGAACATAACACGACAGGACACAAATTGCAAGAAAACCATACCTTACTCCATGGGTTACTATAACACCCCCGAATAAACATCCAGCAATACAAATGTCGTGCCTAAACAACATCACGGTTAAACTACACAGCAGTATAAACTCCATTCGGGTGTCACAGACGCCAACCACCCACGTGGTTGACACAACCATACTACCAACATCAAGTTACGGTCAGAATGACTGGAAACAGCCCTTACACAAAACTCATATACAACTTAAAATACAATTCCCAAATGCCGAGTGTCTACAACAAAACTACCAAATCATGAACTGGGAGTTACATCTCGGGTTTAGTAACAACCCCTACACTAAGCATACTACCACAATTCAAAAGTTATGCCCTGATGGACTACCCCTATGGTAGCCATCCCGCCTACGCTCCGTTATCGTCCGACACAATACCGGAAAAAAATTGGGTGTAAAGGACTCAGCAAACTACGCTGAGTATGAACGTGTGTAGCCTGTATGTTGCCGGGCCACACGACTACTTGGTCGAACATTATTAAGTCAATTTACATGCTATAATAAAGCAGTAAAGCACACCACAACACATCATGATATCATACACACTTGAAGGTAGCATATCAATATTAACAAGCAACCAAGCACAACTTGCAAGTAGCATAGCAACGTCAACCCGCCACCCAGCACAATAAGCCGTTAATGTAGCAACAACAATCAAGTAATTTATAGGACGTGTGCGTAGGTACATTATACCGATGATCCTCACTATGGGATCATTCAAGAGATTACGTATTGTTTACTTGTTCTCATTACACAAGTTTACCTTCCTTTTCTTGCACCGAGTCAAGGGATATAGGTTAGACCCCGAGACTTTATTATGTAGGTGCTATTCAGCTCTTGTTTCTTAAAGAATCACATTTGTGAATTTTCTTATTTGCTTGGTCTCATTACACATGTTTTCCTCTATTCTCTGGCACCAAGTCAAGGGATATAGATTAGATCCCGAGTCTTTATTATGTAGGTGCTAATCATTCCTTGTGTCTTTAAGGATTATTTGTGAATTCTCTTATCACCACAATTTGGAGATCGTCTTCTCCATAGCCACTCCTCCATTCCTGACGTCATATGTCGAGAAAGAGGGGTCATCTCTAGACTCCAGGGTGTGCTCGCTAATCCTCCAGTCCCGGCATCATACGTCGAGGCAGAGGGGTCATCTCTCGACCCTAGGAAGCTCTCCACAATAATAACAAGAGTCGGTCGAAGGATCTGATGCAGATACCAACTCCCGAGCATCCAAACCGCGCGGCTCGAGAATTCTTCTTCCCGGATTATCCATATGATCCATCAGCTGGTACTTACTTATTATATATATATTTATCTTTTTTTGTCAGCCCGACACCATTGTAGGTGTCGATAGTAGTCCTCAATAGGGTATTCACTTATCATAGATATCTTGACACCATAGTGGGTGTCCTTAGGAGTCCTCTATAGTTAGAGAGGAGTTTTCTCATTGTGTAGTTCTTTTCTTTTGTTTACGTAGTTCGTCAAGCTTCATCTCAAAGCTCCATAAACGAGAAAGGGACTAAACTACTATGTCCGCGCAAGTAATATGCAACAATGATATATCTCAAGCATATAAGCAATCACACCAAGCAATCCAATTCCATGTTCAAATCTTATGGTCATTGTCAAACAAAGCACACAGCACACAAGCCGTGTAACACGGCAACATACGAACCACACATGTCCATACCTTATTCAGAAGGAAGAGTTATCTCACATACGAGGTCCCGGTTGGTGATCGTCATGGCCCTAATGGTAATTAAAACAACTAGTCAGTTTATAATTTCATGTGACGACCCTTGTAATATTTTTCCTAGTCTATCCCATTTTATCGGGGTTGTTCCCTAGGTGAATTTTGAATGTTCAACTTATGTTAGCCTTTAGAACCCTCCAAGTGACGTTTTACCCATTAGATAAGTTCGTTCTCTAACCAATGTTGTTAGAGTATTTTAAGCACTAATATGTAACAAGTTATCTAAGAAGGATTTTAGTTTGCCTATGATGCATTCCCTCCTTAGCTAAATGGGTTAGCAATGGTTTAGGCCTATTATCATAATAATGTAGTGTATAAAATACCCATAAACCTGTTGATACAGAACCCCAAAAGCTTCAAAATCTGAAGCACAATTTCCATATATTACCTTATCTAACTACACTTTTAATGGAGCAACCGATGTTTGAACCTCTCAACAGGTTTCACTAACCTAGCTATATCTATTAGTTATGATTTGGGGTCATTATTAAACCAACACCAAACTTATACCACCTCTAGAAGTTGACCATACTGAAAACGTAAGTTTCAGAAACCGGTACTTCAACCATTGTAAAACTTTCATTTGACCTCTCTTGAAATGCATTAACTGTCTTCAATTCTTTTTCCCTCTCATGGTTCCCACTAGCAGGTGGTTTAGCAAGGTTTTAGTTCACTTCTGGATCGATTTGGCACTCTCACTATTTCTGCAATTGAATTATACTGAAACAACTCATTACTGGAAAACTGAAACAACTCATTACTGGAAAACTGAAACACAACTGGTATGTTTCTCCCTTATTCCCTCTATTAAGCTGCGCAACTGACTCTTATTTGCTCACGAATCTGTTTTCTTTTCAGTTCTTTTTTCATTAGTTCAGTGTCTTAATATGATGTTATCCTCAAAGTGAACCCACAGCAACATTGTTAATGTCACTGTAAACTCATCATACAAAAACGGTAATGTTGCAGATGAGAGACTCAAGTTTTCCTCCTCACTCCTTAATTTGGGTTGTCAGTCTGACTTCTAAACTATCCTCAAGCGCTTACCTACTTAGTTAAGTCTTTTAACAAGATTGTGACCCTAAAACAACTCGAAACAATGTTGTTAACTCCCTTAAACTTTCTCATACATTACCGAACTTCACTGCAAAACTGAAGTATAAATCTGTGCACGTCTCCTGACATCTTCCTCTTAGTTAATTGAATTGACTTCTAATTCTCCCAACGTATCTACCCACTTAGATGTCCCAGTAAGGTCTCAAACAAAAAATCCAGCCAACTCAGCCCTGATAACATTCCTAAAGCTTCCTTATACTGAGACGTAAAAACAAAAAAAAAAAGAACTGCCGCAACCAGACAAGATTTCTGTGTGTTTTCCTCTTCAATCTTTCTTTTGGGCTATTAATTTGACTTCTACTTTCACCCCAAGTGTTTACCCAACTAATTAATATTCTTGGCAGGATCTTAGACTCACAACAGACCCAATACAACACTGTTAACTCAAATAAAACCTTCTTATACCGAAACATAAAGTTGTAGAAAAACTGAACTAAGCTTCTGCACAATACTACTTCTTCTTCTCCTTTTTCATGTGTTATCTAGTTTCCCCCTGGCATTCCCAGCCTATTACTTTTAGTCTCAGGTGTTAGTAAGTTTCTAAGTTGATCATCTTGCCAGGTACAGCCTGGTATTGCCTCTGGAAATCAGGTTGTGGAAGATGTAAGTTGCAGAATTCTAATATTCATGTTTATGCACTAGTCCCTTAGCTAGTTCTTGCAGATTTTATTTTCTGAACCATTTAACCTGCTATTCAACTCTAAAGCAGGTGGCACTCTTGTTAGGCAATGCCTCTGAATTCACGAGTTATTATCCTAGAGTACCACCATAAAATTTTGGCACAAGGAAACACAGAATTTCAACCCCAAATCCATTAATCTCTGTGTTGTTTACTATAGCAGTTCATAGCCAGATTTTTGCTCATTCATTACCAGTTTCCTTCCTCTTGGGTTTAATCTGTATCTTTTCGTCATTGTTCTTGCCAAACATCAAAGCGTCTACATTAGTTGTTCTATTGTTTTACTAGTACACTCCTAACCAGGTTTCACAAGTACTCACTAATTCCATTTCAGGCATTTAAAACGTGACAACTCAGACCCTCATGCCAAGCCCAGTTTCTGGCGAACCTACACAGCACATTAAGCTTCGGTGTCTATTTAACTAGGTTTTTAACATTAATTTAATGACATAAACACTCAACTTTCTAGAACCACGATATATAATACTCAGCTTTGGATCTGATAAGATTTCCACTCTTAAAATTACTCATTCAATTCGTTACTTACCCAGGTTTTTCCTAGCCATTCGTGACATGATTTACTAAGTCACTTAGTATATTGACAACCTCACTCCATATTTTCCAGAATAATACCATACTCTTTCAGCAACCAGGACACAAGATTTACATCTCAGAAGTTAGCTCTTATTACATCATCTTTGCTAAATCACCTAACCAACACGTAACCAGTTTTTTTGTAATTACTAGCTTAATACCAATAGACCTTCTCACTTGTTTTCGGCTACTCTCAAACATGTTTTTAGCTTCTTAAAAACTTGGTGTTTAGACCACCATTTTTGCCAGAATATTAACCTTATACTCATAGACTACTCCAGCAGATTGTTACCAGATTTATCCCATAACTTCAAACCAACACTTTAACAATCCTTTTTATACCAAATCATTCGGACACATAGGTGGCCATTTTTATCAGATCCTTTCGGACTCAATAGTGGCAGCATAATACAACAGATTCTCGATCATATAATAGTCATGAGTTTAGTCAACTACCTTAGGGGTTTTCAGCTGGATTTTCTTTGCTGTTTTCTTGGATAACTTTCGGTCCTAGTTATGAAGGGACCAAGGGTTAGTGTTTTTTTTTGTACAAATATATATTTTTTTTTCAAGCTAAATCAAAGGGTAATACTCATGAACTCTCGGTTGAATTTTACCTTGAGTTAGAGAGTGTTTTCTCTTAGCTTTTCCCCTGTAGTTTCTTGGTCAGAACAGACGAACCTTTTCCTTTTACTCACGGCTTTAGTGGGGTTCATGGAAGGTACCATGCATGCAAGGAAATGCAGAAGGAAGGATGTGTTAGGAATACGGATTTTTCGGGTATGAAAACAGACAACAGAGGTGGAGTTGAATAGCCCGGTTTTCGGTTTGCTGTATTTACCTTTTCAAAATTCCTAGGGCCGATTCTTGCTCAAGGATCTTTGGGGATTCGAACAGGGAAGTTGCATGCAAAAAAATCAGGCATGGAAGAAGAGGAAGGCTGGGTGAGTTGAGGGTGTTTTCGGACCAAATTAAGTAGAGAAGAGTAGAGATTAAACAAGCTGGTTAGAGGCCTCACCTTGGAACCGTATTCAGGACAGTTTTGGGATGGTTTCTTGATGATTTCTGGCGCAACCATGAGGAGCTTTTCCAAAGAGACTCAGGCATGCAGAAGGTTAGAAAAGAAGAGTGGTCAACACAGAACTTTCGAACATGAAAGAAAAAGCAGAGCATAGGGAAGGGATTAAACAGCCATAGTTTACGGTTTCCTGCACTTACCTTGGAGAGATCACGGAGAGGATTTTGTTCACCCTTACCAGAGATCCCACATGTCGTTTGCTTGCTTGTTGGTCTTGTGTAGTTCCAGATTTTCGAGACCAGTAACTCAACAAACTCCGGACATGCAAGGGAGCGTTAACCAGGGGGGTTGAGTTACGATGGAGATGTGGAGGGCAATAAATCGCCAAGGAGGATACTTGAACACCCAGGATGAATCGGGAAGAGCAAAAAGGAGGAGGAGGGACTTACCAAGCGCCAGTAGTTGAGAGAAGTTAGAAGTCTCCCTCTGGCTTTGTACAAGGCGTGAAGTAAATGGGTGCATGTGAAACGATTGAGTGAGTAATTAAACAGAGAGGCACACCCAGCGAGAAGGCAAGAGTATACCGGTTGGAAATAAGAAAATAATTGCATGTGGGGGAGGTGGAAAAACTGATCAGTGAATTAGTAATTTAAATCGGTTGTAGTGTATGAGCTGAGTAACCAATTAAATGGGAATTAGTAAAACTTACAAGATTATCGGCATGGTAGACATGGGTGGGTTTTAATTTTATTATTGTCTTAACTTAGTAGAACTTGCAGAGTCCTCAGGTAATTAAATGGCTGCTAGTGAAGTTGTAAGATTTTCGGATGTCACAAAGGTGGGGCTGATTTCATTATAGTATTATAATAGCATTTAGTAATACATATGTAATTAGTTTAACATTTGAGTTAAGGGATATAAATTTGGTGAGTTCAAGTATTTATGTAATCATGTCACTTGCACATGTTCCTATGATATATTCTCGTAACATATGTTACTTAGTACAACTGTTACGTGTCAATGAGTACTCCATATATTTCAGTTTGCATAATGTGTCACACTTGTTTCGTGTACAATGTCCTAACATGGAATAATTTACATTCACTCTGTTGTGCGGGTCAACGTCAAAACCGACGAGCACAACTGCTAATATTACAATGTGACCCGCTATTACGTTCATGGACATATGTATGTCCCTTAGTCTACTTTGTTATAAGTTACAACATGATTATATTAATGTGCCCAGTTACTTAAACACTCCTCATATATTCTTGATTTTATGCGTTTCAGTTATTAGGGGTGTTTCAGTTACTCTACTGTGTCACCTTACGTTCCTCAGTTCACACTTGTTTCACTGATAACACTTCAAGTGTTTCTATTAACAACAAAGTACTACGGTATGTAAACAACTAATACTCCCGTAGTTAAACCTGTTACCCCGTTAATCTCAATTTTACTCAAGCATTCTTATGTGCATATTTTTCTCACCATCATTACTCTCCCAATGGTTTACTACTAATACCATATTTTGTCTTTTTTTTCTTTTTTTTGTTTGACCTGACCGACCCTACCAAGGTCGGTCCCAGGGTCGGTCAAAGTCAGTAGGTTACGGGTTTGAAAAATTCAACTCGACCGACCCTACCAAGGTCGGTCCTAGGGTCGGTAGAAGTCAGAAGACTTTGGGTTTGAAAATTTCAACTCGACCAACCCTCCCAAGGTCGGTCCTAGGGTTGGTCGAAGCCAGTACCATTTTCCCAAGGTGTTTAACTACTCACTTTGAACTCTAAACTCACCTTAATTCTCACCCAATCTTTTCCTCAAGTTTCCAAACATGTTAAAACACCTTAAACCTCTCTTAACCGTTGTCAAACTCTTTACTCAATTCCTTGCTCAATTACACAAATTTTTATTCTCAAACTCTACACTTTGCACACTAGTGCATTACCAACACTTCTCTTGATGGTTTACACCTTGCCCTCAAACATTTTGACCATTCTAAATCCTTTCTAACCATTTGCATTTCATTCCTCAAGTTCAAACCTTCATTTCCAAGGTTATGCACTCTAAGTTTTCTTCTAGAAGTTCAAAATACTTGTACACTATTTTTGCTACAGATTTTACACTATTCTTCAAGCTCCTTCAACCATCATTTTAAGGTGACTAACCAACCCAACTTAAACCCCATAAGCACCTAGGTTATCCAATTCATAAGGTCGCCTAACACACTCCATTTCACCAAAATTTCGTCATAACTTCGTTACTAATCTAGCATGCCCAAAATCTCAATTTCTCACCTAAATCAGTTCAAAGTTAACCAAACCCATAGTGGGATCTACCAGCACACAACATTCCATCCAAAACTCATTAAACATAACATAATGCAACAATCTCAATTGTAATGGCACTTAGGCCCTTAAATCAACACAATTCACAAATTCACTCTTTTAGCTACCAACACACTTCAAACGCAATCTTGGGTTCATTCTTTTAGTTCTCCCATCCCAAATTCTAAAAGAATTTAGAATAACCATCAAGGTAGAATAATTACCTTAATCCTCCATTTCTTTTCCAATCTTCTCCTCTTCCCTTTCTCATTTCTCTTGACTCCAAAATCGGTCAAGGGCAAATCACATGCCCAATTCCCTCTTGAAACCCTAGAATTTGTTTTTGCTCATGATTCAAAGGAGGGTTCCAATCCACCATTTGAGGCTTGAAAAATAGCTCAAACAAAGAAAGAATCAAGGCATTAAGAGGGGTAAAAATCGGCCAACACAAGGAATGAAAGGAAATGTTGGATTTTTGTGATTTTTCTTACCTTGAATGAAAGAGGAGACTCCCAAGATCCATAAAATATGATTTTTCTCCTCCAATGGTGCTATACCCATGGTGGTAAACTTCACCCATTTGAAATTTTAAAAAGAGGGAAAGGTAGCACTTGTTGAGAGTGTAACACCCCGATTAAACCGATCAATAGTCCGAACGATGCGCCAACGATGACCTAGCAAGTCTAAACAGCGGATTTACAACGTATGCTCGGGTGTCACAGACGTCAACCACCCACGTGGTTGACACAACAACAACAACATCAATACTAAGCTGCGGTCCGATTGACTGGAATTAAAACACAATCAAATCCAAGCGCAATAGAAATTACAGACCAAGTACCGAGAATTCTACAACATAAGTCTTAGTTCAACAACAAGATCAAAAGTACAACAAAGTCATAACCCATGCATTAACCATACACTACTACAGTCCTGCCCATTTAGACTACCCCCCATGGTAGTCACCCGTGCCTACTCTTTGCCCGCTTCTCATTTCATACCTGTAAAAATAAAGGACTCAGCAACTATGCCGAGTATGAACGTGTGAAGCCCGCATGTTACCGGGCTACACGACTACTTGGTCGAATATAATTAAGTCCAATTTCATGCAATAGGAAAATAATAACATATAGCATACAACATCATAAGGCAACACACACATGTCGGCATAAGATCACCAAGCATCTCAAGCATGCAAACAAATAGAGTTTTTGTAGAATTCGTATAATGATGATCCACACAGTGGGATCATACAATATTGAGTATTTTCGTGTCTTTCTCTTTGTCTCCACCAAGTGCACTACTCTTTCTCTTTCTCGCACCGGTCTAGGGATGTAGATTGACTCCCTTGACCATATAATGCGGGTGCCCATCTTCCTCTAGTTCTCATTGATCAATTGTGTGTTCTTCTGTTACCGCACGTTGGAGGACGTCTCCTCCATAGCTAGTCCCTCATTCCCGGCGTCATGCGCCGAGAAAGCGGAGTCGCCTCTTGACTCCAGGATAAGCTCCCCCAAGTTGTCACTCCCCCATTCCCGACGTCATGCGCCGGGAAAGCGGAGTCGCCTCTAGACTCCAGGATGTGCTCCACATAAAAGGGCGAAGGATCTGATGCAGATACCAACTCCCGAATTTTTCCATACCGCGCGGCCCGAGATATCGTCTTCCCGGGTTATCCTCATGTCCCACCAATAGAGATTTGCTCTTCGTTATCATTCATGAATAGACACCATAGTGGGTGTCTTGGTACGTCCTCCTTAGTTAGAGAGGAGTTCCCCTTATAGTGTTTTCTTTGTTTCTCATAGTTCTCAGTGTTTCATCTCAAATCACATAAACGCGAAGGGACTAAACTACTGTGTGCGCGCAATGATACACAACAATGATACACAACAATGATATAACAATCATCCAACATGATAAACAAGCAATCCAATTTTCATGCTTTAATCTTAAGGTCTTTTCACAAAGAGCACACAGCACACAAGCCGTGTAACACGGCAACATACGAACCACACATGTCCATACCTTTTTCGCAAGTACGACTTGTCTCCCACTCGGAGTCCCGGTCGGAGTTCGCTACGGCCCTAACGTTAATTAACACAAGGCGTCAGTTTTATTATTTTATGTGATGACACTCTATAATGCATGTTATCCCCTAGGTATGTTGTTGGATGCTTAGTGTGTATTAATTCCTAGAACTTCACAAGCACTCATTGTAGGCTTATCTTACTCCTAGGACACTCACAACTTGTTTTGTATGTTAACCAAGTCTTTCGTTCCTTAGGTAATGTTTACAAGTGTTTGAAGCGCTAGTTATGTAACAAGTTTATATCATGTATATAACATGTTTAATGTGTATCCCCTCCTTAAATAAATAAGTGAGTAATACTTTATCCCTTGTATAATGATAATGTAGATCCTAGAATACTCCTAAATCCTATTTATACCAAAGTCCACAAGTTTCAGAATCTGAAGCAACAAATCCTTGTAATACCTTGTTTAACTTCGCTTTTAATGCAGCAATGGATGTATAACATTCTCCTCAAGCTTTGGTATTCTAGTTATGCTCGTTAGCTGTTAATTAAGTTCATTATTAAGCTAGGATTACACTTATAACACCTCAGTATTACAGTTATACAGAACCTATAATATTAGTAACCGAGACAACCAAATCCATGTTTCATTGAATTGCTTGTTTCTAGTTAGTTTAATTCCTGTCTGATGTTTTTCCTATAGTGTTTACCCAACTAGTTATGTGTGTTAGTCTAGGTTTAAACTCAAAACTTTACTCATAAATTACTCACGTAGCTTCTGTAATTATCTACACAGAAACAACTACCGCAGGGCAAACAGAAGCAAGAAGGGTTGGATCCCCCAATGATTTTGCCACTTAATTCACTCTGTAATAATGTTTCTAGTTCACACCTAAGACAACACTACACTCCTAATACCTCAGAAAAATCTGTTACACAGGAAGCAAATTTTCAGAAACCAAAACCCACCGTCTGTAACAGTTCCTGTTATCATCCTTATATTCCTTCTGCGCACTAACACATCCGTCTCTGATTCATCCCCCAAGTACTCCTAATCCAACTACTAGTTTTATCTCCATTTTAAACTCGAAACTTCACAACTAACACTCATCTAATCCATCTGTACAGAAACAGAAATAACCACCCAGGATCAAATATAAAAACTGTAACAGAAACTATAGGACTTCCTATATTTTCCCCCGGCTCATCTGTATTTTGGTTTATGTGCTAACAGGTTTAGCTTCAACTCAAGGCTAACCCTAATCCACATGGACAGTTCCTCTGAACATCCTTGTATAGACCTAAACAACTGAACTGAAACAGAAAAAAAAAATGAAATCTGCAACTTAAAACCGAAGACTGATGTTTCTATTGTTTTTCTGTTTCTGTTTTGCATCTGTTTCTTGTTACTTCTAAGTATCGGTGCCTAGTTAGTGTTGCTAAGTCTTTAACACTCAAGAACAGACAAGACTAACCCGGACAATGCCCCCAAGTATCTTCTGCACAAACTAGAAAATCTGATAACTAAACCTCAAAACCGGTAGTCCCTCCTTTGTTATTATCTTTCTGTTTCTTCCTAGACTGCCCCTTTTACTTCTTCCTAAAGCCTATGACTTCCTGGTAAGGTGTAACAGAAATGCCTTGACTTCCTTTTTAGATCAATGCGACACTCTAATCCCTTCTGTAACAAAACTCGCACAACTTCTGAACCGGAATCTGAGATCAATACTTCTTTCCTGTTGTTTCTTCCTTTCTGTTCCTCAAGTCTCTTTTTTTTTTCCTGTTCTTCCCAACTTATGTACTCGTCGGTTTATATGTTAGTCATGCATTAGATTCATTTTCCCCAGCTAATCCACTCATGAAAACTCTAGCCCAACTACACAGAAAGGCAATAATCTGTCAAAATCTGAAACCTATACCTGGTAGTTTCTCTTCTGTTTTCTTTTTCACTCTTTAACCTGAACACGATTTCCTCACTTGTACATTAGGTTAGTGGGCTTAAGTTCTTTATCCACCCAACTCCCTCTCTTCCTATTACCTCCAAGAACTAATATACAGAACCCAAAACAATCATCAGAAACCAGTAATCTGAACTGGTCTTCCTTTTTCTCTTCTGTTTCCTTTTTTTTTGTTCCTGGATTATGTTTTCACTTCTACTAAATTAGTCTCAGTTGCTTGGTACATGTGTTAAAAGTTTTAAGCTTCAAAAGCTTTCAACCTAACCCCATGCAACCCTTTAATCCCAACTGTAACAGACACCCAAACAGACTTTCAGAAATCAGTAGCTGAACTGATAACCTGATATTTTCATTTCAGATTTCTTGCTTGTATTACCCATTATCGTGTTCTTTATGTTTCCCCCAGTTTCTTAGTTGTTTACTTCAGATCTCAGTACGGTTATACTCTTGAGAAGTTATTATACAGATAACACACTATTTCAGAAACTGAAATAAAGGTTCATATCAGTTGATCTATTTTACTTTGTTTCGGTGATATAGTTCCTCTCTACTGCCCAGCCCCTCTTCTAGTCTTTTCCTCCCTCTATAAGCTGATGTACAGGGTATTAACTTACAGATTTCGCAAGTATTCAGATTGACAGTAGTTTTTTTTGTTTGAGCAGTAGGTTACAACAGTTCTAGTATTTCTATTTCTTCTTACCTTGTCTAGGAGTCAGTTTCTTTTCTTGGATTTCTCCTCAGTTGTGTTTGGCCGTGTGACACAGGACTTCAGGCCTCAGCTCTTGGTTCTGTTACAGCAAGGAGTTAACAGTGGGTTCATCAGGACTTGACAGATTGATGTTGGTTGATTCTTTTATTGTAGAATCAGTTAGTACAGCTCACCAGTAGAGTCTAGGCAGTTGCTCTTGAACCTATCCTTGTTGCCCACCAGACTTCAACTCCCCTGAGACACTCGACACAGCTGAGAAGGTTGTTCTCAAATGGTCAGGCCGATTCAAGGCAGGTAGACAGATCATAGGACTGGTGAGAGTTTTACCTGGTCTTTGTGATGGGTTTAGCACAGAACTGGGAATTCTCCCCTGGAGAGCCTTGGCACTATCCTTGAGTGGTTTCACCAGCATTGTCCCGCAAGAAATGAGGAGGGAAAAGGTTAGGCAGAAGGAAAACTCTAACACAAAGGGGAAGGGAATAACAGAACTGGAAATTCCACGGTTATACTTTCTTTCTTTCTAAACCCATAGCCTCACCTTGGCAGCTCCTCAAGGAGAATTTATTTTTAGAAGTTTTTCCCAATGCTCCAACTGTGATGACTTGCATGAGAACAGAAAGGGATTTAAGAAATTCATGTTGGTATTACCGGCAAGGAAAAACATTCAAGAGGAGAGGGAAGAGGTGCAGCAACTCATACCTGGTGTGCTAGGATCAGAGAGGGTGGAAGAAATTCCTGCCCATGCAGAAACGTTGCTCAGCAGGAGAGTGGAGGGTAGCTAGGCAAAGGGTATTAATCGGAGGACAGTGGTCATGGCTCTAAATTCCTAGAAAGTATGGGTGTAACAGGAGAGCCAGGGTGCTGTCTCCTTGTCTGTTTCCTAGCACAAATCGACATAGTAGCAGGATTTAGTGGAGCTTGAAACAGTACCCCCTCTGGTGTGCATACCGTGACTTGGGTTACTTTTGTTGCAGTCAAAGATGGAATAGGAAATGTTCGTGCTCAGATTACAAGAAGGAAAGGGGAAGGATATCATTCCCGATCAAGAATTCAGTGTAACGGCTTATGTTTCTCATTGTCTCTCCCACACATTCACGATATTCGGAATCAGACAGCATAAGACAACGCGGCCTGGATTTCTTTTTGTTCTCGGGCAGACCCATGGAGTATGGGCAACTGAATAGAATAGGCTGTCTCCTCTCTAATCCCCTAGCATCGAAGTCGACACAGAAGTATGGCTTGGTTTACTTGGAGTGCTGGCCTGTTTTGTTCTGTTTTTGTTTCAGGTGTGAGAGACAGGCCACAGAGCAAGGGAATGGTGGGCTTGGAACTTGGAACACCAGGTCTGGTGTATTGGTACTGAGCTGCTCGATCGAGACCGACAGGAATTTGTTGTTGTACGAGGACTGGTGTGTGTCTGATCAGGAGTTGAAACGAGGAAGAAGGAGATGGCAAGTTGGTTCTCTTTTTTTTTTGTTCTTGTATTTACTTCATTTATTGGTATTAGTTTCAGTTCGTGTGCATTAGGTGCTGAAATTGAGTGCAGCTCACCCGGTTAAGCACTCGGAACAAATACAGGAGGTCTCGAGTTCGAGCCTCATCAGGAGCGTCTTTGCTCCCTTTTCCCTTTCTTTTTATTTGAAAAGTTATATATGTTTACTTATATATAGTGACTATGTATTATTTCGTGATGTTATTATTATTATTATTATTTTGGTACGAAGTTACATGATGACATCGTTACTTATTCACGACGTCTTAATTTCGTAACGTAACGTTACGCATATGTTCTTTCGTGTTCGTACATATATATATATATATATATATATGTACTAGATTTAATTGCTCGTATTATAAAACGTGTTACGATTTAATACGTTAAATATTTAGGGGTATTTCAGCTTACCCCCCTTAAAAGAGACTTCGTCCCGAAGTCTTACATCCTTAACTTATATTTTCCACTTCTGGTAATCTTAGGGATCCATTCCCGCATTCACCCACGATACACAAAGGCTTAAGTACATGCTTAAAATTCTCAGTGCTTCTAAGCACCATGCCACATCAGTGGCTTCACACGAGTACTCATGGTAACCCAAACTGTTAGCAATGTATATAATATGCTAAAGTGCAAACCATGGCACAACATTCATACAAAGTGTACATAACATTCTCACACACATAACATTAACATTCTCACACACAAATCTACCAACCATCAACATGTGGTTATAAGCACAACACATTCATTCATACCAACGTACATATACGTACATAACATTCTCACACACAAATCTACCAACCATCAACATGTGGTTGTAGAATTACAACATAGCGACACCCAAAACGAAACGCGCTTACCCCCCTTAAAAGAGGGGTACGCCCTCGTACCCTACACTAAACCGAAGTATCGGTGAAAAGATGGGGGTACTTATCTCTCATCTTATTTTCGAGCTCCCATGTGGCTTCCTCTATATCTTGATTTGACCATAACACCTTCCCTAGTCTAATTGACTTGTTCCGGGTCTCTCGGGTCTTAGTGTCTAGGATTCTCTGAGGGGTCTCCACTGATCTCAATGTGGGCTCTAGGACTAGCCTCTCGGGCTGTAGCACATGTGAGGGATCGGGCATGTATTCTTTAGCTGAGAGACGTGAAATATGTCATGGACTCGTCCCAACTCTGAGGGTAGATCAAGCCGATAAGCAACTGGACCCACACGCTCCCTAATACTGTAGGGGCCTACGAATTTTGGGCTCAACTTCCCTTTTTGCCCAAATCTGAAGATTCCTTTCATCGGTGATACTTTCAAGAACACCTGGTCGCCAACGGCGAACTCCAAGTCTCGACGTCTATTATCGCATATGCTTTCTGTCTGTCCTGTGCGGCCTTTATGTTCTTCCTGATCTGCTGGACCTCTGCCTGAACCTGCTGCAAATAGTCTGGGCCTATGATAAAAGCTTCGCTGGACTCGTCCCAGCACAACGGTGTACGGCAAGGTCTACCATATAATGCCTGAAAGGGTGGCATTTGATTGAGGTGATAACTGTTATTATACGCAAACTCGATGAGGTGCAACTTATCCACCAACTGCCTGGAAGTCCAAGGCACATGCTCTAAGCATGTCCTCTAGGGTCTGGATAGTTCTCTCTGTCTGGCCATCGGTCTGCGGGTGAAAGCAGTGCTAAGCTTCAGCTCGGTGCCTATCGCTTCTCGTGAAGCCCTCCAATATCTCGAAAGGAATCTCGTGTCTCTATCCGACACTATTGTCTTTGGCACTCCATGGTGTCTTACAATCTCTTTATCAAAAGCTCTGCTAGTTTCGACACCTTCCATGTGTCCTTCATAGGAATGAATCGTGCTACCTTAGTAAGGCGATCGACAATTACCCATATCATATTCAATCCTCCTCGGGTCGGTGGCAGCCAACTACAAAATCCATCGATAGATCATAGAATTTCCACTCTGGGATAGGCATTGGCTGCACTGTGCCTCCAGGTTTTCGGTGTTCAAATTTTATTTTCTGACAGGTAAGGCATCTGATAACGAAGTTCAAGACGTCGTTCTTCATGCCAACCCACCAAAAGTATCGCTTCATGTCCTTGTACATTTTTGAAGCTCCAGGGTGAATAGAAGTAGTAGAAGAATGAGACTCTCTCATGATACGCTCCTTGAGCTCTACGCTGTCGTGGGAATACATAGTCTGCCATTCACACGAATCAGGCCATCCTCATGAAGCTGGTAGTCATATTTCTTCTTATCTAATGTGCCATCCATTAGCTTCCGTCTAATATCAGCCATCACTCTGTCATTCCGCTGAGCATTAGTATTTCTTCAACTAGACTGGTGCCTGCTATAAGTGTATGCAATGTGTGAGCTCGGCGGCTAAGTGCATCAGCAACTACATTGGCTTTGCCCTCCTTATACTGAAGATTGATGTCATAATCCTTGAGGAACTCCATCCATCTGCGCTGCCTCATATTCAGTTCTTTTTGGGTGAACACATACTTTAGGCTTTTATGGTCGGAGTAGATGGTGATCTGTGAACCGTAGAGATAATGGCGCCAGATTTTGAGTGCAAACACGACTGCTCCAAGCTCAAGATCATGTGTGGGGTAGTGCTCTTCGTGCTTCTTCAATTGACGGGAGGCGTAGGCGACAACTTTCCCGTGCTGCATGAGAACACATCCAATACCCATACCGGATGCATCACAGTAGACTTCATATCCATCAGTACCTTCCGGAATCGTGAGGATGGGGGCTGAGGTCAATGCGTTTTTCAACTTTTCAAATGCTGCCTCACAGTCTGTGTCCATGTGAAAGGGGTATCTTTCTTGATGAGGTTTGTCATGGGTTTTGCAATGCGAGAGAAGTCCTGAACAAACCGTCGGTAGTAGCCTGCTAGACCAAGGAAACTTCGTATGTCTGTCACGGACTTCGGTCTCGGCCATGTACGAACTGCCTCCACTTTAGCTGGGTCAACTGCTATCCCGGCATCAGAAATGATATGTCCAAGGAATGCTACTTTCTCTAACCAGAATTCACACTTCGAGAATTTGGCGTACAACTGGTTGGCTCTGAGAGTCTCAAGTACCTGCCTGAGATGGTGCTGATGCTCTTCCTTGGTTCTCGAATATACCAGTATGTCATCAATAAATACCACGACTGTCTTGTCCAACTGATCTCTGAATACTCGGTGCATCAAGTCCATAAACCTCGCTGGGCATTAGTTAGTCCAAACGGCATAACGGTGAATTCATAATGGCCGTATCGGGTCCTGAATGCGGTCTTTTCGATGTCGCTCTCCTTCACTGGGATCTGATGGTATCCTGATCTGAGGTCGATCTTCGAAATACTGTCGCTCCTCTGAGCTGGTCAAACAGATCGTCTATGCGTGGCAAAGGGTAGCGGTTCTTCACTGTCACTGCATTCAGCTCACGATAATCAATGCATAGCCGAAGACTGCCGTCTTTCTTCTTGACAAATAATACGGGTGCGCCCCAAGGGGATACGCTCGGGCGTATGAATCCCTTATCCAACAACTCCTTCAATTGCTCTTTAACTCCGCCATCTCTGCCGGGGCCATTCTGTACGGGGCTTTAGCAATAGGTCCTGTCCCGGGTACTAAGTCGATAGTGAACTCGACCTCTCGTGGTGGTGGCATACCGGGAAGCTCCTTAGGGAAGAGATCTGGAAACTCCCCAACCACTGGTACATCAGGGTTAAACTCCGGGTCTTGCTGGATGTCCTGAACATAACAAGGTACACCTCCTGCTGCTTCTGAATTTCCTTGGCCATGGTCATGGCTGAAATGATTTTCACAGATGGCTGTCGGGGGTGCTGGCGGTATGATACAGTACGCCGGATGGGCTCTTAAGCAATAATCTATGCTCGGCACACAATATACGACCTCGATGCTTCTCTAACCAGTTCATACCTACGATGACGTCAAAACCCAGGCCTCTGAACTCTATCAGGTCCAGCGGGAAATCCTCCTCTCGGATTCTGATGGTGGCTCCTCGATAATACCGGGTACAACGAACTCTTTCCTTGGAAGGTAACGTCACACTGAAGTCTTCTAACTCCGTGGGCTCGAGGTGCAACCGCTCGGCTAACGTCGGGGATACAAAAGTGTGTGAGGCTCCAGAGTCAAATAATACTGAGGCTGGGACTCCATTCACCGGGAAGGTACCAGTGATAATATGGCCACTGTCGCTAGCCTGAGCCTGTGTGAGTATGCTCAGAGTACCCTCTCTCCAGGGTTCCACACCTATTCCCAAAATAATGTTACAAGTATTATTAGTGGTGGTACGAGAAGAGTCGTAGATAATAAACCTTTCTTTATTCATCATTCCAATATTACATGTTCATTTCCATTACATAACTTAATGCAAAAGATACATGGCTCAATATTTCCTAAAGGTTAGGTTTAGTCGTCCAGGCTTCATATGAGTAGCGTTTATCACTGTTGAGGGTGCGGTGTTCGGCTTGATTCTCTTAATCCCGTGATATAGCATTTTGGAGGGTCCGCCCATGATCAACACGTCACCGGATTTTAGCCATATCTTCCTAGCTCGATCAATCCTCTTTTCTTCACCATAGAGGAACTCAGCATCATCTCCGATGGACACAGACACTATGGGTATTCCTAGGTCTAGGGACTCTGTGTCTCGTCCTTGTCTTGGTGTAATCCAAGTCGGCCTTCTCTCTCGTAGAAGTTGATGATGCAGATGTCGGCTTGTAGGTCGGGTACTGGGTGTTCTTCGCGTTGCTGTGCAACGCGTAGGGTCGTAATTAGGGATAGAAAGTCTTCGGGAATTGGTGGTGCATGTGCTTCGTCGGTAGGATAGCTCTTCGTATATGGGTTCCAATCTTACCTAGGCACATCATTCTGAGTTTCATCATCTTTCCTCCGGGGTATGTCGGTGTGTAGAACCCGCCTGGTCCCACTCCAAACTTACGACATCTTCGAATAATGGCTACTTGGGCTTCAGGTATCCTGGTAGTAGAATCATCCCGGGCTGGATCACTTGGCAGTTTTCACTTGGGTAGTAGGGGTTTCAAGGTTGTACCCGTCGGGTTCGAGGTTTGGATTTATCGGGAAGCACATGTCAAAGGTTTCTACTGCATTTAAGGGTATTCTAGTTCGTTTAGCGGTACTAGTAATTTAACAAATTTCATGCATGGTCATACAGCTTGGCACACAAGAATTTAGACATGCTTTTCAAACAATTAGGGTTTCGAGGTTTACCTGCCGCTGTGGGAGTGTCTGGTCCCTCGGTGCGGTCCATGATGTGCAACACTGCCTTCCCGGGCCTCGAGGTAGATGCCTTCTGGGAGTCTCGGGATCCCGCTCCGTGCGTAGGCTGGGTGTGCTGGGCTCCATGCTGGCCTCCGGGTCCCGATCTCTGGCCACCTATCACACCATAGCCGGGCTTGTAGTTCTTGCTCTGGGGATTCGCGAAGCACTCGAAAGCCCTGTGTCCGCTCTTCTTGCAGTAAAAACAATTTACTTGGTTGCCCTGACAGTCAACACCGGGTGGTTCTTCGAGCATCGCCCACAGATATATCGGCGCTCGGTCCACTTGCTCGGACCGGCTCCAGTCCCTAAACAGGTTACTTGGTTAGTCAACAACAAATAATAATAACTGTAAAGATATTCAAGTGTTAGAGTTCGTTTCATTTTACCCCTGGGTGGGTAAGAGCGGAGCGGCTTAGCCGCGGTGGCCGGGTGGCTCAGCTGAAGTCTCTCTGCAGGCTGATTCCCATGGTATCTCGCCCGCTTCTTATTTGGGTAACGCTTACTCCTGTCAGCTCTCCTCTGCCTACGGTCCTCTGAGTCACCGTCCTTCACCTTCCTTTTCCTAGCGAATTCCTCATCCCGCATCTGGACGGTGATCTCGACCTGGGACGCTGCAAGGTAGCAGTCCTGTGCGAAATAGGGTTTAGTAAACTCTTCACAATATAACATTAAATACAAATTCATAGTTCAAGTTCAACCTGGATCGTGGCGTAACGACTGGGCCCCATGCCGTATCTGATGCGGTGATTCAGCCCACCATAGAAGCGCTCCACTAAGATCTCATCGGAATATCCCAAGCCGGGAAGCACGCGAAGTAGGGCTGTGAACGCCGAGTAATACTTATCTACTGTCATCCCCTCGGTCTGTCTCAGACTGTCTAGCTCAAGCCGCTTCTTTGTCCGGAGGTGGGCGGGGTAGTACTTAGCCCTCAGTAATGCAGTGTAAGCATCCCATCCAAAAGTGGGGTCGGCTAGGTGAGCATCCTTCACGAGCTTCCACCAATCACTCGCTGCCTCTCGTAGGTAATAGGCGGCGAGTCTGACCTTAGCCTCAGCCGGAACACCCAAGGTGTCGAAGGCGGTCTCCAAGATGCTGATGTAGTTCTCCAGGTAGGTGGGGTCCGTCTCTCCTCGGAACTCCGCTGGTCGAAGGTCTGCCAAGCATTTCACCCAGTTCGTCTCTCTAGGTGGGTGAGGTGGTGGTGGCGGGGGTGCCTGCTGGGTCCCTGGCTGGAAACCCATGTGACCTAGGGCCGCTGCTACTATCTCAGCGATGGTCTGCCCTGCAGCTACGCTGTCCTGCTCCATCTGACCACGGCCTCGTCCTCGACCTCGTCGTCCAGACATCTGAAAAGGTCGTCATTAGCTTAAAACATTCACAAGAACTTACTGCAAGTTATTATCGCCCTTGCTAGCGGTTTTAACTCGGTAAAGTCGTGCCTCACATTACAATCCCTTAACCCCGTTTCCCAAATTTAGGTTTTCCTATTCTCGGTACTCCTTGATTCCAGTCATCAGAGCGCAACTACGCTCTGATACCACTTTCTGTAACACCCCGATTAAACCGATCAATAGTCCGAACGATGCGCCAACGATGACCTAGCAAGTCTAAACAGCGGATTTACAACGTATGCTCGGGTGTCACAGACGTCAACCACCCACGTGGTTGACACAACAACAACAACATCAATACTAAGCTGCGGTCCGATTGACTGGAATTAAAACACAATCAAATCCAAGCGCAATAGAAATTACAGACCAAGTACCGAGAATTCTACAACATAAGTCTTAGTTCAACAACAAGATCAAAAGTACAACAAAGTCATAACCCATGCATTAACCATACACTACTACAGTCCTGCCCATTTAGACTACCCCCATGGTAGTCACCCGTGCCTACTCTTCGCCCGCTTCTCGTTTCATACCTGTAAAAATAAAGGACTCAGCAACTATGCCGAGTATGAACGTGTGAAGCCCGCATGTTACCGGGCTACACGACTACTTGGTCGAATATAATTAAGTCCAATTTCATGCAATAGGAAAATAATAACATATAGCATACAACATCATAAGGCAACACACACATGTCGGCATAAGATCACCAAGCATCTCAAGCATGCAAACAAATAGAGTTTTTGTAGAATTCGTATAATGATGATCCACACAGTGGGATCATACAATATTGAGTATTTTCATGTCTTTCTCTTTGTCTCCACCAAGTGCACTACTCTTTCTCTTTCTCGCACCGGTCTGGGGATGTAGATTGACTCCCTTGACCATATAATGCGGGTGCCCATCTTCCTCTAGTTCTCATTGATCAATTGTGTGTTCTTCTGTTACCGCACGTTGGAGGACGTCTCCTCCATAGCTAGTCCCCATTCCCGGCGTCATGCGCCGAGAAAGCGGAGTCGCCTCTTGACTCCAGGATAAGCTCCCCCAAGTTGTCACTCCCCCATTCCCGACGTCATGCGCCGGGAAAGCGGAGTCGCCTCTAGACTCCAGGATGTGCTCCACATAAAAGGGCGAAGGATCTGATGCAGATACCAACTCCCGAATTTTTCCATACCGCGCGGCCCGAGATATCGTCTTCCCGGGTTATCCTCATGTCCCACCAATAGAGATTTGCTCTTCGTTATCATTCATGAATAGACACCATAGTGGGTGTCTTGGTACGTCCTCCTTAGTTAGAGAGGAGTTCCCCTTATAGTGTTTTCTTTGTTTCTCATAGTTCTCAGTGTTTCATCTCAAATCACATAAACGCGAAGGGACTAAACTACTGTGTGCGCGCAATGATACACAACAATGATACACAACAATGATATAACAATCATCCAACATGATAAACAAGCAATCCAATTTTCATGCTTTAATCTTAAGGTCTTTTCACAAAGAGCACACAGCACACAAGCCGTGTAACACGGCAACATACGAACCACACATGTCCATACCTTTTTCGCAAGTACGACTTGTCTCCCACTCGGAGTCCCGGTCGGAGTTCGCTACGGCCCTAACGTTAATTAACACAAGGCGTCAGTTATTATTTTATGTGATGACACTCTATAATGCATGTTATCCCCTAGGTATGTTGTTGGATGCTTAGTGTGTATTAATTCCTAGAACTTCACAAGCACTCATTGTAGGCTTATCTTACTCCTAGGACACTCACAACTTGTTTTGTATGTTAACCAAGTCTTTCGTTCCTTAGGTAATGTTTACAAGTGTTTGAAGCGCTAGTTATGTAACAAGTTTATATCATGTATATAACATGTTTAATGTGTATCCCCTCCTTAAATAAATAAGTGAGTAATACTTTATCCCTTGTATAATGATAATGTAGATCCTAGAATACTCCTAAATCCTATTTATACCAAAGTCCACAAGTTTCAGAATCTGAAGCAACAAATCCTTGTAATACCTTGTTTAACTTCGCTTTTAATGCAGCAATGGATGTATAACATTCTCCTCAAGCTTTGGTATTCTAGTTATGCTCGTTAGCTGTTAATTAAGTTCATTATTAAGCTAGGATTACACTTAAACACCTCAGTATTACAGTTATACAGAACCTATAATATTAGTAACCGAGACAACCAAATCCATGTTTCATTGAATTGCTTGTTTCTAGTTAGTTTAATTCCTGTCTGATGTTTTTCCTATAGTGTTTACCCAACTAGTTATGTGTGTTAGTCTAGGTTTAAACTCAAAACTTTACTCATAAATTACTCACGTAGCTTCTGTAATTATCTACACAGAAACAACTACCGCAGGGCAAACAGAAGCAAGAAGGGTTGGATCCCCCAATGATTTTGCCACTTAATTCACTCTGTAATAATGTTTCTAGTTCACACCTAAGACAACACTACACTCCTAATACCTCAGAAAAATCTGTTACACAGGAAGCAAATTTTCAGAAACCAAAACCCACCGTCTGTAACAGTTCCTGTTATCATCCTTATATTCCTTCTGCGCACTAACACATCCGTCTCTGATTCATCCCCCAAGTACTCCTAATCCAACTACTAGTTTTATCTCCATTTTAAACTCGAAACTTCACAACTAACACTCATCTAATCCATCTGTACAGAAACAGAAATAACCACCCAGGATCAAATATAAAAACTGTAACAGAAACTATAGGACTTCCTATATTTCCCCCGGCTCATCTGTATTTTGGTTTATGTGCTAACAGGTTTAGCTTCAACTCAAGGCTAACCCTAATCCACATGGACAGTTCCTCTGAACATCCTTGTATAGACCTAAACAACTGAACTGAAACAGAAAAAAAAATGAAATCTGCAACTTAAAACCGAAGACTGATGTTTCTATTGTTTTTCTGTTTCTGTTTTGCATCTGTTTCTTGTTACTTCTAAGTATCGGTGCCTAGTTAGTGTTGCTAAGTCTTTAACACTCAAGAACAGACAAGACTAACCCGGACAATGCCCCCAAGTATCTTCTGCACAAACTAGAAAATCTGATAACTAAACCTCAAAACCGGTAGTCCCTCCTTTGTTATTATCTTTCTGTTTCTTCCTAGACTGCCCCTTTTACTTCTTCCTAAAGCCTATGACTTCCTGGTAAGGTGTAACAGAAATGCCTTGACTTCCTTTTTAGATCAATGCGACACTCTAATCCCTTCTGTAACAAAACCCGCACAACTTCTGAACCGGAATCTGAGATCAATACTTCTTTCCTGTTGTTTCTTCCTTTCTGTTCCTCAAGTCTCTTTTTTTTTCCTGTTCTTCCCAACTTATGTACTCGTCGGTTTATATGTTAGTCATGCATTAGATTCATTTTCCCCAGCTAATACACTCCCCATGAAAACTCTAGCCCAACTACACAGAAAGGCAATAATCTGTCAAAATCTGAAACCTATACCTGGTAGTTTCTCTTCTGTTTTCTTTTTCACTCTTTAACCTGAACACGATTTCCTCACTTGTACATTAGGTTAGTGGGCTTAAGTTCTTTATCCACCCAACTCCCTCTCTTCCTATTACCTCCAAGAAAATATACAGAACCCAAAACAATCATCAGAAACAGTAATCTGAACTGGTCTTCCTTTTTCTCTTCTGTTTCCTTTTCTTTTTGTTCCTGGATTATGTTTTCACTTCTACTAAATTAGTCTCAGTTGCTTGGTACATGTGTGTTAAAAGTTTTAAGCTTCTAAAGTTTTCAACCTAACCCCATGCAACCCTTTAATCCCAACTGTAACAGACACCCAAACAGACTTTCAGAAATCAGTAGCTGAACTGATAACCTGATATTTTCATTTCAGATTTCTTTGCTTGTATTACCCATTATCGTGTTCTTTCTGTTTCCCCCAGTTTCTTAGTTGTTTACTTCAGATCTCAGTACGGTTATACTCTTGAGAAGTTATTATACAGATAACACACTATTTCAGAAACTGAAATAAAGGTTCATATCAGTTGATCTATTTTACTTTGTTTCGGTGATATAGTTCCTCTCTACTGCCCAGCCCCTCTTCTAGTCTTTTCCTCCCTCTATAAGCTGATGTACAGGGTATTAACTTACAGATTTCGCAAGTATTCAGATTGACAGTAGTTTTTTTTGTTTGAGCAGTAGGTTACAACAGTTCTAGTATTTCTATTTCTTCTTACCTTGTCTAGGAGTCAGTTTCTTTTCTTGGATTTCTCCTCAGTTGTGTTTGGCCGTGTGACACAGGACTTCAGGCCTCAGCTCTTGGTTCTGTTACAGCAAGGAGTTAACAGTGGGTTCAGATCAGGACTTGACAGATTGATGTTGGTTGATTCTTTTATTGTAGAATCAGTTAGTACAGCTCACCAGTAGAGTCTAGGCAGTTGCTCTTGAACCTATCCTTGTTGCCCACCAGACTTCAACTCCCCTGAGACACTCGACACAGCTGAGAAGGTTGTTCTCAAATGGTCAGGCCGATTCAAGGCAGGTAGACAGATCATAGGACTGGTGAGAGTTTTACCTGGTCTTTGTGATGGGTTTAGCACAGAACTGGGAATTCTCCCCTGGAGAGCCTTGGCACTATCCTTGAGTGGTTTCACCAGCATTGTCCCGCAAGAAATAAGGAGGGAAAAGGTTAGGCAGAAGGAAAACTCTAACACAAAGGGGAAGGGAATAACAGAACTGGAAATTCCACGGTATATACTTTCTTTCTTTCTAAACCCATAGCCTCACCTTGGCAGCTCCTCAAGGAGAATTTATTTTTAGAAGTTTTTCCCAAGGCTCCAACTGTGATGACTTGCATGAGAACAGAAAGGGATTTAAGAAATTCATGTTGGTATTACCGGCAAGGAAAAACATTCAAGAGGAGGGAAGAGGTGCAGCAACTCATACCTGGTGTGCTATGATCAGAGAGGGTGGAAGAAATTCCTGCCCATGCAGAAACGTTGCTCAGCAGGAGAGTGGAGGGTAGCTAGGCAAAGGGTATTAATCGGAGGACAGTGGTCATGGCTCTAAATTCCTAGAAAGTATGGGTGTAACAGGAGAGCCAGGGTGCTGTCTCCTTGTCTGTTTCCTAGCACAAATCGACATAGTAGCAGGATTTAGTGGAGCTTGAAACAGTACCCCCTCTGGTGTGCATACCGTGACTTGGGTTACTTTTGTTGCAGTCAAAGATGGAATAGGAAATGTTCGTGGTCTCAGATTACAAGAAGGAAAGGGGAAGGATATCATTCCCGATCAAGAATTCAGTGTAACGGCTTATGTTTCTCATTGTCTCTCCCACACATTCACGATATTCGGAATCAGACAGCATAAGACAACGCGGCCTGGATTTCTTTTTGTTCTCGGGCAGACCCATGGAGTATGGGCAACTGAATAGAATAGGCTGTCTCCTCCTCTAATCCCCTAGCATCGAAGTCGACACAGAAGTATGGCTTGGTTTACTTGGAGTGCTGGCCTGTTTTGTTCTGTTTTTGTTTCAGGTGTGAGAGACAGGCCACAGAGCAAGGGAATGGTAGGCTTGGAACTGGAACACCAGGTCTGGTGTATTGGTACTGAGCTGCTCGATCGAGACCGACAGGAATTTGTTGTTGTACGAGGACTGGTGTGTCTGATCAGGAGTTGAAACGAGGAAGAAGGAGATGGCAAGTTGGTTCTCTTTTTTTTTGTTCTTGTATTTACTTCATTTATTGGTATTAGTTTCAGTTCGTGTGCATTAGGTGCTGAAATTGAGTGCAGCTCACCCGGTTAAGCACTCGGAACAAATACAGGAGGTCTCGAGTTCGAGCCTCATCAGGAGCGTCTTTGCTCCCTTTTCCCTTTCTTTTATTTGAAAAGTTATATATGTTTACTTATATATATGTGACTATGTATTATTTCGTGATGTTATTATTATTATTATTTTGGTACGAAGTTACATGATGACATCGTTACTTATTCACGACGTCTTAATTTCGTAACGTAACGTTACGCATATGTTCTTTCGTGTTCGTACATATATATATATATATGTACTAGATTTAATTGCTCGTATTATAAAACGTGCTACGATTTAATACGTTAAATATTTAGGGGTATTTCAGCTTACCCCCCTTAAAAGAGACTTCGTCCCGAAGTCTTACATCCTTAACTTATATTTTCCACTTCTGTAATCTTAGGGATCCATTCCCGCATTCACCCACGATACACAAAGGCTTAAGTACATGCTTAAAATTCTCAGTGCTTCTAAGCACCATGCCACATCAGTGGCTTCACACGAGTACTCATGGTAACCCAAACTGTTAGCAATGTATATAATATGCTAAAGTGCAAACCATGGCACAACATTCATACAAAGTGTACATAACATTCTCACACACATAACATTAACATTCTCACACACAAATCTACCAACCATCAACATGTGGTTATAAGCACAACACATTCATTCATACCAAACGTACATATACGTACATAACATTCTCACACACAAATCTACCAACCATCAACATGTGGTTGTAGAATTACAACATAGCGACACCCAAAACGAAACGCGCTTACCCCCCTTAAAAGAGGGGTACGCCCTCGTACCCTACACTAAACCGAAGTATCGGTGAAAAGATGGGGGTACTTATCTCTCATCTTATTTTCGAGCTCCCATGTGGCTTCCTCTATATCTTGATTTGACCATAACACCTTCACTAGTCTAATTGACTTGTTCCGGGTCTCTCGGGTCTTAGTGTCTAGGATTCTCTGAGGGGTCTCCACTGATCTCAATGTGGGCTCTAGGACTAGCCTCTCGGGCTGTAGCACATGTGAGGGATCGGGCATGTACTTCTTTAGCTGAGAGACGTGAAATATGTCATGGACTCGTCCCAACTCTGAGGGTAGATCAAGCCGATAAGCAACTGGGCCCACACGCTCCCTAATACTGTAGGGGCCTACGAATTTTGGGCTCAACTTCCCTTTTTGCCCAAATCTGAAGATTCCTTTCATCGGTGATACTTTCAAGAACACCTGGTCGCCAACGGCGAACTCCAAGTCTCGACGTCTATTATCGGCATATGCTTTCTGTCTGTCCTGTGCGGCCTTTATGTTCTTCCTGATCTGCTGGACCTCTGCCTGAACCTGCTGCAAATAGTCTGGGCCTATGATAAAAGCTTCGCTGGACTCGTCCCAGCACAACGGTGTACGGCAAGGTCTACCATATAATGCCTGAAAGGGTGGCATTTTGATTGAGGTGTGATAACTGTTATTATACGCAAACTCGATGAGGTGCAACTTATCCAACCAACTGCTCTGGAAGTCCAAGGCACATGCTCTAAGCATGTCCTCTAGGGTCTGGATAGTTCTCTCTGTCTGGCCATCGGTCTGCGGGTGAAATGCAGTGCTAAGCTTCAGCTCGGTGCCTATCGCTTCTCGTGAAGCCCTCCAATATCTCGAAAGGAATCTCGTGTCTCTATCCGACACTATTGTCTTTGGCACTCCATGGTGTCTTACAATCTCTTTATCAAAAAGCTCTGCTAGTTTCGACACCTTCCATGTGTCCTTCATAGGAATGAATCGTGCTACCTTAGTAAGGCGATCGACAATTACCCATATCATATTCAATCCTCCTCGGGTCGGTGGCAGCCCAACTACAAAATCCATCGATAGATCATAGAATTTCCACTCTGGGATAGGCATTGGCTGCACTGTGCCTCCAGGTTTTCGGTGTTCAAATTTTATTTTCTGACAGGTAAGGCATCTGATAACGAAGTTCAAGACGTCGTTCTTCATGCCAACCCACCAAAAGTATCGCTTCATGTCCTTGTACATTTTTGAAGCTCCAGGGTGAATAGAAGTAGTAGAAGAATGAGACTCTCTCATGATACGCTCCTTGAGCTCTACGCTGTCGTGGGGAATACATAGTCTGCCATTCACACGAATCAGGCCATCCTCATGAAGCTGGTAGTCATATTTCTTCTTATCTAATGTGCCATCCATTAGCTTCCGTCTAATATCAGCCATCACTCTGTCATTCCGCTGAGCATTAAGTATTTCTTCAACTAGACTGGTGCCTGCTATAAGTGTATGCAATGTGTGAGCTCGGCGGCTAAGTGCATCAGCAACTACATTGGCTTTGCCCTCCTTATACTGAAGATTGATGTCATAATCCTTGAGGAACTCCATCCATCTGCGCTGCCTCATATTCAGTTCTTTTTGGGTGAACACATACTTTAGGCTTTTATGGTCGGAGTAGATGGTGATCTGTGAACCGTAGAGATAATGGCGCCAGATTTTGAGTGCAAACACGACTGCTCCAAGCTCAAGATCATGTGTGGGGTAGTGCTCTTCGTGCTTCTTCAATTGACGGGAGGCGTAGGCGACAACTTTCCCGTGCTGCATGAGAACACATCCAATACCCATACCGGATGCATCACAGTAGACTTCATATCCATCAGTACCTTCCGGAATCGTGAGGATGGGGGCTGAGGTCAATGCGTTTTTCAACTTTTCAAATGCTGCCTCACAGTCTGTTGTCCATGTGAAAGGGGTATCTTTCTTGATGAGGTTTGTCATGGGTTTTGCAATGCGAGAGAAGTCCTGAACAAACCGTCGGTAGTAGCCTGCTAGACCAAGGAAACTTCGTATGTCTGTCACGGACTTCGGTCTCGGCCATGTACGAACTGCCTCCACTTTAGCTGGGTCAACTGCTATCCCGGCATCAGAAATGATATGTCCAAGGAATGCTACTTTCTCTAACCAGAATTCACACTTCGAGAATTTGGCGTACAACTGGTTGGCTCTGAGAGTCTCAAGTACCTGCCTGAGATGGTGCTGATGCTCTTCCTTGGTTCTCGAATATACCAGTATGTCATCAATAAATACCACGACTGTCTTGTCCAACTGATCTCTGAATACTCGGTGCATCAAGTCCATAAACCTCGCTGGGGCATTAGTTAGTCCAAACGGCATAACGGTGAATTCATAATGGCCGTATCGGGTCCTGAATGCGGTCTTTTCGATGTCGCTCTCCTTCACTGGGATCTGATGGTATCCTGATCTGAGGTCGATCTTCGAAATACTGTCGCTCCTCTGAGCTGGTCAAACAGATCGTCTATGCGTGGCAAAGGGTAGCGGTTCTTCACTGTCACTGCATTCAGCTCACGATAATCAATGCATAGCCGAAGACTGCCGTCTTTCTTCTTGACAAATAATACGGGTGCGCCCCAAGGGGATACGCTCGGGCGTATGAATCCCTTATCCAACAACTCCTTCAATTGCTCTTTTAACTCCGCCATCTCTGCCGGGGCCATTCTGTACGGGGCTTTAGCAATAGGTCCTGTCCCGGGTACTAAGTCGATAGTGAACTCGACCTCTCGTGGTGGTGGCATACCGGGAAGCTCCTTAGGGAAGAGATCTGGAAACTCCCCAACCACTGGTACATCAGGGTTAAACTCCGGGTCTTGCTGGATGTCCTGAACATAACAAGGTACACCTCCTGCTGCTTCTGAATTTCCTTGGCCATGGTCATGGCTGAAATGATTTTCACAGATGGCTGTCGGGGGTGCTGGCGGTATGATACAGTGACGCCGGATGGGCTCTTAAGCAATAATCTATGCTCGGCACACATATACGACCTCGATGCTTCTCTAACCAGTTCATACCTACGATGACGTCAAAACCCAGGCCTCTGAACTCTATCAGGTCCAGCGGGAAATCCTCCTCTCGGATTCTGATGGTGGCTCCTCGATAATACCGGGTACAACGAACTCTTTCCTTGGAAGGTAACGTCACACTGAAGTCTTCTAACTCCGTGGGCTCGAGGTGCAACCGCTCGGCTAACGTCGGGGATACAAAAGTGTGTGAGGCTCCAGAGTCAAATAATACTGAGGCTGGGACTCCATTCACCGGGAAGGTACCAGTGATAATATGGCCACTGTCGCTAGCCTGAGCCTGTGTGAGTATGCTCAGAGTACCCTCTCTCCAGGGTTCCACACCTATTCCCAAAATAATGTTACAAGTATTATTAGTGGTGGTACGAGAAGAGTCGTAGATAATAAACCTTTCTTTATTCATCATTCCAATATTACATGTTCATTTCCATTACATAACTCAATGCAAAAGATACATGGCTCAATATTTCCTAAAGGTTAGGTTTAGTCGTCCAGGCTTCATATGAGTAGCGTTTATCACTGTTGAGGGTGCGGTGTTCGGCTTGATTCTCTTAATCCCGTGATATAGCATTCTGGAGGGTCCGCCCATTATCAACACGTCACCGGATTTTAGCCATATCTTCCTAGCTCGATCAATCCTCTTTTCTTCACCATAGAGGAACTCAGCATCATCTCCGATGGACACAGACACTATGGGTATTCCTAGGTCTAGGGACTCTTGTGTCTCGTCCTTGTCTTGGTGTAATCCAAGTCGGCCTTCTCTCTCGTAGAAGTTGATGATGCAGATGTCGGCTTGTAGGTCGGGTACTGGGTGTTCTTCGCGTTGCTGTGCAACGCGTAGGGTCGTAATTAGGGATAGAAAGTCTTCGGGAATTGGTGGTGCATGTGCTTCGTCGGTAGGATAGCTCTTCGTATATGGGTTCCAATTCTTACCTAGGCACATCATTCTGAGTTTCATCATCTTTCCTCCGGGTATGTCGGTGTGTAGAACCCGCCTGGTCCACTCCAAACTTACGACATCTTCGAATAATGGCTACTTGGGCTTCAGGTATCCTGGTAGTAGAATCATCCCGGGCTGGATCACTTGGCAGTTTTCACTTGGGTAGTAGGGGTTTCAAGGTTGTACCCGTCGGGTTCGAGGTTTGGATTTATCGGGAAGCACATGTCAAAGGTTTCTACTGCATTTAAGGGTATTCTAGTTCGTTTAGCGGTACTAGTAATTTAACAAATTTCATTCATGGTCATACATACTTGGCACACAAGAATTTAGACATGCTTTTCAAACAATTAGGGTTTCGAGGTTTACCTGCCGCTGTGGGAGTGTCTGGTCCCTCGGTGCGGTCCATGATGTGCAACACTGCCTTCCCGGGCCTCGAGGTAGATGCCTTCTGGGAGTCTCGGGATCCCGCTCCGTGCGTAGGCTGGGTGTGCTGGGCTCCATGCTGGCCTCCGGGTCCCGATCTCTGGCCACCTCTCACACCATAGCCGGGCTTGTAGTTCTTGCTCTGGGGATTCGCGAAGCACTCGAAAGCCCTGTGTCCGCTCTTCTTGCAGTAAAAACAATTTACTTGGTTGCCCTGACAGTCAACACCGGGGTGGTTCTTCGAGCATCGCCCACAGATATATCGGCGCTCGGTCCACTTGCTCGGACCGGCTCCAGTCCCTAAACAGGTTACTTGGTTAGTCAACAACAAATAATAATAACTGTAAAGATATTCAAGTGTTAGAGTTCGTTTCATTTTACCCCTGGGTGGGTAAGAGCGGAGCGGCTTAGCCGCGGTGGCCGGGTGGCTCAGCTGAAGTCTCTCTGCAGGCTGATTCCCATGGTATCTCGCCCGCTTCTTATTTGGGTAACGCTTACTCCTGTCAGCTCTCCTCTGCCTACGGTCCTCTGAGTCACCGTCCTTCACCTTCCTTTTCCTAGCGAATTCCTCATCCCGCATCTGGACGGTGATCTCGACCTGGGACGCTGCAAGGTAGCAGTCCTGTGCAAATAGGGTTTAGTAAACTCTTCACAATATAACATTAAATACAAATTCATAGTTCAAGTTCAACCTGGATCGTGGCGTAACGACTGGGCCCCCATGCCGTATCTGATGCGGTGATTCAGCCCACCATAGAAGCGCTCCACTAAGATCTCATCGGAATATCCCAAGCCGGGAAGCACGCGAAGTAGGGCTGTGAACGCCGAGTAATACTTATCTACTGTCATCCCCTCGTCTGTCTCAGACTGTCTAGCTCAAGCCGCTTCTTTGTCCGGAGGTGGGCGGGGTAGTACTTAGCCCTCAGTAATGCAGTGTAAGCATCCCATCCAAAAGTGGGGTCGGCTAGGTGAGCATCCTTCACGAGCTTCCACCAATCACTCGCTGCCTCTCGTAGGTAATAGGCGGCGAGTCTGACCTTAGCCTCAGCCGGAACACCCAAGGTGTCGAAGGCGTCTCCAAGATGCTGATGTAGTTCTCTCAGGTAGGTGGGTCCGTCTCTCCTCGGAACTCCGCTGGTCGAAGGTCTGCCAAGCATTTCACCCAGTTCGTCTCTCTAGGTGGGTGAGGTGGTGGTGGCGGGGGTGCCTGCTGGGTCCCTGGCTGGAAACCCATGTGACCTAGGGCCGCTGCTACTATCTCAGCGATGGTCTGCCCTGCAGCTACGCTGTCCTGCTCCATCTGACCACGGCCTCGTCCTCGACCTCGTCGTCCAGACATCTGAAAAGGTCGTCATTAGCTTAAAACATTCACAAGAACTTACTGCAAGTTATTATCGCCCTTGCTAGCGGTTTTAACTCGGTAAAGTCGTGCCTCACATTACAATCCCTTAACCCCGTTTCCCAAATTTAGGTTTTCCTATTCTCGGTACTCTCTTGATTCCAGTCATCAGAGCGCAACTACGCTCTGATACCACTTTCTGTAACACCCCGATTAAACCGATCAATAGTCCGAACGATGCGCCAACGATGACCTAGCAAGTCTAAACAGCGGATTTACAACGTATGCTCGGGTGTCACAGACGTCAACCACCCACGTGGTTGACACAACAACAACAACATCAATACTAAGCTGCGGTCCGATTGACTGGAATTAAAACACAATCAAATCCAAGCGCAATAGAAATTACAGACCAAGTACCGAGAATTCTACAACATAAGTCTTAGTTCAACAACAAGATCAAAAGTACAACAAAGTCATAACCCATGCATTAACCATACACTACTACAGTCCTGCCCATTTAGACTACCCCCATGGTAGTCACCCGTGCCTACTCTTCGCCCGCTTCTCGTTTCATACCTGTAAAAATAAAGGACTCAGCAACTATGCCGAGTATGAACGTGTGAAGCCCGCATGTTACCGGGCTACACGACTACTTGGTCGAATATAATTAAGTCCAATTTCATGCAATAGGAAAATAATAACATATAGCATACAACATCATAAGGCAACACACACATGTCGGCATAAGATCACCAAGCATCTCAAGCATGCAAACAAATAGAGTTTTTAGAATTCGTATAATGATGATCCACACAGTGGGATCATACAATATTGAGTATTTTCGTGTCTTTCTCTTTGTCTCCACCAAGTGCACTACTCTTTCTCTTTCTCGCACCGGTCTGGGATGTAGATTGACTCCCTTGACCATATAATGCGGGTGCCCATCTTCCTCTAGTTCTCATTGATCAATTGTGTGTTCTTCTGTTACCGCACGTTGGAGGACGTCTCCTCCATAGCTAGTCCCCCATTCCCGGCGTCATGCGCCGAGAAAGCGGAGTCGCCTCTTGACTCCAGGATAAGCTCCCCCAAGTTGTCACTCCCCCATTCCCGACGTCATGCGCCGGGAAAGCGGAGTCGCCTCTAGACTCCAGGATGTGCTCCACATAAAAGGGCGAAGGATCTGATGCAGATACCAACTCCCGAATTTTTCCATACCGCGCGGCCCGAGATATCGTCTTCCCGGGTTATCCTCATGTCCCACCAATAGAGATTTGCTCTTCGTTATCATTCATGAATAGACACCATAGTGGGTGTCTTGGTACGTCCTCCTTAGTTAGAGAGGAGTTCCCCTTATAGTGTTTTCTTTGTTTCTCATAGTTCTCAGTGTTTCATCTCAAATCACATAAACGCGAAGGGACTAAACTACTGTGTGCGCGCAATGATACACAACAATGATACACAACAATGATATAACAATCATCCAACATGATAAACAAGCAATCCAATTTTCATGCTTTAATCTTAAGGTCTTTTCACAAAGAGCACACAGCACACAAGCCGTGTAACACGGCAACATACGAACCACACATGTCCATACCTTTTTCGCAAGTACGACTTGTCTCCCACTCGGAGTCCCGGTCGGAGTTCGCTACGGCCCTAACGTTAATTAACACAAGGCGTCAGTTTTATTATTTTATGTGATGACACTCTATAATGCATGTTATCCCCTAGGTATGTTGTTGGATGCTTAGTGTGTATTAATTCCTAGAACTTCACAAGCACTCATTGTAGGCTTATCTTACTCCTAGGACACTCACAACTTGTTTTGTATGTTAACCAAGTCTTTCGTTCCTTAGGTAATGTTTACAAGTGTTTGAAGCGCTAGTTATGTAACAAGTTTATCATGTATATAACATGTTTAATGTGTATCCCCTCCTTAAATAAATAAGTGAGTAATACTTTATCCCTTGTATAATGATAATGTAGATCCTAGAATACTCCTAAATCCTATTTATACCAAAGTCCACAAGTTTCAGAATCTGAAGCAACAAATCCTTGTAATACCTTGTTTAACTTCGCTTTTAATGCAGCAATGGATGTATAACATTCTCCTCAAGCTTTGGTATTCTAGTTATGCTCGTTAGCTGTTAATTAAGTTCATTATTAAGCTAGGATTACACTTATAACACCTCAGTATTACAGTTATACAGAACCTATAATATTAGTAACCGAGACAACCAAATCCATGTTTCATTGAATTGCTTGTTTCTAGTTAGTTTAATTCCTGTCTGATGTTTTTCCTATAGTGTTTACCCAACTAGTTATGTGTGTTAGTCTAGGTTTAAACTCAAAACTTTACTCATAAATTACTCACGTAGCTTCTGTAATTATCTACACAGAAACAACTACCGCAGGGCAAACAGAAGCAAGAAGGGTTGGATCCCCCAATGATTTTGCCACTTAATTCACTCTGTAATAATGTTTCTAGTTCACACCTAAGACAACACTACACTCCTAATACCTCAGAAAAATCTGTTACACAGGAAGCAAATTTTCAGAAACCAAAACCCACCGTCTGTAACAGTTCCTGTTATCATCCTTATATTCCTTCTGCGCACTAACACATCCGTCTCTGATTCATCCCCCAAGTACTCCTAATCCAACTACTAGTTTTATCTCCATTTTAAACTCGAAACTTCACAACTAACACTCATCTAATCCATCTGTACAGAAACAGAAATAACCACCCCAGGATCAAATATAAAAACTGTAACAGAAACTATAGGACTTCCTATATTTTCCCCGGCTCATCTGTATTTTGGTTTATGTGCTAACAGGTTTAGCTTCAACTCAAGGCTAACCCTAATCCACATGGACAGTTCCTCTGAACATCCTTGTATAGACCTAAACAACTGAACTGAAACAGAAAAAAAAATGAAATCTGCAACTTAAAACCGAAGACTGATGTTTCTATTGTTTTTCTGTTTCTGTTTTGCATCTGTTTCTTGTTACTTCTAAGTATCGGTGCCTAGTTAGTGTTGCTAAGTCTTTAACACTCAAGAACAGACAAGACTAACCCGGACAATGCCCCCAAGTATCTTCTGCACAAACTAGAAAATCTGATAACTAAACCTCAAAACCGGTAGTCCCTCCTTTGTTATTATCTTTCTGTTTCTTCCTAGACTGCCCCTTTTACTTCTTCCTAAAGCCTATGACTTCCTGGTAAGGTGTAACAGAAATGCCTTGACTTCCTTTTTAGATCAATGCGACACTCTAATCCCTTCTGTAACAAAACCCGCACAACTTCTGAACCGGAATCTGAGATCAATACTTCTTTCCTGTTGTTTCTTCCTTTCTGTTCCTCAAGTCTCTTTTTTTTTCTGTTCTTCCCAACTTATGTACTCGTCGGTTTATATGTTAGTCATGCATTAGATTCATTTTCCCCAGCTAATACACTCCCCATGAAAACTCTAGCCCAACTACACAGAAAGGCAATAATCTGTCAAAATCTGAACCTATACCTGGTAGTTTCTCTTCTGTTTTCTTTTTCACTCTTTAACCTGAACACGATTTCCTCACTTGTACATTAGGTTAGTGGGCTTAAGTTCTTTATCCACCCAACTCCCTCTCTTCCTATTACCTCCAAGAACTAATATACAGAACCCAAAACAATCATCAGAACCAGTAATCTGAACTGGTCTTCCTTTTTCTCTTCTGTTCCTTTTCTTTTGTTCCTGGATTATGTTTTCACTTCTACTAAATTAGTCTCAGTTGCTTGGTACATGTGTTAAAAGTTTTAAGCTTCTAAAGTTTTCAACCTAACCCCATGCAACCCTTTAATCCCAACTGTAACAGACACCCAAACAGACTTTCAGAAATCAGTAGCTGAACTGATAACCTGATATTTTCATTTCAGATTTCTTTGCTTGTATTACCCATTATCGTGTTCTTTCTGTTTCCCCCAGTTTCTTAGTTGTTTACTTCAGATCTCAGTACGGTTATACTCTTGAGAAGTTATTATACAGATACACACTATTTCAGAAACTGAAATAAAGGTTCATATCAGTTGATCTATTTTACTTTGTTTCGGTGATATAGTTCCTCTCTACTGCCCAGCCCCTCTTCTAGTCTTTTCCTCCCTCTATAATCTGATGTACAGGGTATTAACTTACAGATTTCGCAAGTATTCAGATTGACAGTAGTTTTTTTTTTTGAGCAGTAGGTTACAACAGTTCTAGTATTTCTATTTCTTCTTACCTTGTCTAGGAGTCAGTTTCTTTTCTTGGATTTCTCCTCAGTTGTGTTTGGCCGTGTGACACAGGACTTCAGGCCTCAGCTCTTGGTTCTGTTACAGCAAGGAGTTAACAGTGGGTTCAGATCAGGACTTGACAGATTGATGTTGGTTGATTCTTTTATTGTAGAATCAGTTAGTACAGCTCACCAGTAGAGTCTAGGCAGTTGCTCTTGAACCTATCCTTGTTGCCCACCAGACTTCAACTCCCCTGAGACACTCGACACAGCTGAGAAGGTTGTTCTCAAATGGTCAGGCCGATTCAAGGCAGGTAGACAGATCATAGGACTGGTGAGAGTTTTACCTGGTCTTTGTGATGGGTTTAGCACAGAACTGGGAATTCTCCCCTGGAGAGCCTTGGCACTATCCTTGAGTGGTTTCACCAGCATTGTCCCGCAAGAAATGAGGAGGGAAAAGGTTAGGCAGAAGGAAAACTCTAACACAAAGGGGAAGGGAATAACAGAACTGGAAATTCCACGGTATATACTTTCTTTCTTTCTAAACCCATAGCCTCACCTTGGCAGCTCCTCAAGGAGAATTTATTTTTAGAAGTTTTTCCCAATGCTCCAACTGTGATGACTTGCATGAGAACAGAAAGGGATTTAAGAAATTCATGTTGGTATTACCGGCAAGGAAAAACATTCAAGAGGAGAGGGAAGAGGTGCAGCAACTCATACCTGGTGTGCTAGGATCAGAGAGGGTGGAAGAAATTCCTGCCCATGCAGAAACGTTGCTCAGCAGGAGAGTGGAGGGTAGCTAGGCAAAGGGTATTAATCGGAGGACAGTGGTCATGGCTCTAAATTCCTAGAAAGTATGGGTGTAACAGGAGAGCCAGGGTGCTGTCTCCTTGTCTGTTTCCTAGCACAAATCGACATAGTAGCAGGATTTAGTGGAGCTTGAAACAGTACCCCCTCTGGTGTGCATACCGTGACTTGGGTTACTTTTGTTGCAGTCAAAGATGGAATAGGAAATGTTCGTGGTCTCAGATTACAAGAAGGAAAGGGGAAGGATATCATTCCCGATCAAGAATTCAGTGTAACGGCTTATGTTTCTCATTGTCTCTCCCACACATTCACGATATTCGGAATCAGACAGCATAAGACAACGCGGCCTGGATTTCTTTTTGTTCTCGGGCAGACCCATGGAGTATGGGCAACTGAATAGAATAGGCTGTCTCCTCCTCTAATCCCCTAGCATCGAAGTCGACACAGAAGTATGGCTTGGTTTACTTGGAGTGCTGGCCTGTTTTGTTCTGTTTTTGTTTCAGTGAGAGACAGGCCACAGAGCAAGGGAATGGTGGGCTTGGAACTTGGAACACCAGGTCTGGTGTATTGGTACTGAGCTGCTCGATCGAGACCGACAGGAATTTGTTGTTGTACGAGGACTGGTGTGTGTCTGATCAGGAGTTGAAACGAGGAAGAAGGAGATGGCAAGTTGGTTCTCTTTTTTTTTTGTTCTTGTATTTACTTCATTTATTGGTATTAGTTTCAGTTCGTGTGCATTAGGTGCTGAAATTGAGTGCAGCTCACCCGGTTAAGCACTCGGAACAAATACAGGAGGTCTCGAGTTCGAGCCTCATCAGGAGCGTCTTTGCTCCCTTTTCCCTTTCTTTTTATTTGAAAAGTTATATATGTTTACTTATATATATGTGACTATGTATTATTTCGTGATGTTATTATTATTATTATTATTTTGGTACGAAGTTACATGATGACATCGTTACTTATTCACGACGTCTTAATTTCGTAACGTAACGTTACGCATATGTTCTTTCGTGTTCGTACATATATATATATATATATGTACTAGATTTAATTGCTCGTATTATAAAACGTGCTACGATTTAATACGTTAAATATTTAGGGGTATTTCAGCTTACCCCCCTTAAAAGAGACTTCGTCCCGAAGTCTTACATCCTTAACTTATATTTTCCACTTCTGGTAATCTTAGGGATCCATTCCCGCATTCACCCACGATACACAAAGGCTTAAGTACATGCTTAAAATTCTCAGTGCTTCTAAGCACCATGCCACATCAGTGGCTTCACACGAGTACTCATGGTAACCCAAACTGTTAGCAATGTATATAATATGCTAAAGTGCAAACCATGGCACAACATTCATACAAAGTGTACATAACATTCTCACACACATAACATTAACATTCTCACACACAAATCTACCAACCATCAACATGTGGTTATAAGCACAACACATTCATTCATACCAAACGTACATATACGTACATAACATTCTCACACACAAATCTACCAACCATCAACATGTGGTTGTAGAATTACAACATAGCGACACCCAAAACGAAACGCGCTTACCCCCCTTAAAAGAGGGGTACGCCCTCGTACCCTACACTAAACCGAAGTATCGGTGAAAAGATGGGGGTACTTATCTCTCATCTTATTTTCGAGCTCCCATGTGGCTTCCTCTATATCTTGATTTGACCATAACACCTTCCTAGTCTAATTGACTTGTTCCGGGTCTCTCGGGTCTTAGTGTCTAGGATTCTCTGAGGGGTCTCCACTGATCTCAATGTGGGCTCTAGGACTAGCCTCTCGGGCTGTAGCACATGTGAGGGATCGGGCATGTACTTCTTTAGCTGAGAGACGTGAAATATGTCATGGACTCGTCCCAACTCTGAGGGTAGATCAAGCCGATAAGCAACTGGACCCACACGCTCCCTAATACTGTAGGGGCCTACGAATTTTGGGCTCAACTTCCCTTTTTGCCCAAATCTGAAGATTCCTTTCATCGGTGATACTTTCAAGAACACCTGGTCGCCAACGGCGAACTCCAAGTCTCGACGTCTATTATCGGCATATGCTTTCTGTCTGTCCTGTGCGGCCTTTATGTTCTTCCTGATCTGCTGGACCTCTGCCTGAACCTGCTGCAAATAGTCTGGGCCTATGATAAAAGCTTCGCTGGACTCGTCCCAGCACAACGGTGTACGGCAAGGTCTACCATATAATGCCTGAAAGGGTGGCATTTTGATTGAGGTGTGATAACTGTTATTATACGCAAACTCGATGAGGTGCAACTTATCCAACCAACTGCTCTGGAAGTCCAAGGCACATGCTCTAAGCATGTCCTCTAGGGTCTGGATAGTTCTCTCTGTCTGGCCATCGGTCTGCGGGTGAAATGCAGTGCTAAGCTTCAGCTCGGTGCCTATCGCTTCTCGTGAAGCCCTCCAATATCTCGAAAGGAATCTCGTGTCTCTATCCGACACTATTGTCTTTGGCACTCCATGGTGTCTTACAATCTCTTTATCAAAAAGCTCTGCTAGTTTCGACACCTTCCATGTGTCCTTCATAGGAATGAATCGTGCTACCTTAGTAAGGCGATCGACAATTACCCATATCATATTCAATCCTCCTCGGGTCGGTGGCAGCCCAACTACAAAATCCATCGATAGATCATAGAATTTCCACTCTGGGATAGGCATTGGCTGCACTGTGCCTCCAGGTTTTCGGTGTTCAAATTTTATTTTCTGACAGGTAAGGCATCTGATAACGAAGTTCAAGACGTCGTTCTTCATGCCAACCCACCAAAAGTATCGCTTCATGTCCTTGTACATTTTTGAAGCTCCAGGGTGAATAGAAGTAGTAGAAGAATGAGACTCTCTCATGATACGCTCCTTGAGCTCTACGCTGTCGTGGGGAATACATAGTCTGCCATTCACACGAATCAGGCCATCCTCATGAAGCTGGTAGTCATATTTCTTCTTATCTAATGTGCCATCCATTAGCTTCCGTCTAATATCAGCCATCACTCTGTCATTCCGCTGAGCATTAAGTATTTCTTCAACTAGACTGGTGCCTGCTATAAGTGTATGCAATGTGTGAGCTCGGCGGCTAAGTGCATCAGCAACTACATTGGCTTTGCCCTCCTTATACTGAAGATTGATGTCATAATCCTTGAGGAACTCCATCCATCTGCGCTGCCTCATATTCAGTTCTTTTTGGGTGAACACATACTTTAGGCTTTTATGGTCGGAGTAGATGGTGATCTGTGAACCGTAGAGATAATGGCGCCAGATTTTGAGTGCAAACACGACTGCTCCAAGCTCAAGATCATGTGTGGGGTAGTGCTCTTCGTGCTTCTTCAATTGACGGGAGGCGTAGGCGACAACTTTCCCGTGCTGCATGAGAACACATCCAATACCCATACCGGATGCATCACAGTAGACTTCATATCCATCAGTACCTTCCGGAATCGTGAGGATGGGGGCTGAGGTCAATGCGTTTTTCAACTTTTCAAATGCTGCCTCACAGTCTGTTGTCCATGTGAAAGGGGTATCTTTCTTGATGAGGTTTGTCATGGGTTTTGCAATGCGAGAGAAGTCCTGAACAAACCGTCGGTAGTAGCCTGCTAGACCAAGGAAACTTCGTATGTCTGTCACGGACTTCGGTCTCGGCCATGTACGAACTGCCTCCACTTTAGCTGGGTCAACTGCTATCCCGGCATCAGAAATGATATGTCCAAGGAATGCTACTTTCTCTAACCAGAATTCACACTTCGAGAATTTGGCGTACAACTGGTTGGCTCTGAGAGTCTCAAGTACCTGCCTGAGATGGTGCTGATGCTCTTCCTTGGTTCTCGAATATACCAGTATGTCATCAATAAATACCACGACTGTCTTGTCCAACTGATCTCTGAATACTCGGTGCATCAAGTCCATAAACCTCGCTGGGGCATTAGTTAGTCCAAACGGCATAACGGTGAATTCATAATGGCCGTATCGGGTCCTGAATGCGGTCTTTTCGATGTCGCTCTCCTTCACTGGGATCTGATGGTATCCTGATCTGAGGTCGATCTTCGCAAATACTGTCGCTCCTCTGAGCTGGTCAAACAGATCGTCTATGCGTGGCAAAGGGTAGCGGTTCTTCACTGTCACTGCATTCAGCTCACGATAATCAATGCATAGCCGAAGACTGCCGTCTTTCTTCTTGACAAATAATACGGGTGCGCCCCAAGGGGATACGCTCGGGCGTATGAATCCCTTATCCAACAACTCCTTCAATTGCTCTTTTAACTCCGCCATCTCTGCCGGGGCCATTCTGTACGGGGCTTTAGCAATAGGTCCTGTCCCGGGTACTAAGTCGATAGTGAACTCGACCTCTCGTGGTGGTGGCATACCGGGAAGCTCCTTAGGGAAGAGATCTGGAAACTCCCCAACCACTGGTACATCAGGGTTAAACTCCGGGTCTTGCTGGATGTCCTGAACATAACAGAGGTACACCTCCTGCTGCTTCTGAATTTCCTTGGCCATGGTCATGGCTGAAATGATTTTCACAGATGGCTGTCGGGGGTGCTGGCGGTATGATACAGTGACGCCGGATGGGCTCTTAAGCAATAATCTATGCTCGGCACACAATATACGACCTCGATGCTTCTCTAACCAGTTCATACCTACGATGACGTCAAAACCCAGGCCTCTGAACTCTATCAGGTCCAGCGGGAAATCCTCCTCTCGGATTCTAGTGGTGGCTCCTCGATAATACCGGGTACAACGAACTCTTTCCTTGGAAGGTAACGTCACACTGAAGTCTTCTAACTCCGTGGGCTCGAGGTGCAACCGCTCGGCTAACGTCGGGGATACAAAAGTGTGTGAGGCTCCAGAGTCAAATAATACTGAGGCTGGGACTCCATTCACCGGGAAGGTACCAGTGATAATATGGCCACTGTCGCTAGCCTGAGCCTGTGTGAGTATGCTCAGAGTACCCTCTCTCCAGGGTTCCACACCTATTCCCAAAATAATGTTACAAGTATTATTAGTGGTGGTACGAGAAGAGTCGTAGATAATAAACCTTTCTTTATTCATCATTCCAATATTACATGTTCATTTCCATTACATAACTCAATGCAAAAGATACATGGCTCAATATTTCCTAAAGGTTAGGTTTAGTCGTCCAGGCTTCATATGAGTAGCGTTTATCACTGTTGAGGGTGCGGTGTTCGGCTTGATTCTCTTAATCCCGTGATATAGCATTCTGGAGGGTCCGCCCATTATCAACACGTCACCGGATTTTAGCCATATCTTCCTAGCTCGATCAATCCTCTTTTCTTCACCATAGAGGAACTCAGCATCATCTCCGATGGACACAGACACTATGGGTATTCCTAGGTCTAGGGACTCTTGTGTCTCGTCCTTGTCTTGGTGTAATCCAAGTCGGCCTTCTCTCTCGTAGAAGTTGATGATGCAGATGTCGGCTTGTAGGTCGGGTACTGGGTGTTCTTCGCGTTGCTGTGCAACGCGTAGGGTAGTCGTAATTAGGGATAGAAAGTCTTCGGGAATTGGTGGTGCATGTGCTTCGTCGGTAGGATAGCTCTTCGTATATGGGTTCCAATTCTTACCTAGGCACATCATTCTGAGTTTCATCATCTTTCCTCCGGGTATGTCGGTGTGTAGAACCCGCCTGGTCTCACTCCAAACTTACGACATCTTCGAATAATGGCTACTTGGGCTTCAGGTATCCTGGTAGTAGAATCATCCCGGGCTGGATCACTTGGCAGTTTTCACTTGGGTAGTAGGGGTTTTCAAGGTTGTACCCGTCGGGTTCGAGGTTTGGATTTATCGGGAAGCACATGTCAAAGGTTTCTACTGCATTTAAGGGTATTCTAGTTCGTTTAGCGGTACTAGTAATTTAACAAATTTCATTCATGGTCATACAGCTTGGCACACAAGAATTTAGACATGCTTTTCAAACAATTAGGGTTTCGAGGTTTACCTGCCGCTGTGGGAGTGTCTGGTCCCTCGGTGCGGTCCATGATGTGCAACACTGCCTTCCTGGGCCTCGAGGTAGATGCCTTCTGGGAGTCTCGGGATCCCGCTCCGTGCGTAGGCTGGGTGTGCTGGGCTCCATGCTGGCCTCCGGGTCCCGATCTCTGGCCACCTCACACCATAGCCGGGCTTGTAGTTCTTGCTCTGGGGATTCGCGAAGCACTCGAAAGCCCTGTGTCCGCTCTTCTTGCAGTAAAAACAATTTACTTGGTTGCCCTGACAGTCAACACCGGGTGGTTCTTCGAGCATCGCCCACAGATATATCGGCGCTCGGTCCACTTGCTCGGACCGGCTCCAGTCCCTAAACAGGTTACTTGGTTAGTCAACAACAAATAATAATAACTGTAAAGATATTCAAGTGTTAGAGTTCGTTTCATTTTACCCCTGGGTGGGTAAGAGCGGAGCGGCTTAGCCGCGGTGGCCGGGTGGCTCAGCTGAAGTCTCTCTACAGGCTGATTCCCATGGTATCTCGCCCTTCTTATTTGGGTAACGCTTACTCCTGTCAGCTCTCCTCTGCCTACGGTCCTCTGAGTCACCGTCCTTCACCTTCCTTTTCCTAGCGAATTCCTCATCCCGCATCTGGACGGTGATCTCGACCTGGGACGCTGCAAGGTAGCAGTCCTGTGCGAAATAGGGTTTAGTAAACTCTTCACAATAACATTAAATACAAATTCATAGTTCAAGTTCAACCTGGATCGTGGCGTAACGACTGGGCCCCATGCCGTATCTGATGCGGTGATTCAGCCCACCATAGAAGCGCTCCACTAAGATCTCATCGGAATATCCCAAGCCGGGAAGCACGCGAAGTAGGGCTGTGAACGCCGAGTAATACTTATCTACTGTCATCCCCTCGGTCTGTCTCAGACTGTCTAGCTCAAGCCGCTTCTTTGTCCGGAGGTGGGCGGGGTAGTACTTAGCCCTCAGTAATGCAGTGTAAGCATCCCATCCAAAAGTGGGGTCGGCTAGGTGAGCATCCTTCACGAGCTTCCACCAATCACTCGCTGCCTCTCGTAGGTAATAGGCGGCGAGTCTGACCTTAGCCTCAGCCGGAACACCCAAGGTGTCGAAGGCGGTCTCCAAGATGCTGATGTAGTTCTCCAGGTAGGTGGGGTCCGTCTCTCCTCGGAACTCCGCTGGTCGAAGGTCTGCCAAGCATTTCACCCAGTTCGTCTCTCTAGGTGGGTGAGGTGGTGGTGGCGGGGGTGCCTGCTGGGTCCCTGGCTGGAAACCCATGTGACCTAGGGCCGCTGCTACTATCTCAGCGATGGTCTGCCCTGCAGCTACGCTGTCCTGCTCCATCTGACCACGGCCTCGTCCTCGACCTCGTCGTCCAGACATCTGAAAAGGTCGTCATTAGCTTAAAACATTCACAAGAACTTACTGCAAGTTATTATCGCCCTTGCTAGCGGTTTTAACTCGGTAAAGTCGTGCCTCACATTACAATCCCTTAACCCCGTTTCCCAAATTTAGGTTTTCCTATTCTCGGTACTCCTTGATTCCAGTCATCAGAGCGCAACTACGCTCTGATACCACTTTCTGTAACACCCCGATTAAACCGATCAATAGTCCGAACGATGCGCCAACGATGACCTAGCAAGTCTAAACAGCGGATTTACAACGTATGCTCGGGTGTCACAGACGTCAACCACCCACGTGGTTGACACAACAACAACAACATCAATACTAAGCTGCGGTCCGATTGACTGGAATTAAAACACAATCAAATCCAAGCGCAATAGAAATTACAGACCAAGTACCGAGAATTCTACAACATAAGTCTTAGTTCAACAACAAGATCAAAAGTACAACAAAGTCATAACCCATGCATTAACCATACACTACTACAGTCCTGCCCATTTAGACTACCCCCCATGGTAGTCACCCGTGCCTACTCTTCGCCCGCTTCTCGTTTCATACCTGTAAAAATAAAGGACTCAGCAACTATGCCGAGTATGAACGTGTGAAGCCCGCATGTTACCGGGCTACACGACTACTTGGTCGAATATAATTAAGTCCAATTTCATGCAATAGGAAAATAATAACATATAGCATACAACATCATAAGGCAACACACACATGTCGGCATAAGATCACCAAGCATCTCAAGCATGCAAACAAAGAGTTTTTGTAGAATTCGTATAATGATGATCCACACAGTGGGATCATACAATATTGAGTATTTTCGTGTCTTTCTCTTTGTCTCCACCAAGTGCACTACTCTTTCTCTTTCTCGCACCGGTCTGGGGATGTAGATTGACTCCCTTGACCATATAATGCGGGTGGCCATCTTCCTCTAGTTCTCATTGATCAATTGTGTGTTCTTCTGTTACCGCACGTTGGAGGACGTCTCCTCCATAGCTAGTCCCCCATTCCCGGCGTCATGCGCCGAGAAAGCGGAGTCGCCTCTTGACTCCAGGATAAGCTCCCCCAAGTTGTCACTCCCCCATTCCCGACGTCATGCGCCGGGAAAGCGGAGTCGCCTCTAGACTCCAGGATGTGCTCCACATAAAAGGGCGAAGGATCTGATGCAGATACCAACTCCCGAATTTTTCCATACCGCGCGGCCCGAGATATCGTCTTCCCGGGTTATCCTCATGTCCCACCAATAGAGATTTGCTCTTCGTTATCATTCATGAATAGACACCATAGTGGGTGTCTTGGTACGTCCTCCTTAGTTAGAGAGGAGTTCCCCTTATAGTGTTTTCTTTGTTTCTCATAGTTCTCAGTGTTTCATCTCAAATCACATAAACGCGAAGGGACTAAACTACTGTGTGCGCGCAATGATACACAACAATGATACACAACAATGATATAACAATCATCCAACATGATAAACAAGCAATCCAATTTTCATGCTTTAATCTTAAGGTCTTTTCACAAAGAGCACACAGCACACAAGCCGTGTAACACGGCAACATACGAACCACACATGTCCATACCTTTTTCGCAAGTACGACTTGTCTCCCACTCGGAGTCCCGGTCGGAGTTCGCTACGGCCCTAACGTTAATTAACACAAGGCGTCAGTTTTATTATTTTATGTGATGACACTCTATAATGCATGTTATCCCCTAGGTATGTTGTTGGATGCTTAGTGTGTATTAATTCCTAGAACTTCACAAGCACTCATTGTAGGCTTATCTTACTCCTAGGACACTCACAACTTTGTTTTGTATGTTAACCAAGTCTTTCGTTCCTTAGGTAATGTTTACAAGTGTTTGAAGCGCTAGTTATGTAACAAGTTTATATCATGTATATAACATGTTTAATGTGTATCCCCTCCTTAAATAAATAAGTGAGTAATACTTTATCCCTTGTATAATGATAATGTAGATCCTAGAATACTCCTAAATCCTATTTATACCAAAGTCCACAAGTTTCAGAATCTGAAGCAACAAATCCTTGTAATACCTTGTTTAACTTCGCTTTTAATGCAGCAATGGATGTATAACATTCTCCTCAAGCTTTGGTATTCTAGTTATGCTCATTAGCTGTTAATTAAGTTCATTATTAAGCTAGGATTACACTTATAACACCTCAGTATTACAGTTATACAGAACCTATAATATTAGTAACCGAGACAACCAAATCCATGTTTCATTGAATTGCTTGTTTCTAGTTAGTTTAATTCCTGTCTGATGTTTTTCCTATAGTGTTTACCCAACTAGTTATGTGTGTTAGTCTAGGTTTAAACTCAAAACTTTACTCATAAATTACTCACGTAGCTTCTGTAATTATCTACACAGAAACAACTACCGCAGGGCAAACAGAAGCAAGAAGGGTTGGATCCCCCAATGATTTTGCCACTTAATTCACTCTGTAATAATGTTTCTAGTTCACACCTAAGACAACACTACACTCCTAATACCTCAGAAAAATCTGTTACACAGGAAGCAAATTTTCAGAAACCAAAACCCACCGTCTGTAACAGTTCCTGTTATCATCCTTATATTCCTTCTGCGCACTAACACATCCGTCTCTGATTCATCCCCCAAGTACTCCTAATCCAACTACTAGTTTTATCTCCATTTTAAACTCGAAACTTCACAACTAACACTCATCTAATCCATCTGTACAGAAACAGAAATAACCACCCAGGATCAAATATAAAAACTGTAACAGAAACTATAGGACTTCCTATATTTTCCCCCGGCTCATCTGTATTTTGGTTTATGTGCTAACAGGTTTAGCTTCAACTCAAGGCTAACCCTAATCCACATGGACAGTTCCTCTGAACATCCTTGTATAGACCTAAACAACTGAACTGAAACAGAAAAAAAAATGAAATCTGCAACTTAAAACCGAAGACTGATGTTTCTATTGTTTTTCTGTTTCTGTTTTGCATCTGTTTCTTGTTACTTCTAAGTATCGGTGCCTAGTTAGTGTTGCTAAGTCTTTAACACTCAAGAACAGACAAGACTAACCCGGACAATGCCCCCAAGTATCTTCTGCACAAACTAGAAAATCTGATAACTAAACCTCAAAACCGGTAGTCCCTCCTTTGTTATTATCTTTCTGTTTCTTCCTAGACTGCCCCTTTTACTTCTTCCTAAAGCCTATGACTTCCTGGTAAGGTGTAACAGAAATGCCTTGACTTCCTTTTTAGATCAATGCGACACTCTAATCCCTTCTGTAACAAAACCCGCACAACTTCTGAACCGGAATCTGAGATCAATACTTCTTTCCTGTTGTTTCTTCCTTTCTGTTCCTCAAGTCTCTTTTTTTTTCCTGTTCTTCCCAACTTATGTACTCGTCGGTTTATATGTTAGTCATGCATTAGATTCATTTTCCCCAGCTAATACACTCCCCATGAAAACTCTAGCCCAACTACACAGAAAGGCAATAATCTGTCAAAATCTGAAACCTATACCTGGTAGTTTCTCTTCTGTTTTCTTTTTCACTCTTTAACCTGAACACGATTTCCTCACTTGTACATTAGGTTAGTGGGCTTAAGTTCTTTATCCACCCAACTCCCTCTCTTCCTATTACCTCCAAGAACTAATATACAGAACCCAAAACAATCATCAGAAACCAGTAATCTGAACTGGTCTTCCTTTTTCTCTTCTGTTTCCTTTTCTTTTTGTTCCTGGATTATGTTTCACTTCTACTAAATTAGTCTCAGTTGCTTGGTACATGTGTTAAAGTTTTAAGCTTCTAAAGTTTTCAACCTAACCCCATGCAACCCTTTAATCCCAACTGTAACAGACACCCAAACAGACTTTCAGAAATCAGTAGCTGAACTGATAACCTGATATTTTCATTTCAGATTTCTTTGCTTGTATTACCCATTATCGTGTTCTTTCTGTTTCCCCCAGTTTCTTAGTTGTTTACTTCAGATCTCAGTACGGTTATACTCTTGAGAAGTTATTATCAGATAACACACTATTTCAGAAACTGAAAAAGGTTCATATCAGTTGATCATTTTACTTTGTTTCGGTGATATAGTTCCTCTCTACTGCCCAGCCCCTCTTCTAGTCTTTTCCTCCCTCTATAAGCTGATGTACAGGGTATTAACTTACAGATTTCGCAAGTATTCAGATTGACAGTAGTTTTTTTTGTTTGAGCAGTAGGTTACAACAGTTCTAGTATTTCTATTTCTTCTTACCTTGTCTAGGAGTCAGTTTCTTTTCTTGGATTTCTCCTCAGTTGTGTTTGGCCGTGTGACACAGGACTTCAGGCCTCAGCTCTTGGTTCTGTTACAGCAAGGAGTTAACAGTGGGTTCAGATCAGGACTTGACAGATTGATGTTGGTTGATTCTTTTATTGTAGAATCAGTTAGTACAGCTCACCAGTAGAGTCTAGGCAGTTGCTCTTGAACCTATCCTTGTTGCCCACCAGACTTCAACTCCCCTGAGACACTCGACACAGCTGAGAAGGTTGTTCTCAAATGGTCAGGCCGATTCAAGGCAGGTAGACAGATCATAGGACTGGTGAGAGTTTTACCTGGTCTTTGTGATGGGTTTAGCACAGAACTGGGAATTCTCCCCTGGAGAGCCTTGGCACTATCCTTGAGTGGTTTCACCAGCATTGTCCCGCAAGAAATAGGAGGGAAAAGGTTAGGCAGAAGGAAAACTCTAACACAAAGGGGAAGGGAATAACAGAACTGGAAATTCCACGGTATATACTTCTTTCTTTCTAAACCCATAGCCTCACCTTGGCAGCTCCTCAAGGAGAATTTATTTTTAGAAGTTTTTCCCAAGGCTCCAACTGTGATGACTTGCATGAGAACAGAAGGGATTTAAGAAATTCATGTTGGTATTACCGGCAAGGAAAAACATTCAAGAGGAGAGGGAAGAGGTGCAGCAACTCATACCTGGTGTGCTAGGATCAGAGAGGGTGGAAGAAATTCCTGCCCATGCAGAAACGTTGCTCAGCAGGAGAGTGGAGGGTAGCTAGGCAAAGGGTATTAATCGGAGGACAGTGGTCATGGCTCTAAATTCCTAGAAAGTATGGGTGTAACAGGAGAGCCAGGGTGCTGTTCCTTGTCTGTTTCCTAGCACAAATCGACATAGTAGCAGGATTTAGTGGAGCTTGAAACAGTACCCCCTCTGGTGTGCATACCGTGACTTGGGTTACTTTTGTTGCAGTCAAAGATGGAATAGGAAATGTTCGTGGTCTCAGATTACAAGAAGGAAAGGGGAAGGATATCATTCCCGATCAAGAATTCAGTGTAACGGCTTATGTTTCTCATTGTCTCCCACACATTCACGATATTCGGAATCAGACAGCATAAGACAACGCGGCCTGGATTTCTTTTTGTTCTCGGCAGACCCATGGAGTATGGGCAACTGAATAGAATAGGCTGTCTCCTCCTCTAATCCCCTAGCATCGAAGTCGACACAGAAGTATGGCTTGGTTTACTTGGAGTGCTGGCCTGTTTTGTTCTGTTTTTGTTTCAGGTGTGAGAGACAGGCCACAGAGCAAGGGAATGGTAGGCTTGGAACTCGGAACACCAGGTCTGGTGTATTGGTACTGAGCTGCTCGATCGAGACCGACAGGAATTTGTTGTTGTACGAGGACTGGTGTGTGTCTGATCAGGAGTTGAAACGAGGAAGAAGGAGATGGCAAGTTGGTTCTCTTTTTTTTTGTTCTTGTATTTACTTCATTTATTGGTATTAGTTTCAGTTCGTGTGCATTAGGTGCTGAAATTGAGTGCAGCTCACCCGGTTAAGCACTCGGAACAAATACAGGAGGTCTCGAGTTCGAGCCTCATCAGGAGCGTTTGCTCCCTTTTCCCTTTTTTTATTTGAAAAGTTATATATGTTTACTTATATATATGTGACTATGTATTATTTCGTGACGTTATTATTATTATTATTATTTTGGTACGAAGTTACATGATGACATCGTTACTTATTCACGACGTCTTAATTTCGTAACGTAACGTTACGCATATGTTCTTTCGTGTTCGTACATATATATATATATGTACTAGATTTAATTGCTCGTATTATAAAACGTGTTACGATTTAATACGTTAAATATTAGGGTATTTCAGAGAGGAGCAATAATACGTATTTTATTTTGAGTTTGGAGCATTATTGTGGCTTGAGCATGAAGAAGAAGGAGGGCTGCCATTGGAGCTCCTCAAAATCACCAGCAAGAGAAGGGAGGAGGGGAAATACAGTGGGGAGAAGAAGAATAAGAAGGAAGGAGAGAGAAGAGGGAAATAGAAGAGAGAGGAGAAAGTGCCTTTTTGTACTTTTTCTTCTTTTCTACTTTGCTTTCTAATTAAAAGAGAGCTAGTTAGTTAAGTGAGGTGCTTAATCACCAGTATAAAAATGGCCCCCTTATATTAATTGGGCAGGGGTTTTTTCATCTTTTTACAAGAAACGCTCCTAAACTCCTGGTTTTGGCACTATTCACTAACCGGGCCCGTTTTCTATATTTTTCTCGTTTCTTTAATTTTAATGGTTCTTAAGCTTCTATTAATATTTAATTTTAGTTATATAGTCAACTATAATTTTTACGGGTCTATCTGACCACTTAAAGTCACGTTTTCGGGTTTTCTCGAAAAACATGCTTTAAGGCTTGTTTGCGTTTTTAACCCACTATATGGATCCATTTTCTTCGGGAATTTTTCCCACATATTATTTAGGCCTTATTAAGCCCTAGTAATCCATCTAGGACCCTAACCTAGGTCATATACCTCTTATGGTTGCGTAACGCTTATTTTTAAGTTTTATGCTTTTTAAGTGTTTCCTCTTTTCTTTTGGTTTTATTTTCTTCACCAATATTCTTTGGGCACTATTAGGCCCTTAAAAATTATATTAGAATAATTTAATCACCACATTTAAGTTTGGGGTATTTCATTAAGTTTATAAAGTAAGAAATTTTAGGGTTAAATCTTGTGAAGTGTTTATGAGGGTGTATTGTTGTTTAATTTTATGTAACATTTTATATAATATGTGTTATTGTATAGACTAATCTAACAAATATTAGTCTCTCCTTATTAATCCCATGAGTTATTGGGCCAGATCTATTGGGCCAAGATCTAAAAGGTTAAACACATGACTTAATTCTATAAAATTTATTGCCTGGGCCTAGAAAATCTGGACCCATATGAATACAACAAGCCTAAACCCGAATGGTCATTATGGAACCATCAAATAAACTGGATGTTTGGACATTGACTAAAAGTTTGACCCATTTTGACCAAATAAATAATGTTGACGGAGCTCAAATGAATGGATTAAGCCATTTACTAAGATCTTTGGGCCATACACAATATTGGACCCAAGAATTTGGCGCATCTCGAAATAATTGAAGACCAACTAACTGTAACTTTTAATTGGACTAGAAAATGAATCCAGAATGGGCTTGATGAATTGGGCTTACTTACAATTTTAATTTCAAATAGAATACTAACCTGACATAATCAGAATTGGTGTAGAGGGATTCAAATGGTATATAAAATTGGGCTAGAGTTATGGGCTAATATAGTCCAGTTCAGGATAGACTAGCAACCAGAATTCAGGTCCATAGTTTTGGGCTAGTGTAACACCCCTACAACGCCCCTACCAACTACCGAAATCGCAGCGGAAATAACCAACCAAATAATAACTAAACGCTTTGGTGTTACAACGCCGTTAACCACCCACGTGGTTAACTGGGCAGAATAAATACAAGTGTATCGGTCTGATGATCAGACTCCCGAGCATAGAACCTAACATCCATATATAAACATAACCAACCATACCGAGTATTTAATTTACATCGCACCTACCAACCGTAAACATCCACCACTGTTTAACAAACGGTACCAAAATGCAATGCCTCGGAAGCACAGGCGCATCCCGGGCTCAACAATCCAAAATAACCAAAGTACATCAACGACCTAGGATCTAGAGCCACTCTGCTTCTTCGATCCTCATCCTGCAATAAAAATATGGAGCCCCCGAGGGGGTCAGCAACCTTTGCTGGTATGGCTAACGCGCAGCCCATCGGCTACCGGGATACGCGCAACCATTTGTCATGATAACATGGCATTCATTTTAAAACATCCAACATATATATATATATACCATAGCATAGCAAGGGAAATTGCATAGCACCATAACAATACATAACACCATAAAATCGGTTCTCACAAGGAACCTTCCACCATAGTTAGTATACATAGTGAGCCTAGGGATTATTGCCAATCCCATGTTAAGCTCGTTACCAACCTCGTTACCGTCCAGTTATATAGAACGGTCAACTGATACCCAAGGAGTGTCGGATATAGTAATCCCAAGCACACCGAAATAACATACGTATGCCCCTGTGGCCCGACGTGAGTCAGTAACTAGCTTTGGATAAGCTAAGGGAAGGTAGAAACCAAATTGGAATACCACCTATACATACACCAAGAGAGCCGAACCGGATATGATATCGACTCCCATCCATCACATGCGTGGCCGGAACAACCGGACTCCTCACTCCCCCGATTAGCACTTGTTAGTGATCACACAATACTTTGTTAAGTCACATACAAGCAAACATTTAGGTCTTGTTAGACAACCAAGGGAAAGGAGTCACAACCTTACAACATCTTAATGTATAACAACTGTAAACTCTTTTCATGCCTTAATCTTATAAGGTCGTAACACACAGAAAAGCAAACAACATCCAAGCCGGTGTAAACCGGTAGACAACAGACTGCAAGAAAACCATACCTCGGTCCTTGCCTCGACTGGTTTCCACCTTGAGAGAATCCTAAACACATTAGTAACGTCGGTTAACTTACGCACTAGTCCATTATTAACATTATCTACTCAACATTACTAGTTTATTTTTATTTTACACTTGTTACAACTTTTCATCCTTTTAATTGCCTTTAAAACCCACCTAACATGTCTTACATAACCTTATAATATCATTACTAACCAACTACCATTTTTAAATAACAATTCCCATCTTAAAACAATAATTTTTGGTCCATACAGTGGCCTGTCCGAACTTGTGTCCGAGCTTCCAAGTTCGGACGCAAGCCGTGACTTTAGACAGAAAACAGACACACGTCCGAACTTATGTCCGGACTTCGGAAGTTCGGACGTGAGCCGAGAAAAATCTAGACAGAAATCCGTGCGTCCGAACATGTGTCCGGACTTCCCAAGTTCGGACACAGTTCGAGGATAATCTTAAGGCTGGGTGGGTACGTCCGAACATGTGTCCGGACTTCCCAAGTTCGGACACTGTTCGCGAGTGAGAATTTCTTTACCCAACAGGGCCTGTCCGAACTTCCACATCCGGACGGACGTTCGGACAAGGCATTATACTCCAATTCCTAAGCCTTTAAACACTTAACCAAATTTCCCCAAGGCCTCCAACACTTATAGCATCCTCTCCTTAAGTTTCTAAGTGGTATTCCTTGTCTATTCTAATCATTATACCAAGACATATCTTCTACACAACATTATTACTTAAACATCATTTCTTACAAACTAAAACTCTTTATGTCATCATTGAAATCTCTTTTTCTAAGCTTACACTTTCTCCTTATTTTACCAAAGTTTGCCTAAGTCCCAATCTAAGTCCAAAATGACTTTGGTATAAACTAAAACCTCAAGATCATGCCTAAGTCCTTATTACACACTAGAACACTTCCTAATTCATCAAAATTCCTTTAAAACATCTTGAACTCCTTATGCATTTCCTAAATTTCGACATAGGTTCTCCTAGCATTTTGTTACACCCAAGTACATTGTTTTCACCACTAATCACACATGAACACCTAAATCACCAAGAACACTCTCACCCACAAAACTTTACTCAAATCACACCACATTACAATATAAAGCATAACTTAAATTGCATGGCACTTAGGCCCTTAAAATGCATGGCTCTTAGGCCCTTAAGGTGCTTAAATCATAAACACTGAATTTCCACAATATATATGCCTTGGACCTGCAATTACATACAACAAGACATATGTTCTTTTACTAGTCTCCTTGAGGACATTACTAGGTCATTCACCATTTGCTCTTTAGGTAGTTTTTAATAAGCATTTATAAGCTCATTTCTCCTAAGGCATTAAACAACATTAGGTTAGTAGATTTACCTCTTTTCCAAACAACTTCCTTCTTGTTTCCTTTAAAAACCGGTAAGGTATTTGATTCTTTGTCAAGTTCTAAACAATATACAAACATTATAATGAGTATTCAAGATATAAGCTTCATCTCATTGTAAACCCTAATTTTACATTGTTTCAAAACATTAATGTAGTTGTTTTACCTTGGTCTTCAAAGAGAGTTTGAATATCTATGAAGAGAGGACTCCACCTAGTCCATGAAAGGTTGAAATGAAGCTAGAACAAAGTCACACAAAGAGCTACATCAATGTGTATTTTCGGTCAACAACAAAACATGGAGGAAACATGATTTTTCTTTGAGATTCCTTACCTAGAAGCAAAGGAGATCAACAACATGTAAAAATACAAGCTCAAGCTCCTTCAATGGTGGAACTCCATGGCACCGAAATGGGGCTCTTGAAGTTTTGAGAAGATAGGAATGAAGAGCTTGATGAGAGGAAGATTGGTGGTCTTAGAATTTGATTTGGACAAGTGAGCTTGATTTAGCAAGTGGTCAAAGATGGAGTTTTTATGGTGGTAGTGGTATTACCGTGAGAGAACAGCAAGAAGGAAGGAAGAAGAAGATTGGGACCGTGGGAAATGAAGGAAAGAAATGAGAATGAGATAGAATTTGCTTTTAAGAAGATATTTATGCTTATAAAGTAAAAGTAGTTATATTAGTCATCTTTATTTGTTTAACAAAATAACAAATGAGTGGTGAGTCACCACACTTAAGAAACCGGCCCCCCTTTATTAATATGAGGGTACTTTAGTCTTTGTTTGTCAATTTAATTACTTATGACAACATATGTTACAAACTAGCTTGTAAAAATCACTATTCACCAAAACAAGGCACTTAGAAGTGAAATTTTTGATTTCCCATTAATATAGCCACCCAAATGTGATACTATATAGTACACATATATATTTAAGAGTAATGATGGACATTTAGCCACTCAAAACTCATTTACAAGACAATTTTTCAAAAATGTGCCTTAAGGCTTCTTAAAGCACATTTTGTGTTTTAACTTGTTTTAAAGCTTGGTTTTCTTTGGTAATTGATTAAATATGTTCATTAGTATATAAATGAGGTCTTGGTAAGTTCATTAGGTCTTAACCAAGCTTATCCCAAGCTTAGAGCACATTTTAGCTCTTATTGACTTTAAAGCACATTTGTGGTTTCTTTTTGTTTAAATTGTTTACTAATGTTTCTAAGACTCTTTTTAGTCTTAGTAAATCATGTTTTACTGTTTAATCAACATTCCAAGGTTTGGGGTATTTCAATCTACCCCCCTTAAAAGAACTTTGTCCCCAAAGTTCACACTTCCCACATATCTTAATATTAGGACACGGGGAACACTTATAAAAACAATACTTCCAAAACATCATTACCAACACAACCATCATACTTACACCACAACGGACTCGAGGTCCAAACCACATAATACCATTCAGACACAACGGTCTGTAACATAACATAGACAATGTATACATATACATGTCGTACACAACCATAACCGAAACGGCTCTACCCCCCTTAAAAAGGGGTACGCCCCGTACCCTATATATATAAACACTAAGAAGCAAACAATGACGGGTGCTTCGCCTTCATCTTATCTTCCAGCTCCCAAGTGGCCTCCTCAACGTCCTGGTTAGACCAGAGGACCTTCACCAGTCTCACGGACTTATGGCGAGTGTCTCGAGTCTTAGTATCCAGAATCTGTATGGGAGTCTCCACTGATCGCATGGTCGGCTCTAAGGTTAGCCTTTCCGGCTGAAGCACATGAGACGGATGAGACATATACTTCTTCAACTGGGACACATGAAATACATCATGTACCTTGCCCAGCTCGGCGGGTAAATCAAGTCTATAAGCTACCGGGCCGATCCGCTCCGTCACAACATAAGGCCCCACATATTTTGGGCTCAATTTGCCTTTCTGGCCAAAACGAAATACTCCCTTCATGGGGGATACTCTCAAAAATACCTGATCGCCCACGGCGAACTCCAGGTCACGTCTGCGCACATCTGCGTACGACTTCTGTCTATCCTGAGCTGCTTTCATGTTAGCCCTTATCTGGCGAACTTCTGCCTGAACTTGCTCAAGGTACTCTGGTCCTATAATGACCGTCTCACTCGACTCATCCCAGCATAATGGTGTGCGGCATGGTCTACCGTACAAGGCCTGGAAGGGAGACATCTTGATCGATGCATGATAACTGTTGTTGTAACTAAACTCGATCAGATGTAACTTATCAATCCAGCTGGTCTGAAAGTCAAGTGCACATGCACGTAGCATATCCTCAAGTGTCTGGATGGTGCGCTCACTCTGACCATCTGTCTGTGGGTGAAATGCTGTGCTCAATTTCAGTTCAGTACCTAGTGCCTCTCGTGTAGACTTCCAATATCTGGATAAGAATCTGGTATCTCTGTCAGATACAATCGTTTTCGGTACACCATGGTGTCTTACAATTTCCTTATCAAAGAGTTCTGCCAATCTTGCCACTTTCCAGGTGTCCTTCATCGGAATGAATCGAGCCACCTTGGTCAGTCGGTCTACCACAACCCAAATCATATTCAGACCTCCCCTTGTAGGCGGAAGCCCTACCACGAAGTCCATTGATATGTCATGGAACTTCCACTCCGGCACTGGCATTGGCTGCACCATACCACCAGGCCGTCGGTGCTCAAACTTGACCTTCTGACAAGTGAGACACCTCAACACATAATCATTCACATCTCTTTTCATTCCAGCCCACCAAAAATATCTTTTCATACCTTTATACATCTTTGAAGCTCCGGGGTGAATCGATGTCGTAGAACAATGGGATTCACTCAATATGCGCTCCTTCAGCTCAGCGCTACTCCTCGGTATACATAATCTGCCATTGAGCCTAATCAGGTCATCATCGTGGAGTCTGAAGTCGTACTTCTGACCCTCGAATGTGCCATCAATAAGCTTCTGTCTAATCTCCACCATGTACTGATCCGTCATCTGAGCACTCCGCACCTCTTCAACCAAGCCAGTATGAGAGACTAGCGAATGGAGAGAGTGTGCTCGGCGACTCAATGCGTCAGCTACCACATTTGCCTTACCCTCCTTATACTGTAAATTGATGTCATAATCATTTAAAAACTCGACCCACCTCCTTTGCCTCATGTTCAACTCTTTCTGAGTGAACAAGTATTTCAAACTCTTGTGGTCGGAATAGATTGTCACGCTTACCCCATACAAATGATGTCGCCATATCTTCAATGCGAAGACGATGGCACCCAATTCTAAGTCGTGGGTGGGGTAGTTCTCCTCATGTTTCTTCAGCTGTCGGGAGGCGTAAGCTACGACCTTCCCGTGTTGCATCAACACACAACCCATTCCCCTGCCTGATGCGTCGCAATAGACCTCAAAACCATCTGGACCGTCTGGCAATGTCAGAACCGGTGCAGATGTCAGAGCATCCTTGAGACTCGTGAAATCACTCTCACAGTCGACTGTCCACTCGAATGGTGCATCCTTTTTCATCAAGGAAGTCATCGGCTTCGAGACACTGGAGAAGTTTCTCAAAACCTCCTAAAATAACCTGCCAGACCGAGGAAGCTCCTGATATCGGTAACTGTCTTCGGCCTAGGCCAGGTGCGCACTGCATCTATCTTTGCCGGATCAACAGCGATCCCGGCCTCAGAAATCACATGTCCAAGGAAAGATACTTGGTTCAACCAAAATTCACACTTAGAAAATTTAGCATACAGCTGATTTTTCCTCAACGTTTGCAACACATCTCTCAGGTGGCTTTCATGCTCACCTCTCGATTTCGAATACACAAGTATGTCATCGATGAAGACTACCACTGATTTGTCCAACTGATCTTGGAACAAACGGTTCATTAAATCCATGAACTTTGCTGGTGCATTTGACAAGCCAAACGGCATAACTGTGAACTCATAATGCCCATACCTAGTTCTGAATGCTGTCTTTTCGATATCGTTGTCACGGATGGCAATCTGGTATCCGGAACGTAAGTCTATCTTGGAGAATACTGATGCTCCCCTCAGCTGATCAAATAGATCGTCGATGCGTGGTAAAGGGTAACGGTTCTTCACCGTAACAGCATTCAGCTCCCGATAATCAATACACAGGCGGAGGCTACCGTCCTTCTTCTTCACGAAGAGGACCGGCGCTCCCCATGGTGAAACACTAGGGCGGACAAAGCCCTTGTCGAGTAGGTCTCTCAGCTGCTCCTTGAGCTCTGTCATCTCTGCTGGAGCCATACGATAAGGCGCTTTTGCAATGGGTCCGGTGCCCGGAACTAGATCAATCTCAAACTCAACCTCTCGTGCTGGCGGCATGCCCGGCAGTTCCTTAGGAAATACATCAGGAAACTCCGACACTACCGGCACATCTGGGCTAAACTCAGGGTCTCTCTCTATGTCCTGGACACAGCAGAGGTATACATCATTTCCTCGTCGCAACTCACGATACATGGCCATGGCGGTGATGATCTGTGTCGAAGGCTCCCTGGGCCTCTAGCGGTATGATATGGTAACCCCAGATGGACTCCGAAGAAGCAGTCGATGCTCGGCACATAGGATTCTACCCTTGTACCGCTCCAACCAGTTCATCCCGACAATCACATCAAAACCTAGTCCGTCGAACTCTATCAAGTCGATCGGAAACTCCTCATCCATGATTCGAACAACAGCATCTCGGTAGTAGCGGGTACACCTGATCCGCTCTTTCGACGGGAGAGTGACCACGAAGTCTGGCATCTCTTCACCGTCTAACCCCAGCCTCTTCGCAAATGATAGCGAAATGAATGTGTGTGAGGCTCCAGAGTCGAACAAGATCGATGCATCCACGCCATTCACTGGAAAGGTACCGGTGAGGATTGTGCCGCTCTTGCCGGCTTCTGCCTTATTGCAGACACTCAGTATACCTCCCGTTCCGAGTGCACAGCCTAATTCATTGGCAAACTAGTAAGTATTGGGTAACAACACGGTTTATATGTTTCAAACAACTCCATTTTATTCATTAACACACTCTTTTTACAACATTCATTGGCTTATACTGTCGATGATTTACACTTACAACATCCTTAATACACACTGGTTATCACATCACATAATTATACAAGGCTTAAAACTGTCTGAAGGTCAAATTCAAACGTCCGGGTTTCATGTGTGGCATTGATCACTGCCGACGGTGCGGTATTCAGTTTGATCTTTCTGATGCCATGGTATAGCATTCTTGATTGCCCATCCATGATTAATACATCTCCCGATTTCAACAGTAGCTTCTTTGCGAGGTCAGTACGCTTCTGCTCGCCATACACAAACACTGCGGTATCACCAATGGACCAAGACACCACGGGTACTCCCTTACTTAGAGACTCGGGTGACTCGTCCTTGTCTTGGTGTAACCCTAACCGTCCACCTTTCTGGTAGAAGTTCACAACACATAAGTCTGCTTCCACGTTCGGAATCGGTTCCGATTCAAGTTGCTGAGCAATTCCCACGGTGTGGTTAACAACTGCAAGGAACTCCTCAGGTACACCTGGTACAGTTGCTCCGTCTTCAGCTCGCACATCCTGATATGACTTGGTGTAGGGATTCCAGTCCTTACCCATGCACATCATCTTCAGCTTCATCTTCGAACCGCTCGGGTATTCGGGTGTGTAGAAACCTCCTGGTGCTGCTCCAAGTTCGTTGCAACGCCTGATGATGTGGATTTGTGCTTCCGGTGTCAGGTATCCATTTAAGAGTATCATACCTGGTTGGATAACCTGACATTGCTCCAGTGGGAATTCGGTGATGCTGATGGTGGTCTCTTCAGGGTTTGGTGTGGGCGGGATTGGATAACAGATATTGAAGGTTCCTAGGTTTTCCACATTGTCTAATTTAGGTATCTCTCACATCGTTATTTAACTCATTACTTATATGGTTGTACATTAGACTCACTAATACAACACTCATGCATGAAATGCGGTAAGCAATCACTTTTTCATTTAACAGTTTAGGCGGTACCTGGTCTCGAAGAGGATCCTGGTGCCTCAGACCGGTCCACCACATTCAGGGCGGCCTTGCCGGACCCCGTACCCTTCCCCTTCTGGGATTCAGTGTACTTCTTGTCAGAAGATTGCTGGATGATCGCCTTCGGGCTTTCGGTGGTCGTGGTAGTATTACCCTTCCACTGCCCCTTTGGCTTATAGTTCCTGCTGTTGGGGTTCGTCCAACACTCAAATTCGCGGTGCCCCATCTTCTGGCAGTGATGACACCTCACATCATTCCCCTTGCAGTCTTTGCCGGGGTGGTCTCCATTGCACCACTTACAGTAAAAGTGGCGCTCCGGTCCAGAACCCGCGCTAGCTGCTACAACAACACACAATCAATACTCATTTTCCATCTTAACAACATACACCTTAACTAGATAAACATGGTTAAGTAATTACCCTTAGGCGGGTAGGAGCGTAGAGGCTTTGCCGCATACGCATACGTGAGCTTCAGTGGCTCATCAGCTGTGGTGGTCTGGGCTTGGCCCTTGTCACCCTGGTACTGACCCTTCTGGGGCTGAGGGTAGGGTTTCTTCTTCTTTCCTCCCCCATACCCTTGCTGACTCTGGCCCTCGTTGGTGGCCTTGCGCTTGTGCGCATTCTCCTCGTCCCTCAGACGGACGGTTTTCAACCTTAGCAGCGGCATGATAGCACCCTGAATTTTAGGATGTCAGTCATGCCCCGCAAAAACAACTTACCAACTCACATTAACATTCACTCATGGTATAAATTGATTCTCAACGTGGTACTCTAATTACCTGCAAGGTAGTGTACTCAGCTGGCCCCATCCCGTAGCGGAGACGGTGGCTAAGTCCATTGTAGAACCGGTTCACCAACACTCGATTCGAATACCCAAGGTCTGGTAACAGGTGGATAAGGCCGGTGAATGCGGTGTAGTAGTCATCAACCGACATCTTATCCCCCTGCCTCAGACTATCCAGCTCGAGGCGCTTGGCCTCCTGCACATGTACAGGGTAATACTTGGCTCGCAGTAGAGCCGTGTACTCCCTCCAACCAAACTCAGGATCATCCATCCTGTCCTCTTTCACCAACTTCCACCAACTCTGTGCTGTACCCTTCAAGTAGTAAGCGGCAAGACGGACCTTAGCTTCAGCAGGTACTGCCAAGGTCTCGTAGGCGGTCTCCAGTTCGGAGATGTACGCCTCTAGCTTTCGAGGATCAGTCTCCCCATTGAATGATGGCGGTCTCAGATCAGCCAACGCCTTGACCCAATTGGTCTCTCGTGGCGGTGGGGGTGGTGGCTGAACTCCGGGCTGTTGCCCTTGCTGTATAGCAGCAACCAAATCGGGTACCAACTGGGCTACGGCGGCTGCAACTGCCTCAGCCATAGTCTGTGCCGTAGTATCATCGCCCAGGTCACCCATACCTCCAGTACCGCGCCCGCGGCCTCTACCTCGTGGTCTACCTGCCATCTGTATTCATATGAACATCTCATTAGCATTATGCTTGCACACTTATCGGTCCAATGATTATAACGTCTTCCCGACAACCAGGTAATTCCACACTTAGTTAGTGGTTAACCCTTCCAAATCTGTTCACTTAGGTATCTGTAGTTAGGTTTCCTAACTCGGTATATCCCTAAGCTCGGTATTCTAGTCATCAGAGCGATACTTCGCTCTGATACCACTTTTTGTAACACCCCTACAATGCCCCTACCAACTACCGAAATCGCAGCGGAAATAACCAACCAAATAATAACTAAACGCTTTGGTGTTACAACGCCGTTAACCACCCACGTGGTTAACTAGGCAGAATAAATACAAGTGTATCGGTCTGATGATCAGACTCCCGAGCATAGAACTTAACATCCATATAAAACATAACCAACCATACCGAGTATTAATTTACATCACACCTACCAACCGTAAACATCCACCACTGTTTAACAAACGGTACCAAAATGCAATGCCTCGGAAGCACAGGCGCATCCCGGGCTCAACAATCCAAAATAACCAAAGTACATCAACGACCTAGGATCTAGAGCCACTCTGCTTCTTCGATCCTCATCCTGCAATAAAATATGGAGCCCCCGAGGGGGTCAGCAACCTTTGCTGGTATGCTAACGCGCAGCCCATCGGCTACCGGGATACGCGCAACCATTGTCATGATAACATGGCATTCATTTTAAAACATCCAACATATATATATATATACCATAGCATAGCAAGGGAATTTGCATAGCACCACACAATACATAACACCATAAAATCGGTTCTCACAAGGAACCTTCCACCATAGTTAGTATACATAGTGAGCCTAGGGATTATTGCCAATCCCATGTTAAGCTCGTTACCAACCTCGTTACCGTCCAGTTATATAGAACGGTTAACTTATACCCAAGGTGTGTCGGATATAGTAATCCCAAGCACACCGAAATAACATACGTATGCCCCTGTGGCCCGACGTGAGTCAGTAACTAGCTTTGGATAAGCTAAGGGAAGGTAGAAACCAAATTGGAATACCACCTATACATACACCAAGAGAGCCGAACCGGATATGATATCGACTCCCATCCATCACACGCGTGGCAGGAACAACCGGACTCCTCACTCCCCCGATTAGCACTTGTTAGTGATCACACAATACTTTGTTAAGTCACATACAAGCAAACATTTAGGTCTTGTTAGACAACCAAGGGAAAGGAGTCACAACCTTACAACATCTTAATGTATAACAACTGTAAACTCTTTTCATGCCTTAATCTTATAAGGTCGTAACACACAGAAAAGCAAACAACATCCAAGCCGGTGTAAACCGGTAGACAACAGACTGCAAGAAAACCATACCTCGGTCCTTGCCTCGACTGGTTTCCACCTTGAGAGAATCCTAAACACATTAGTAACGTCGGTTAATTACGCACTAGTCCATTATTAACATTATCTACTCAACATTACTAGTTTATTTTTATTTTACACTTGTTACAACTTTTCATCCTTTTAATTGCCTTTAAAACCCACCTAACATGTCTTACATAACCTTATAATATCATTACTAACCAACTACCATTTTTAAATAACAATTCCCATCTTAAAACAATAATTTTTGGTCCATACAGTGGCCTGTCCGAACTTGTGTCCGAGCTTCCAAGTTCGGACGCAAGCCGTGACTTTAGACAGAAAACAGACACACGTCCGAACTTATGTCCGGACTTCGGAAGTTCGGACGTGAGCCGAGAAAAATCTAGACAGAAATCCGTGCGTCCGAACATGTGTCCGGACTTCCCAAGTTCGGACACAGTTCGAGGATAATCTTAAGGCTGGGTGGGTACGTCCGAACATGTGTCCGGACTTCCCAAGTTCGGACACTGTTCGCGAGTGAGAATTTCTTTACCCAACAGGGCCTGTCCGAACTTCCACATCCGGACGGACGTTCGGACAAGGCATTATACTCCAATTCCTAAGCCTTTAAACACTTAACCAAATTTCCCCAAGGCCTCCAACACTTATAGCATCCTCTCCTTAAGTTTCTAAGTGGTATTCCTTGTCTATTCTAATCATTATACCAAGACATATCTTCTACACAACATTATTACTTAAACATCATTTCTTACAAACTAAAACTCTTTATGTCATCATTGAAATCTCTTTTTCTAAGCTTACACTTTCTCCTTATTTTACCAAAGTTTGCCTAAGTCCCAATCTAAGTCCAAAATGACTTTGGTATAAACTAAAACCTCAAGATCATGCCTAAGTCCTTATTACACACTAGAACACTTCCTAATTCATCAAAATTCCTTTAAAACATCTTGAACTCCTTATGCATTTCCTAAATTTCGACATAGGTTCTCCTAGCATTTTGTTACACCCAAGTACATTGTTTTCACCACTAATCACACATGAACCTAAATCACCAAGAACACTCTCACCCACAAAACTTTACTCAAATCACACCACATTACAATATAAAGCATAACTTAAATTGCATGGCACTTAGGCCCTTAAAATGCATGGCTCTTAGGCCCTTAAGGTGCTTAAATCATAACACTGAATTTCCACAATATATGCCTTGGACCTGCAATTACATACAACAAGACATATGTTCTTTTACTAGTCTCCTTGAGGACATTACTAGGTCCTTCACCATTTGCTCTTTAGGTAGTTTTTAATAAGCATTTATAAGCTCATTTCTCCTAAGGCATTAAACAACATTAGGTTAGTAGATTTACCTCTTTTCCAAACAACTTCCTTCTTGTTTCCTTTAAAAACCGGTAAGGTATTTGATTCTTTGTCAAGTTCTAAACAATATACAAACATTATAATGAGTATTCAAGCTATAAGCTTCATCTCATTGTAAACCCTAATTTTACATTGTTTCAAAACATTAATGTAGTTGTTTTACCTTGGTCTTTGAAGAGAGTTTGAATATCTATGAAGAGAGGACTCCACCTAGTCCATGAAAGGTTGAAATGAAGCTAGAACAAAGTCACACAAAGAGCTACATCAATGTGTATTTTCGGTCAACAACAAAACATGGAGGAAACATGATTTTTCTTTGAGATTCCTTACCTAGAAGCAAAGGAGATCAACAACATGTAAAAATACAAGCTCAAGCTCCTTCAATGGTGGAACTCCATGGCACCGAAATGGGGCTCTTGAAGTTTTGAGAAGATAGGAATGAAGAGCTTGATGAGAGGAAGAGATTGGTGGTCTTAGAATTTGATTTGGACAAGTGAGCTTGATTTAGCAAGTGGTCAAAGATGGAGTTTTTATGGTGGTAGTGGTATTACCGTGAGAGAACAGCAAGAAGGAAGAAGAAGAAGATTGGGACCGTGGGAAATGAAGGAAAGAAGAGAATGAGATAGAATTTGCTTTTAAGAAGATATTTATGCTTATAAAGTAAAAGTAGTTATATTAGTCATCTTTATTTGTTTAACAAAATAACAAATGAGTGGTGAGTCACCACACTTAAGAAACCGGCCCCCCTTTATTAATATGAGGGTACTTTAGTCTTTGTTTTATCAATTTAATTACTTATGACAACATATGTTACAAACTAGCTTGTAAAAATCACTATTCACCAAAACAAGGCACTTAGAAGTGAAATTTTTGATTTCCCATTAATATAGCCACCCAAATGTGATACTATATAGTACACATATATATTTAAGAGTAATGATGGACATTTAGCCACTCAAAACTCATTTACAAGACAATTTTTCAAAAATGTGCCCTAAGGCTTCTTAAAGCACATTTTGTGTTTTAACTTGTTTTAAAGCTTGGTTTTCTTTGGTAATTGATTAAATATGTTCATTAGTATATAAATGAGGTCTTGGTAAGTTCATTAGGTCTTAACCAAGCTTATCCCAAGCTTAGAGCACATTTTAGCTCTTATTGACTTTAAAGCACATTTGTGGTTTCTTTTTGTTTAAATTGTTTACTAATGTTTCTAAGACTCTTTTTAGTCTTAGTAAATCATGTTTTACTGTTTAATCAACATTCCAAGGTTTGGGGTATTTCAGCTAGGAATATTCCTAATCACTTTTAATCTAGGATATAATTAAAATGGATTGGATATTATGGAATATGGGTTGAATCTGATTGGGTCTAACTCACATGGACCTCTAGATAGTGATTTAAGACTTATATGGAAACTAAGTTGTAATCCTTATATGGATTTGATAATAATAGAATTATAGTTATGTAACAAAGATAAAGCAAAGTCTAATTTATACGTGTTAACTGTAAATAAGTCAAGGATTTTATTTATTAAAAGGGTAAGCATTTTAACAAACTGAACCTAAGAGTAGAATATTTTTAGGAAACCTTGTTAAACGAAATAGCGAACTGTAAATTTCACTCGGTGGAACAGAGAAGGGAAAAAAATAATATGCCTTGAACTAAGGCTAGTGAAAAATTAACAATTATATTTCCTTTGTAATATAGGATTCATATAATGGAATGTACATGGTTAGATCGGGATACTTGGAAGCAGTCATCTAAGACATCAGTTTAAGCTGCTTATTCCAGGCATGTTGTTATGTAATCCGAATGGCCTCGAGGGTCACCTTGGGTCCGGATGTGTGAAATTGTATGATAAGAAGATATGGATGTTTGCAATGTTTTGTCTATTGTGATATGATGAATGTGTGACCTGATATTATCCTGTTGTTGAACAAAGATATGGATGCTTGCAATGTTTGGTCTATTAGAATATGCTGAATGTGTGACCTGATATTATCCTGTTGTTGAACTTGGTATTTTAAGTGAATTGAGTTGGGACAAGTACTACGATATATGTACACAATTTATAAGTAAACATAAGAAGTATACTACCATTGAGAGAATGAGAAATGTGGGATAAGTTATCTATAAGATTTAGGAATAACCTAAGAAAATTTCTTAGGTAATGCGATGGAAAGACCATAATCAAAAGACATATATGGAAATAGGATATGAAATCCATTATGTGAGATTCCCTAAGAATAATTCTTACATAAAGATACTGGGGGAAAAAGTCTATAAACATGGTGCAGATGGATCACCAATATCCATACTAGAGTTTAGATTAATATAATCTGGGTTATTGATTATTGGGGAGAAATCCAAGATGTTCTTGTAGCGCATTGTGATCATAGTGGATTACCGAGATCGAACTCGCTCCAAGTATTGGTAAGTCCAACGATTCGATTGATCCTAGGTGAGTTCACCCCTTCTGGCCCTGGCTACTGCTGTAGCACTACCCCACCTTATAATAGAGGATGTGCCATCTTCTAACATGATGGTACTTGAGGGTTATGGGATGAGAGAGATGAACTTCTATAATACTGAAATAAGATGATTATTTACTAGAAGAGAAAAATGAGAAGATTATGAAATTTAGAAATTCTATAAAAGATAACAAGCAAGGCCTGAAGTTATGAGGAATGAATAAGTTTGAATTAGTTATGAAATTTCTGTTGTATGATTAACTTATACGCGTGACTATCTGTGTGAATGATTACTTTTTATTGAGTAGATATTATGAATGTCATAGCCTGGATGATTTGAATATTCTTGCTATATGTTATTGATTTGTTGATAAATTGGTAGATATATGTAAAATGGAATGCAAGTTAACTTCGACCAAAAATCAAAGAGTGGTATGAAGGTGCAAGAGGGTTTCATAATAGAATACTCAGTAGTTGGGCTGACCCCTTCAACAAAAATTTTTACAGGTTGATAAGTGGTGAAATAATGTAATTATAAGGTCTTTATTTACCATTATTTCATGCAACTATTGACCTATTTCACCACTTTATAGAGCATTTCATTAGTATAAGTGAACTTATACAATTTGGTTATAATATAGGTAAAAGCTCACTTGAGCATGATTTTGGAGACTCCCAAGACATTGTGGCCAAGCATTATTGCCATGAGGAGTGCGCCAAGAAAAATGGGTCGAATGGAGAAGATTTCGATGTGGCAAAACCGTTTCTGGTGAAGACCTACCCAATTGATCGCCCCTGTGGGCCGGTCGAAAGTTGAAGTTTCTCTTCTAGTCCAGACTGCCCCAGCCGACCGCCCCTGTGGGGGAAAATTGTAGGGAAAACTATACAAAATGAATAGAATAATAAACTAATCCTACAACTCTACTACGGGTAGTAAACAATTCCCGGTCGGAGTACAGCGTGAGCAAATTACGACCGAGAGTATCGAACCCAAGGGAATTATAGAAAACTAGTCCTAATCCCGATAATTACCTATTCTATAATAATAGGGGGGAATGTAAATGACAAATAATTAACTAAAATCCTAACTAAATACGAGGTATAGGATTACATCAACCCAAGCACCAATATGATCACGCAATGCAACTTCAAGACACAAACTTAACCAACCAACATGAATGCGCCAGGCATCCTGCCGAACACCAGATGCACGGCATATTCAAAATGTTGAATGTGCCGGACAAAGGAGACCCGGCAGTTCACCCGGCACGTTCAATTGTAAATGCCACTCTCTTTCTTCGGATGTGAACACAAGAAACTCACTACCCTTTATCGAATCGAGCAAATCATGCCACGAAACTAACAAGATAATGGGGGAAGATGGGTTAATTCGAAATCTTAGATCTTGCTCCCACTGAGGTGCAGAAGACAACGTTAAAGACCACTAAGATCTATCTAACCTATCCTACTCTTGGACTTTTCTTCCTTGAATAGAATTTGCATAAAGAGAATGAGTGATCAACTAATTCACTTGCAATAAGAACCAAAATCTTAATGAATGCTTGAAATTGTATTAAAATAATCATAGTGTTACAAGGAAAGAATTCATCCCTAACCAATAACTAGCAAGGATTCCTACTTCACCATCCACTCAAATAAAGAAGAAATACATAAGGGAGAAGGAGATTGGTCATAGCCTTAACCTTGACAAAGATCTTCTCTTCTTCTTCGTGGATGGATCCGTAGAAATGCCTTGGACACCAACAATGGAATGTGGGTGGAAATGACGTGTGGATGGCGTGTATAGATATGTTGGGATGTGTTGATTGATGCAGACTCTCGACCTATTTATAAGCCTCAATCTTGATGTTTTTTGGGCGTCGTGCCGGATCAGGAGTAGTCGGCACATGTGGAAAACGTGTCAACTGCTCAACGGTCGAAACCGCCAATTCTATGCGAAACAGTGCATATGCCGGACAAGAGATGCTCGGCATCATACCCGGCACCAGCCAAAATACCAACGGTCAATAACTGCCATCATTTGGTCAACCGTGGCGACTCTTCACTTATGCCGGATGGGATGTACCCAGCATTGTGCCCGGCAAAGCTTATTTTCTGTTCTACGCTCGTGCCGTGCAGGAGCTACCTGGCCTTATGTCCGGCATCTTGGTTAGAGATTATTTCCTTGTATGAAAAACATGTAAAAACATAAATCCGAACAAATAATAGACTTTATATAAAATATAACATAAATACTAACTAATTAACCTTATTTAGACTAAATTATCTATAAATCTAATGCATAAAATATGATAAGTCTGCGGCTTATCAGTCGCTCACGTGTTTTCTCTTCTACACTGGACCGCCTCAGGTCGACCGCCCATAGCCCACAGGGGCAGTCGGAACGGGTTTTGCCCAGAATTCAGTTTTAAAATCGGGAAACTTGGACACACTTACACACTTTTGATTCCACACTTCCACATTGGAGAACATATAGAGAGAGGGTGAAAAAGAGAAGAAAGAAGATGAGAAAGAAGAGAAATAAGAGAAGAAGGAAGAGTTCACCTTTTCTAAAGCTTCCAAGCTCCATTAATGGCTTCTCTTTACTCTTTTCTAGCTTTTCTCTTCTCTAGGTTTGAGTAAATATTCATTGTGCTGTGGGATGGATTTTTGACCCTAAACCCTTGAATATGCTTGTGAATATCACTTAAATTGATCTCTTAATTGCATTTGTGGTGAACCCTTTTCTACAATTTGATTTTGAGTTTGGGTTTGTGACCAATCAGAGAGAGAACCCTTAATTTATACCTCTAGGGTTAGTGGGTATAATTTGGGGCTTTTATCTAGAACTTTCTTAATGCTATCTAGTGAGTTCAACCCTAATTAGTTTTGAAGGTTAAAATTAACTAGATAAGATTTATCCCATCTTTGGTTTAGAGGGTTATTTCTCTTCTTCTAAAAGACAACTATGGTGTAAAAGAATTACAAGTATATTTAGGAGGTTTAGGTGATTTCCAAAGTCCCAAAGTACTCCTCCATCTAATCTAACAAACTATCATCTTTAGTTTATTTATTGTTCTTTCAATTGCTCAATCAACACAATCAAGCTTGCCACCGGCTAAATCCCCATTTACTATTTTTGTTTCATTAACTAGATCATAGAGACTAGGTTGATTGAACTAATTTCCTTGTGGATACGACACTTGTTGTACTATATTGATTATGTGCACTTGCCTATTCCTTGCATTGATTTATATACTTTGGTATATTGTTTTTGCCCAACACAAGTGCATAGATGGAGACACGAAGATGGAAAGCGGGGATCGAGTAGAAATTATTTTGATTTTTGGGAAATATTTTGAGGTAGATTGTAATTGCTCACATTCATGGTTAAGTATGTAAATGTGGGTTGATTATTTTCCTAACACTATCTTTGTCATCATAGCGTTTGTTTAAATTTTTGGTAGCCTTATTGCGCACATGAGTGCGTGAAGGTTGTAACATGCCCTATTGGTTGATTGTTTTCGATACGATATTTTGTCTATTAGATGGTTTGATTAAGGCAAATACCGGGGTTTATTAAATTAAGTAGGATTATGAGGTAGGGATGTTACTGTAACAGCAAGGAGAACCCTTGTTCCTCATCGTTCTCACTCAATATATTCACGCTAGATTGATTATTAGTGATTATTGGCAACTAAAGACGATTTTCTTCTTCTTCAAGCCTCATTATGAGCTAGAGACATCCATCTTTCTCCACCATTTTTACTATTCACATCTGGTAAGGTTTTGTCGATTGCACACTCTTAAACTTGTTTTTAGGCTTAAGTCCTTCATTAAAGCTTCATATCATGTTAAAGCCTTGAGTTTGAACTACTTATTGTTGGTTTTTGTGGAAGTTGAATTTTGAGTTCTTCCCCTGGCCTTCTATAACCGAAAATGAACTTTGAAATGGGGGAGGGGGTTCTATTTTTTATTGTTATTTGGTGTTTTAAAATATTTAGTGACATCAAAGGAGTATAAATAAAAGTTTAGATGTAACACCCCAACTACCACCGTACACATAACATCAAACTGCAGCGGAAAATTCAACTCATCACATTACTTATTTCAATGGTGTTACACGCCGTTAACCACCCACGTGGCTAACAAGGCTAATACATGTACTTTGTATCGGTCTGATGGACTAGATTCCCAAGCAACTACACGTTACAATTGCTTCCCTTAACAACAACCCATATACTTTATACATTCCAACCGTACCGAGTATTTACAAACTAATGCCGATAACAATTTCGGTCTTACTACACCTACAATGCTTACGCCATTTAAATGGCTACCCATGTATAAACATCTACCCCGTCCTACTCTCGAACGGCTTCCAGCTCCTTGTACCTGAAATAGAAAAGGAGAGAAAGGGTGGCCCCCAAGGGGCTCAGCACCTTTGCTGGTATGGTAATCCCGCAGCCCACATGCTACCGGGCCACGCACAACTAATTGTCGTCTTAGCATGCGATTGATTATATTTAAATCATGCATGCACTGTAAACACACAACACAAAACGTTTCGCCTCAATGGGCTCAACAAACGGATAATACATCCTTACTTGATGAGTCACTCGTGGTATGCATTATCCCTAGAGTGTTCCTCCTCTAACGGAGCTACTTCCTTAATAGACGACACTTACCCTTAAATCGGGTTATCCTTAAACGCCTCTTGTCACAAACTGGGATTCATTTCCATGATCCACACACTCCATATCTTACAACATATCACATTCCTCACATAACAAAACATAACGACACTTTTCTCGTTTCGACGCACACATGATAACATCGAATTCATTTTAAACATCCAACATATATATACCATAGCATAGCAAGGGAAATTGCATAGCACAACAACAATACATAACACCATAAAATCGGTTCTCACAAGGAACCTTCCACCATAGTTAGTACACATAGTGAGCCTAGAGATTATTGCCAATCCCATGTTAAGCTCGTTACCAACCTCGTTACCGTCCAGTTATATCGAACGGTTAACTTATACCCAAGGTGTGTCGGATATAGTAATCCCAAGCACACCGAAATAACATTCGTATGCCCCTGTGGCCCGACGTGAGTCAGTAACTAGCTTTGGATAAGCTAAGGGAAGGTAGAAACCAAATTGGAATACAACCTATACATACACCAAGAGAGCCGAACCGGATATGACATCGACTCCCGTCCTCACACGCGTGGCCGGAACATACCGGACTCCTCACTTCCCCGGTTAGCACTTGTTAGTGATCACACAATGTATTGTTAAGTCACACACAAGCAAGTGTTTAGGTCTTGTTAGACACACCAAGGGAAAGGAGTCACAATGTTACAACACCATAATATATAACAAACATAAACTCTTTTCATGCCTTAATCTTACAAGGTCATTAACAATCAGAAAAAACCAGTGGCATACAAGTCGGGTAATCCGGTAGGACACAGGTTGCAAGAAAACCATACCTGTCACCGGAGTCCACTTTACCACGTCCACTTATGTTCCTCGAGCAATTCTCGAACAACTGTTAACATCACATGTGTTTTTATTAACATCGGGGTTGCTTGATTATTTAATATCTAATGCTTATAATTTTTCCCCGTTAACTTAGTTAAATAACTTGACATCTTCAACTTATTTACTCTCACATTTAAATACAACTTTCCACCCACCAAATTGTGACTATAACTCGCCTGACATGTCCTACACATCCTTATACATCATTATCCATCAATCCCCATCATTAGACATCCTTTAATAACCTAAAACAACAATTTTAGAGTGGTCCGGGACTTGGTCCTTACCTTAAGTCCCGGACCAACACTTACAGAGACTCTCGGCCATTTTTAATAGGGTGGTCCGGGACCTTGTACTCACCCCAAGTCCCGGACCCAAGCTACAGAATGCTATATTTGCATTTTTTCCTAACCTTGTTGCACTATTTCTCCACCTCCATAAATTACCCAAACTTCATACATGAACTTGGGCATATCCTAATACCAAAACATCACTTCGATTCTCCTTACAACCTTGTCTTGTTTTTTTTTTTACATAATTTTGGGCCGTCCGACCCACCGTCCGACCCACAGCTGGGTCGGACCGTTCCAGAAACTTTTCTCGTCTGCTAAAATATTCACGTCCGACCCATGTCCAACCCAACCATCTGGGTCGGACCATTCCAGAGACTTAGAGCACACATGTCCGACCCATGTCCTACCCAAGACCTCTGGGTCGGACCATTCCAGAAACATCAACAGGTGACTTAACAGAGGCTGTCCGACCCACCCTGGGTCGGACCACTGGGTCGGACAACATCAGAAGTTGTCCAAAACTTGTCAAACTTTCTCCAAACTTTTCCTCAAGCCTCCTAATGTGTTCTAACATCATTTGGCACCCTTAACCCTTCATATAACATCCATAAAACTCATTTTATAACTCCTTCAACACTTACTCTCTTCTTACCAAAATTCCTAACACTTATATTGTTTTCTCCTTAAGATTTCTAAGTGGTATTTTACCTATAATGTCCACTATACCAAGGTGTTTCCTCTACACCTTAACATCTCCTCAAAATCACTTCAATACATGTTTTCTTCCCAAATAAAACATTTGTTCACCTTTCACACTTCCTAGTTCACCAAAACTTACTTAAAACACTTAGAACTTCTTACACATTTTCCAAATTTTGCCATAGCTTCTCTTGTATATACTCACATCCAAACACTTAGGTTTTTACCTTATTTCATTCAAGAACACCTAAAATCCATCAAACACATTTTTATACACAAACTTCACACATTTAGCACTACATCACAATATAGTGCATAACTTAAATTGCTTGGCACTTAGGCCCTTAAATAACATGGCTCTTAGGCCCTTAAGTTGCTTAAACCATAAACACTGAATTTCCCACATATATATAAGCCTTTGACCTGCAATTACACACACCAAGACATATGTTCTTTACTAGTCTCCTTGAGAACACCTTACTAAGTCATTCACCATTTGCTCTTTAGGTTGTTTTAGCAAGCATTATAAGCTCATTTCTCCTAAGGCATTAAACCACATTGAGATAGCATATTTACCTCTTTTCCACACAAACTTCTTTCTTGTTTCCTTATAAAACCGGTAAGGCATTTCATTCCTTGTCAACAACTAAACAATATACCAACATTGAAATGAGTATATAAGCTTTAAGCTTCATCTCATTGTAAACCCTAGTTACATATATTGTTTTAACACATCAAGGTAATTGTTTTACCTTTGAATGGAAAGAGAGCTTGAATGAGTATCAAGAGAGGACTCCTCCTAGCCCTTGGAAGATTCAAATGAAGCTAAAACAAGACAAGAGAAGACACCATTACTAGGTGCATTTTCGGCCAACACCAAAAATGAAGGAAATGGAGTTTTCTTTGGTTTTTCCTTACCTTGAAGCAAAGGTGATCAACAAGGCATAAAAATATAAGCTCAAGCTCCTTCCATGGAATTTCTCCTTGGCACCGAAATGGTGGTTTTGATGATTTGAAAAGACAATGTTGTAGAGCTTGCTCCAACTAAGAGAACGGTAGTCTCGGAATTAAATTCGGAGCATGGAGTCATAAGTTACAAGTGAAGGAAGATGAAGAATGAGATGGTTCTGTTGGAAACCGATGGAGAGAGGAGGAAGAAGACGTTGGAAGTGAAGGGAAATGAGAGAATGAAGATAAAACTTGCTTTTGGAGATATTTAAGCTAAAAGCAAATAGTATTTTTGCTTTGTCATTACTTAACTTATTTATTTGTTCAAATGTGGTGAGTCACACATGAAAACCGGCCCCTTATATCACCTAGGGGTATAATAGTCTTTGTTGACCAATTAAATTACTTATAACCACATATGTTACAAACTAGCTTATTAAAGTTACTATTCATGAAAACAAGGCACATAGAAGTGAAATTTTTTATTTCATATTGATATAGCCACCCAAATGTGATACTATATAGTACACATATATATTTAAGAGTAATTATGGACATTTAGCCATTCAAAACTCATTTACAAGACAATTTTTCAAAAATGTGCTTTAAGACTCCTTAAAGCACTTTTTGTGTTTTAACTTGTTTTCAAGCTTGGTTTTCTTTGGTAATTGATTTAATATGCTCATTAACATATTTATAAGGTATAGGTATGACCATTAGGTCTTATACAAATTTATCCCAAGCTTAGAGCACATTTTAGCCCATATTGACCTTAAGGTGTTTATTTGTGTTTTGTTTGGTTTCATTGTCTACCAAGGTTTCCTAAGGACTTAATTAGCCTTATAAAATCATAATTGAATATTATTAAATCTTGGTAGGCTCTTTGGGTCCTAACCAAGTTCTCTCCAAGCTTAGAGCATGTTTTTGCTCAAACTGTGTCTTAGTGTTTTATTGTGTTTTACCAAGGTTTAAATGGTTCATTGATGTCTCTAAGGCACTTCTTAGCCTTTAAATACCATAGTTTAACATTTAAACAACATACCAAGGTTTGGGGTATTTCAATCTACCCCCCTTAAAAGAACTTCGTCCTCGAAGTTCACATTTCCACACATCATTGGATTAGAATACGGGAATTACTTTCGAAATTAACTTCCATTACCAAACACTCTTTACATCCAACCTCGGACTGGACGGTCCGGGCAACATATCCACATCCATACATAACCACCTCGTAACATACTTACATGATTACCTCGGACTCAATGGTTCGGGTACCTTAATAACATTACACTTACATAACAACCCTCAGACTCCCAGGTCTGGGTAACAATACAACAGTTAGACTCATAGGTCTGAATAACATAACACTTTCGAAACTACCACATTAGGACTCAAGGTCTAAAATAATATTTCTTACTCACACCACAAGACATATCTTAGCATGTATAACAAACAGAAATACCTTTTCCATCTCTCCATGGGCTCGAGTCCCATGTTGAGTACATATACACTGTGATCCCGCAGAACCAGGTCGCGATGGACACCTTCTGGTCCCCGTTCCTTTGGGAGGTCAAAATAATCACATACATTTTTAACATATATACTTCTCATGTCACCGGTCCGAAGACAAAGGCTCATGCGTCCTCAGCTCGTGAGCAAGTACTACAAAAATATTCTTTACTAGGTTAAATATAAGAGAATCCTTTACTCAAAATATGAATCGGCTGTTTTGGAAATACCATTTGAAAATCCTTTTTGGAAACGCAACACAACTCCAAGTCCAATTTATGCTCTTTGTATCTTCCTTAACATGGTTATTTGTGACCACTTACAGGGAGCTTCTAGAGTTATCCAACCCTGATGTGATCAGCATCAGTGTTGAACTATCCTTCCACCCCAATTTGTGTTCGGCTTCCCTTGATCTCATGATAATCAAGTTTCACCTCCCACTTCATTTTCAACCAACAACTAATTCAAGCATATCCCATTTTCCATCTTTAAATCCTTCTAGTCATAATCATTATATCTCCAAGGGATAGAACTCCGTCTATCAATCATCACCCAAATCCAACTTAATTCAAGTTACCTAGGGAATTTAATTCTCACTAGGTTCTATGTCGGTCTCATACCCCTTCATAAATCACAACACTGTATATACATACATATTTTTTATCAAAATACAATACATGGTTTACATTTATGCACCGTCGGGGTTTTAGTTCCCCGGGAGTTTCTTTACTCCCTTCCACTTGTACTCTCACACACCACTGTTAACAAAATAAACACACTTCCCACAATGGTATTCGCATCTTCTGTGCGCAATTACCACAATTTAACCATAAATGAGTGCGTATGTTTGTATAACACACGCGCCAACCATCATAACAAATTATTTGTGCTATGCACAACACAAATCACGTATACTTATACGGTAATACACACTAAGCGGCTTTACGCTCTACCCCCCTTAAAAGGGATTACGCCTACGTAATCAGACACTGAACATTGGCTTAAAATGTTCTGCCGTCGTGAAGTATTTTAACTTCCACGCGGTCTGGTACACAATGCGTTTTGGTTAGAGGATTTTAACCATATTGGTGGTTTAATCCCTAAACCAAGAATTCTTATTAGAGTTTATCTAACTCATAACCGGTTTCGGTCCTGGCCTGTGAGGCTTCTAGGCATTGATGACTAGCCATCCATTCATATTCACAATGTATATTCGGCATTTGATGCATGGGCTCACTGGCCTCTGTTGCGCCATTCTGATAATTATAGGGCTAGTTTGCCCCATTCGTTACTGTTACTGTATTGTACATCTCCAATGTATTACCCTTATCTTGGGAAGAATGGTTTCTCAACCGACGCATGGTATCTCTTACCCTGAGCGAATTCGGTGAGTTTCACAATTTTCCATCCACTTCTCCAATAGCTTACAGCGTAAACTACTATGTAATTCACAATGATTGACTTGCTTCTACCGACTTACTGTCGGTTGAGATTGAGCTACTACCTAGTGTGTAGTGCTCTCTCAGCTAATTACAACATTTGGGGTATATTCCATACCGATATTTGGCATTTAGTGCCACTGTTATCACTTATTCTTAACCATACCTCCACATTTGGTTTCGTACAAGTACTCTTCCATTGGTATGACCTTGCATTTCCTATGAATCGGCCATTATAACATTATTCCTCCACAATTACCATGCTTCTGATTCCTAGCTATCCCACTCGATCATTACTGCGCAAGTGCAATACCAAAACACTCAGTCATACAGAGTGCAGAGGCGTAAACCCTTGACAGTAAATCTCTCATGCGATTGCGATGGAAATTTACACAGTGTTTTACTGAAATTCTTATCACATAATACTTGTCACCGGCTTACTGCTCGGTTCGTTTGCTATCACTTACTGTTGTATCTTTACTGGGTTTAACTTATAACTCTGCTTATTTGTCACACCATCACTTAACAATACTTATACAACGGTCGCTTATTGCACACCGTATCCTCTTTCATTATACAACATCAACTTACGCTGCATCCGCTATTATATTAGCTTCCGCCATTACTCTGGGTTTGGCCACTTGGCTGTTTGTTGGATACGCTACTCCTTGAGTCTTATGCTCCTTAAGCGTTGTTCACTACACATTTAGCATCACACACCTATGTTGGTTGCTATCAGACTTATCACTCTTCCTTTCTACATACTGGTACAAACACTTCCTTTTCGTGTTATTCTTATTCCAATCATTCTAGGGTTATAACAACATGGTCCATCCTCATCGTACATCTTGAACTTGGTTCACATAACTACCGCTCTTGCGGTCTCACAATATCGAGAGGTATCCCCACTCTTAATGCAGTGGTTCGTTTACCACTCTATTTACTTGTGTAACATATGCTTCCGCAACCGATCACATTTACATAACATGTGTTGCTTGTGGCTTACAAGCCTTACTGTCACGATTCCTTCCAGTTGTGTCTTTGGCAACTTAGGGTCTTACTGTTAAGTGGGTTACCTTCAGTGTCTAATTCGAATAATTGTTTCAATTCTTGCGTTTCTGTTACATTGCTCTATCTAACAATGTTTGATCCAATCACCCCTCATGGATTGCTCCTGGGTGTTGTTAAGGTATGCCACTACATTTGGCTTGCATCTATGGGTAAATTCAGTAAACTACACCTTCCTATGTTCTTAGCTGGGTATTCGTTCCAGCTATCATGTTTCATCCCTCAGGCTTATTAAGACATATGTGATGTCTTTACATAACAGTCCGTGCTCTTCGCACTTCTTGACTCTATACATTTCCTTGAAATAAACTCACTAGTTCCTTTAGTCCTTTTTAACTTAACTGGGTTCCTTTACTCCAACCATTCATGGTAATCCTTAGCTCTTACTTGACTTTTACTGCTGACCGTAGTATGGAGTCGACTACTTCCCGTGTTCTGGACTCTACTCGTATACATATATGGGGTATCATATTGATACATTGCTACTTACCCAACTAACCTATAAGTAGGTCTGTCAGGCCCACATGCTCCTATCGGAGTGCGGTCGTCCCACAACACAGTTGGTACACTCGTAGTGTCCGTCACACGCCTAGGTGAAGTATTCTGTTGTCAACTCCCTTATATTGTCCCATGACAATATTCATTCCTTGCTTCCCGAACTTAATCGAGGGAAAGTTTATCCACTGTTGTATCCTTGTCAACTGCCCCTGGTTTCACTGGTTTGGTTTAAAAGAAGGTTGGAAAGAAGTGTTGGTTTGAAAGAAAATCTGGTTTTGAAAAGAAAAAGGGTTTGAGTAAATCTGAGTTTGAAAGAAAATTTTCACAACATCTTCTTACCTTAACCAAGTCTAGCTTCTTGCTGACTAGTGTATTTACAATTACAGAGGTTAGGCTAGCAGGCCCTTCCACTGTTATGATGATCACATTTAACTTTATGGTACCTTTCCAAGTACTTGTAGCGGTTATAAATTTCCCGAACAGCCCTGTTATAGCAGCATTTGCTATGGCAAGTGCGCCATGCTAACTGGCTATCGGTTTAACACATACCGGTTGTGGTATTGTTTTTATCCGTACTGTCATCAGTGGCCTTGTTGGCCCTCACTGATCTTACTGTCTTGATAACAGCTCTTCTAGGTGACTTCTCACTGTCTTCACATGATACTCATTAACTAGGGTGTTTCCCATTCTGGGAGACCCCTTTTTCCTTAGTATTGTATTCTCTTTGTAGCCCGTTCCACGTATTTGGGCACTACGTTGTAGTTCCCTTGTCGGTTAGTATACCGTTGGTGTATCATTTATCAACTGTGGTCCCGTAGACACTCGTCTCGGGTTTCACTGATCCATTTCTTGCCTGTTGCACGGTTGGTGCGTTGCAAGTTGATTATTCTCGACTGCTTAGCATGTCGACCCAGGTTGCCGGAAATTCTATTTTCCCCTTCACAAGATTTTTCATTCTTCGCTATTAAATGCGGTTAACATTGTTCAGATGGAGACCGTCTCCGGGATTCCCAGTTTTTGGGATCAACCGTATGACCGGTTCTCCGTACTCACAGAAGTACTAATTAACATCCAGATCGGGTTTTCCCGAGTAAGAGAGGACTTTCATCTCTCTGGCGTTCTTTCCCAAGTTATAAAATAGGGATTGTGGAGGGCGGGAAGGATACTGTAGGTTTCCAGTATTCACTGGTAGTTCCTATCTAGCGTATCTCTCACGCTATCACTCAACCCTTAACCCAAAGTACTTAAATCCTAACTCGGTACTTCCTAAGCTCGGTAATTCAGTCATCAGAGCGATACTTCGCTCTGATACCACTTTTTGTAACACCCCAACTACCACCGTACACATAACATCAAACTGCAGCGGAAAATTCAACTCATCACATTACTTATTTCAATGGTGTTACACGCCGTTAACCACCCACGTGGCTAACAAGGCTAATACATGTACTTTGTATCGGTCTGATGGACTAGATTCCCGAGCAACTACACGTTACAATTGCTTCCCTTAACAACAACCCATATACTTTATACATTCCAACCGTACCGAGTATTTACAAACTAATGCCGATAACAATTTCGGTCTTACTACGCCTACAATGCTTACGCCATTTAAATGGCTACCCATGTATAAACATCTACCCCGTCCTACTCTCGAACGGCTTCCAGCTCCTTGTACCTGAAATAGAAAAGGAGAGAAAGGGTGGCCCCCAAGGGGCTCAGCACCTTTGCTGGTATGGTAATCCCCAGCCACATGCTACCGGGCCACGCACAACTAATTGTCGTCTTAGCATGCGATTGATTATATTTAAATCATGCATGCACTGTAAACACACAACACAAAACGTTTCGCCTCAATGGGCTCAACAAACGGATAATACATCCTTACTTGATGAGTCACTCGTGGTATTCATTATCCCTAGAGTGTTCCTCCTCTAACGGAGCTACTTCCTTAATAGATGACACTTACCCTTAAATCGGGTTATCCTTAAACGCCTCTTGTCACAAACTGGGATTCATTTCCATGATTCACACACTCCATATCTTACAACATATCACATTCCTCACATAACAAAACATAACGACACTTTTCTCGTTTCGACGCACACATGATAACATCGAATTCATTTTAAACATCCAACATATATATACCATCGCATAGCAAGGGAAATTGCATAGCACAACAACAATACATAACACCATAAAATCGGTTCTCACAAGGAACCTTCCACCATAGTTAGTACACATAGTGAGCCTAGAGATTATTGCCAATCCCATGTTAAGCTCGTTACCAACCTCGTTACTGTCCAGTTATATCGAACGGTTAACTTATACCCAAGGTGTGTCGGATATAGTAATCCCAAGCACACCGAAATAACATTCGTATGCCCCTGTGGCCCGACGTGAGTCAGTAACTAGCTTTGGATAAGCTAAGGGAAGGTAGAAACCAAATTGGAATACAACCTATACATACACCAAGAGAGCCGAACCGGATATGACATCGACTCCCGTCCTCACACGCGTGGCCGGAACATACCGGACTCCTCACTTCCCCGGTTAGCACTTGTTAGTGATCACACAATGTATTGTTAAGTCACACACAAGCAAGTGTTTAGGTCTTGTTAGACACACCAAGGGAAAGGAGTCACAATGTTACAACACCATAATATATAACAAACATAAACTCTTTTCATGCCTTAATCTTACAAGGTCATTAACAATCAGAAAAACACAGTGGCATACAAGCCGGTGTAATCCGGTAGGACACAGGTTGCAAGAAAACCATACCTGTCACCGGAGTCCACTTTACCACGTCCACTTATGTTCCTCGAGCAATTCTCGAACAACTGTTAACATCACATGTGTTTTTATTAACATCGGGGTTGCTTGATTATTTAATATCTAATGCTTATAATTTTTCCCCGTTAACTTAGTTAAATAACTTGACATCTTCAACTTATTTTACTCTCACATTTAAATACAACTTTCCACCCACCAAATTGTGACTATAACTCGCCTGACATGTCCTACACATCCTTATAACATCATTATCCATCAATCCCCATCATTAGACATCCTTTAATAACCTAAAACAACAATTTTAGAGTGGTCCGGGACTTGGTCCTTACCTTAAGTCCCGGACCAACACTTACAGAGACTCTCGGCCATTTTTAATAGGGTGGTCCGGGACCTTGTACTCACCCCAAGTCCCGGACCCAAGCTACAGAATGCTATATTTGCATTTTTTTCCTAACCTTGTTGCACTATTTCTCCACCTCCATAAATTACCCAAACTTCATACATGAACTTGGGCATATCCTAATACCAAAACATCACTTCGATTCTCCTTACAACCTTGTCTTGTTTTTTTTTTTTACATAATTTTGGGCCGTCCGACCCACCGTCCGACCCACAGCTGGGTCGGACCGTTCCAGAAACTTTTCCCGTCTGCTAAAATATTCACGTCCGACCCATGTCCGACCCAACCATCTGGGTCGGACCATTCCAGAGACTTAGAGCACACATGTTCGACCGATGTCCGACCCAAGACCTCTGGGTCAGACCATTCCAGAAACATCAACAGGTGACTTAACAGAGGCTGTCCGACCCACCCTGGGTCGGACCACTGGGTCGGACAACATCAGAAGTTGTCCAAAACTTGTCAAACTTTCTCCAAACTTTTCCTCAAGCCTCCTAATGTGTTCTAACATCATTTGGCACCCTTAACCCTTCATATAACATCCATAAAACTCATTTTATAACTCCTTCAACACTTACTCTCTTCTTACCAAAATTCCTAACACTTATATTGTTTTCTCCTTAAGATTTCTAAGTGGTATTTTACCTATAATGTCCACTATACCAAGGTGTTTCCTCTACACCTTAACATCTCCTCAAAATCACTTCAATACATGTTTTCTTCCCAAATAAAACATTTGTTCACCTTTCACACTTCCTAGTTCACCAAAACTTACTTAAAACACTTAGAACTTCTTACACATTTTCCAAATTTTGCCATAGCTTCTCTTGTATATACTCACATCCAAACACTTAGGTTTTTACCTTATTTCATTCAAGAACACCTAAAATCCATCAAACACATTTTTATCACAAACTTCACACATTTAGCACTACATCACAATATAGTGCATAACTTAAATTGCTTGGCACTTAGGCCCTTAAATAACATGGCTCTTAGGCCCTTAAGTTGCTTAAACCATAAACACTGAATTTCCCACATATATATAAGCCTTTGACCTGCAATTACACACACCAAGACATATGTTCTTTACTAGTCTCCTTGAGAACACCTTACTAAGTCATTCACCATTTTCTCTTTAGGTTGTTTTAGCAAGCATTATAAGCTCATTTCTCCTAAGGCATTAAACCACATTGAGATAGCATATTTACCTCTTTTCCACACACAACTTCTTTCTTGTTTCCTTATAAAACCGGTAAGGCATTTCATTCCTTGTCAACAACTAAACAATATACCAACATTGAAATGAGTATATAAGCTTTGCTTCATCTCATTGTAAACCCTAGTTACATATATTGTTTTAACACATCAAGGTAATTGTTTTACCTTTGAATGGAAAGAGAGCTTGAATGAGTATCAAGAGAGGACTCCTCCTAGCCCTTGGAAGATTCAAATGAAGCTAAAACAAGACAAGAGAAGACACCATTACTAGGTGCATTTTCGGCCAACACCAAAAATGAAGGAAATGGAGTTTTCTTTGGTTTTTCCTTACCTTGAAGCAAGGTGATCAACAAGGCATAAAAATATAAGCTCAAGCTCCTTCCATGGAATTTCTCCTTGGCACCGAAATGGTGGTTTTGATGATTTGAAAAGACAATGTTGTAGAGCTTGCTCCAACTAAGAGAACGGTAGTCTCGGAATTAAATTCGGAGCATGGAGTCATAAGTTACAAGTGAAGGAAGATGAAGAATGAGATGGTTCTGTTGGAAACCGATGGAGAGAGGAGGAAGAAGACGTTGGAAGTGAAGGGAAATGAGAGAATGAAGATAAAACTTGCTTTTGGAGATATTTAAGCTAAAAGCAAATAGTATTTTTGCTTTGTCATTACTTAACTTATTTATTTGTTCAAATGTGGTGAGTCACACATGAAAACCGGCCCCTTATATCACCTAGGGGTATAATAGTCTTTGTTGACCAATTAAATTACTTATAACCACATATGTTACAAACTAGCTTATTAAAGTTACTATTCATGAAAACAAGGCACATAGAAGTGAAATTTTTATTTCATATTGATATAGCCACCCAAATGTGATACTATATAGTACATATATATTTAAGAGTAATTATGGACATTTAGCCATTCAAAACTCATTTACAAGACAATTTTTCAAAAATGTGCTTTAAGACTCCTTAAAGCACTTTTTGTTTTAACTTGTTTTCAAGCTTGGTTTCTTTGGTAATTGATTTAATATGCTCATTAACATATTTATAAGGTATAGGTATGACCATTAGGTCTTATACAAATTTATCCCAAGCTTAGAGCACATTTTAGCCCATATTGACCTTAAGGTGTTTATTTGTGTTTTGTTTGGTTTCATTGTCTACCAAGGTTTCCTAAGGACTTAATTAGCCTTATAAAATCATAATTGAATATTATTAAATCTTGGTAGGCTCTTTGGGTCCTAACCAAGTTCTTTCCAAGCTTAGAGCATGTTTTTGCTCAAACTGTGTCTTAGTGTTTTATTGTGTTTTACCAAGGTTTAAATGGTTCATTGATGTCTCTAAGGCACTTCTTAGCCTTTAAATACCATAGTTTAACATTTAAACAACATACCAAGGTTTGGGGTATTTCATTAGAAGTGAGTTGAAGGCATAAGGTGACTTAGTGATGATTTTGGATGAAATAGGAGAATGTGTTCTTGCATTATTTTTTATCATTGTTGAATGGTTATTAAATATGTGCTTCTGTTTGAATACTTGAGCTAAGGAACAAGAGATTGGACCCAAACTAAGCCAATCAAATAGTTAAACCTAAGTCTATCCATGTGTATGTCCTAAGGGGATGTGTGTTATGATATGTTCATGGTACCTATTCGTGAAGCAAGTTATTGAATTACATCTTGTGAATAAGAGAATGTGAAGAAATATGTTGGATTCTCGACTGGTCAACGAAGAAAAGTAAGAACATGGTAAGATCCTTGTGATCATTGTGTGTGGTTTGTGGTAATTATAAGAATAACCCTTGTGAATGTGGATGCTTGGATAACCTCTTGGTTTCAAGAGGACGTGTGACTTTACTTAGAGAACTATTATGTACATAGTGAAGTTATCAAGATAAATGAATTGGTAAGGTAATTGATTGTCTAATGGTTGATAATCTAGAGGTATTAATGTGGAATTGAAATAAGAGTGAGGAAACTATTTAATGATGAACTTGATGATGGGGGATAACCAGAAAATTGTGGCAACATGACTGTAAGACCTTGTTGGTCAGCCCGGTACCCTGGTGGTTCAGTCATCTCTAGTATATACTATATAGTTTAAAGGTACTATAGAGGGTGTGCACAATTAAGGGTCTAGAGTGAGGTGGTATGGATTAGAATGTTGGGAAATGTTTTCCCTTCGTATTGGTCTTGTGCCTTTGAAATTTGATTTATGGGAAATATTTTCCCTTGTTGTTGGTCTTGTGACTTTGGAATTCAATTTGTGGGAAATGTTTTCCCTTGTGGTTGGTCATGATCCTTGGAAATAAATTTATGGAATGGTTTGAAATTGGAAATTGAAATATTGGAACTTTGATAAATGGGCAAGAAGCCTTGGATTTGAGAATGGCAACATATATGAACCTTAAAGTGTGTAATGTGACAAGTGAATGTGTAGCTTTGGTATAGCCTTGTGCAGGTGATGAGCACTTATGTGGGAATGGATAAGATGAGATAGTGAAAGGTAGATAAACTATGTCTGATTTTATTTAAAAGACCTTATTTGGGCACTTAGTGTTTACTCAGTTTATATTGGCGGACTATGTTAGTATGTCTTTATGTTGAATGTTTCCTCACATGTATTAAAGATCCTTAAGAGTGTGGGTCCTAGGAGAATTTCATACTCGTATTACTTTTGTTTTTGGATATGAAATGTATAAGTATTAATTTCCCTTTAGCTCCTTTTTAGATGTTTGCATTTGGCTTTTGGTTGAGAGTACGCAACTCTCCTTCATCTTTGGTTGAATGAAATTCTAGTGTGAATTCCCTTGTTTTCTATCGTCTAAGCAGGTTTTGAAAGGGTGGTTAGAAGTGAAAATATTAGCAAAGGTCACGCTGATTTCTTGCGAGAATTTAAGGTCTTTAGTTTTCCATAATCTAAATGAACAAATGTTTTCTCAAATAGCCTTAATACTCGTGGAAGAGTGCGACGGTAACACCAAGAGTTTTATGACTTCCGATACTTGATAAAGTAATCAGGACTAATATTAGAAGGTTAAGAAATGGGGGGTGTTACACCACGATTAGAAAGATGGACCACGAAGATGCGGTAATAATTTTCAGTCAACTATGGTCTTACATTATGTTATGTAAAATACGTTGTGACCAAAAATGTTCCAAAAATGAGTGTTTTAGCTATTTAGATTGTTGATAATCATTTTTTAAGCTGTGTCACCACATTTCAACGTATGTCATATAGTTTAGTAAAATTTATAGAAATTGTACTACAAATAGTAAATTCACTATTCACCAACTATGAACTTTTTAATTATGCGGACTATCGGATATCATTTCCTGAAGAAAAATGTTACAGTTGTAATACCCCCATCCCACATCGGGATATGAGTATTAATGTAAGTGGTTTATAATGATACATATGAGTTGACTACAAAAACAAGGTCGTCCACTTTTAAGCCCAACGGAGAATAACGGGCTTAAAAGAGGCTAGTTTTCAAGCTCGAATGGTGTTACAAATGGTATCATAGTGGACATCGCATTCTTTGAGTAGAGGAGTATGTAATACCCTCATCCTACACCCGAATATGAGTAGTAAAGTAAGGATACATATGATTTGGCTTATAAAAGGCTAGTTTTCAAGATACATCATTACATGTTAACAACATTAATATGATTAAAATAATTTTGTACCATAGTGGTTAGTAAAATGTGTACTACAATTAACAGCCTCATAATCTATCAAAATATACTTTTTATCAATCAATATGTAATGATTTTAGTGATTGGATTGTCTTTACTTACATAATAAAAAAAATAGTTTTTTGTTCTAACCTAGACCCATCAATGGGTGATCTTTTCAAGTCTTATGTCATATAGGTCAATAAAATTGGTTCAAGTTGTAGTACTTTCAGAATCGGATTTTGGTTATTTTGGGATGATTAATACTATTTGGATAAAATTATTAAATAAATATCTACTAGTTTTATCAAAATGAACTATTTATCAATTCATTATAATTATTTTATTGCATTCTTTACATATAAACAAAGAAATTTCTTATAAGAAATAAAAGCACATCGACAATCACAAATAGTTTATTGGTCTTAGTAAATACAACCTACAGGTTATAAAAAGAGGTCAATAGAATGTCTTTTATTATTTTCATACAGGTTTAATCATGTGATCGGGTTTGAACAGTTCAAAAGTTACTAATATTTCAAGTCAGTCAGATTTGGATCACTAATATTTCACATCATTTGGATTAGATTCAGGTCCATCAGTTTCAGATTTCATATAATTAAATATTTTGTTTTCACTCAGAATTCAGGTTCAAATAAAAGTTCAGGCCAAATTCTGAAAGGTCTATTCCAACCAATCATAAAGTTCTTCAACTACAAATATTGTTATTGCCCCTCAAGTTGATTTATGCAACATTTTAGATTTTCACTTGATCTACTAGAATGGAGTTTAGTGCAATGTGTACTTGTGTACTGTATTTCTTAATATAAAGAACTAACATATCTCTGTAAATGAAGGAGATGTGGATGAAATATACTTATTTTTATAATAGAAAACTAAACAAGAACCCAGACTTTATCCTACGAACCTAAGGTGGCTCTCAGGCATGCTCCTACTTTTACACAAATGCAAAAAGGTGAAATCCATAATCAGAGGGTCACAGTAGCCAACGCTAAATATTGGAGTAGAGTTCACATCTAAAGAATCTAGATGACAATACTTACACAGTCGACGTCACAGAAACGTTTTGATGCACAGTCAAAACCAAAAACAAGGAGTAGTTCTTATGTAGATCCTTGACTTACTTTTGAAACAAATGAGATGGTTATGCTTTTGACTGTGGGAACATCTGAAGCAACACTTCGCTCAACAAGACCGCCTCTTTCGAGCTCTGACTAGCTTTCCAGACCCGGAAATCTGGTCTAAAATAATTACATTCATCCCACCGTTTGAAAAGTCTCATGGAGAAGGGACCTTGAGTGTCTCCTTGTGGATCCTTATAGTGCCACACCTCATCATCAGGTGAGGTGGTATTACTCATGTCCCCAGCTTCATCATCGTCGTCAATGGTAATTATCACTGGCTCCTTCTTTACGGACCCAGCTGCTTGGTGAAAAGCAATCACCTTCTGGCTTGAGAGCTGAGGTGGATCGTTGCTGATAGCATCAATGTCAATTATCTCTGGATCCTTTTTCTTTGTTGACCCTGCTGCTTGGGGAGACAAGCTTCTGGTCAGGCCCAAAGGCTGAGGTTCACCGTTGCTGTTAGCCTCTATCCTGTATCGGCAGCCTCCAGTGGCTTCTATTTCCTCCACAGGTTCTGAACCTGCATCACACGCGAGGAACAAAATAAGACATCAGGAGGGTAAGGGTCAAACATATAGACGGTTACCAGTAAAACAATCATTATCTAGAATATATCAGAGCAACACACGAGACATTACACAACCTTGAAGACATCATCATCTTTAGGAAAAATTCTAATTCATAGAAAACAAAATGTGTGGATAAATACCTTGAACCTTCACATAAGGAGAGGTAGATGTTCCCAAAACTCCATTGGATGTTAACCCATTTGAGCCCACCTTATGAGTAGACCTCGACGCATTGTCATTATGTTTCTCTTCCAAGTAATGTAAAGCATGCGTAATCTCTGTACAATCCATATGAGGTACAGCAGGTGTAGTACTCTCTACCTGGTTCGAATGAGGCACAGGAGGTTTAGTCTCTTCCCAGTCAAAATGCGGCACAGGAAGTTTCGTCACTACCCTGTCAAAATGAGGCACAGCAGGTTTAGTCTCTACCCTGTCAATTTGTGGCCCAGCAGGTGTAGCCTCTACACCGTCCATAGGTGTAGGTGGATCAGCAGCTTCTTCTTCCATCCGCGGCTCAAGAACAGCTGAAGTATCCTCCATTCTCAGTTCTTCGGCAATTACTTGCGGGATCTCTTGGAGTAGACGTGATTGTTCTGCTGGAGTTTCGAGTAACTTCTTTGTTTCTCGATATTCAAACATTGTACCAATTCAAAACATGTCAAGGTTTTGCAGGTTTCAAGTACTGGAATAATAACCATGAATACGGAAGCAGACTTCACCGAAAGAAAGACATATCATTCCGAATTGACACTCAATGTACACCTACGAATATATCAAGGATATTCTCGGCGCCATCCTTTCTCATTTGCTCGGTCAATGAGCCTTTGCAGGCGAGGTATTTCTCTCGCAAGCCACTGAAATTAAGTAGACAATTGGCCCAAACATATTTCTTAGTTAGACAAGTATTATTACATTATGCAGATATATACAAATTGTAACATCTGTAACAACTACACAGAAATAATCGTAAGAATATATAGATGCTCGGCAATGTATCTTGCCAGCAGTCATTGATAATTATTGGTTTTACCTTGTAATCACAAGCAAGTAAACATGGGAAGGCAAAAATTCAGATCCCGAATCTTTAGACATAACGGTGAAAATACTGTGTGGTAAAAGCTCATGCTAAAGAAGATACTTGTAACTTACATGCTTAATTATGTCCTCATGCAGCAGTTGTGCTTTTTGTTGCAAATCAACCTATGAAGGAGTTACAGTCAAATATTTATCTGATCCAACATATAAAAACAAGGTCGAACATGCTTTATATTACAATTGGAAATGAAATTCATAATTGATAGGATCTAACCCTATCTTGCTAAGTAATTCCACCGAAGTGGCCAAGTAACTCAACCGAAGTGGCCAATATCCTCTCAAAGAGGCCAAAATACATTCAATTCATCGATGCCTTTGCTTACAACCCCCAACTCTTATTTATACTAACATACTAGCCAAAATCCTAATCATATTCAAACTAACAATAAATGTTATTCAAACTTACATTAAATGCTAACGGTAATATCTATCCTAATAAATGTTAAGATCCTAATCATATTCATACTAATAATAAATGCTAAGATCCTAATCCTATTCAAACTAATAATAAAAGCTATTGAAACTTCCAATAAATACTAATGACAATAAATACTAATATTAAGACCCTAGAACTTCCTAAACTATTCTAACTACTATGACTTATCATTACCCACCCCCTCAAACAACCTTGTCCCCAAGGTTGGAAAAAAAACTAGAGTTAGAAATAGAGAGATTCTCGGGTGCGTTGAAAATCTTCATTATTTCTTTTTTTTTCTTTAACCGCCTTCTCCTCTCTCTCTTCATTCGTTCAAGTTTTCTTTGCTTCAATCTTCTTTCAGTTTCTTGATCTCCTGGTAGAAGATTTATTGTCTTCGTCTGTAGCTCACGGTCCCAATCCCTCTTGTTCATCGTTGATTTTCGTCTCCTTCGGTTTTTATTCCCTTGTTTTTGACCTCCATTGGTTTGAACTGATTCCTTCCCTCTTGCGTCCCTTTTTCTCTTGTTCATTATTCTTCTTCCCTTTAATCTTCTTGTTTTCTTCTCTTTTACACTTTTCTTCCCCCTTTCAATTAATGCACTTGGAAAAGGTGCTTCATTAATGGTGATTTCTTTCCCCACGTCTTCGACCTTCAACTCCATAACAAGAACAATTTCCTTTACCGGTGGGGACGAAAGAGCAATTTTTGATTCTGCTTTGAAGAAGTCCTTCGCTGGATCTGTTTCCAATTCTGACATGAAGGAATCCTTCAGAATTGAATCGTTACAATACTGATTCGATTGATTTCGCTTCGTATTCGATAGCGAACCACAACCGATTATTTCTTGCATTTCTCCCAACCTCCGTTGTATGCGCTCAAGGATCTCAATGAATGGCTCTTCATCTTCCATTCGTTTTTGTTTTGAAACCTCCCAACCTCTGTTGTATGCGCTCAAGTCCTTCACTGATGAAGGCTGGAATCGTTCCATTAAGAATTCTTGAAATTTTGGCCAAGAAAGTTTTCCAAACGACATCCAAAGCCATTGAAACCACTCTTTTGCTTCCCCTTCCATGCAAAAACCGGCTGCCATGAACCATTCGTCTTTTTCAATGCCATTTATGGTGAAATAAGACCGCATTCTGCTGAGCCAACCTCGCGGGTCAACACCCACAAAAACTGGTGGTTCAAAATCGTCACCAATAAACTCCATCACTCGGTTTCTTCCCTTCCAATTACCCCTTGGCCCTGGACGAGCTCTGATACCAATTGATAGGATCTAACCCTATCTTGCTAAGTAATTCCACCGAAGTGGCCAAGTAACTCCACCAAAGTGGCCAATATCCTCTCAAAGAGGCCAAAATACATTCAATTCATCGATGCCTTTGCTTACAACCCCCAACTCTTATTTATACTAACATACTAGCCAAAATCCTAATCATATTCAAACTAACAATAAATGTTATTCAAACTTACATTAAATGCTAACGGTAATATCTATCCTAATAAATGCTAAGATCCTAATCATATTCATACTAATAATAAATGCTAAGATCCTAATCCTATTCAAACTAATAATAAAAGCTATTGAAACTTCCAATAAATACTAATGACAATAAATACTAATATTAAGACCCTAGAACTTCCTAAACTATTCTAACTACTACTCCCTCCGTCCTGAATTGACTGTCTTGTTCACTATTTAGACATGTCGTTTGACTTCAATATTTAACATATAAGATAAAGTAATTTTTGAAATTTGAGTTTTGCAAATGATTCCTTACACGATAAATTATATATTACAAATTTTAGTTTTACGAAATTATTTTATCTTATATGTTAAATATTGAAGTGGAAAAACGTGTCATAAAGCAAACAAGACGATCAATTCAGGACGGAGGGAGTATGACTTATCAATAATAGTTGACATAATGTATCTCATTGTAAGTGAAAATCATTAGTCTCTACACTACACACTACAGTTATCAAACATATTGTAGACAACTAAAGCCTGAACACAGAGATGACCCTTAGCATGAAAAACAAGCAAACTATCTGCTAATGAAGAATGACTTACAAAGTAATCTTACCTCTTGAATCATAATCTTAAACCAATAGAAAGGAACGTCCCTAAGCTGAGTATGGTTAAAGACTCACAGATCATCCTTGTAATGCTAAAGTAATATGTAACCCAAGATGCCTAGAAATCTTTTACAAATTAATACCCCTCTTGCAGAAGGAAATAAAAATATAAATTCATTTCACAAGGACAACTACCAGGATAGCAAACTTCTTGGAGGAAACAGGAAAGGGGCGCCAAATCCCTTGACTTACAAGAAATGAAAAACAACAATCTGGATATTTCAAGCACAAGTTTGCATGTTCCACATCATTCATACCTCTATAATGACTCAATACTCATTGATACATACTGTGCAAGCAGGCATCTTATCCAGCAACCAAAGTAAATTTGTATCCAGATACACATTTTTCTCCCGTACAAAATGATCTTGTTTTCGGAATTTTTTTAAATGTTTAAAAATTAATAATAATCCATATTACCCATACTGTTTGCTAGTATGAAAAAAATTACTAGAGAAAATGAGGGGTTATTTAGACTAAATCAATTTCTTACACATGTAATGAGAGTATTAGAATAACAATCATTCTGAATAGGAGGGAATAGAGCTATGGTTTGAATACTTGTAAGGGTGTCCTAAATCAATTTATGAATTCTTAATCCAAGCTCCACACATAAAAAAGAAAAAAAATTAATGACATTAAATCGGAACAGGTGACTAAAGTTAGTAGGCTTTGATTTGAATCTAGAAAACCAAGCCTCTTCACATCTCATTAATTCTTACATTGTTGAATCTATTTATACATCACATGTATGACCTCAAGCAGGAAAAAACCCATAGGATACATGATTTTAGTTGGTAGGGGTTTGCCAAGAGAGAATAACATAATCTCAAAAACAAAGTAATTCTGCCAACTTCTAGTTGCCCAGTTCAATCCACTATCTCGCATTGAGAGGTTTATGTAACTTTTCAATATAAAAATGTTCATTCTCTCACCACAATGATCTTGGATTGTGGTTCTATGTTCTTCAATCAAAACTTACTCATGGTTCACAAATTTGCGGGCAGCAGTAGACTTCCGCCTGAGATGCCTAAATCTAGAAGTCCATTGACTTCCCATGGACAAGCGGGGACATTTCCAAGCTTACACTAATTGCATGACAAGTGTGTTTGTATTGGGGTTAAAAGGGGTCAGATAGCGCGGTGTTCACCTAGATTATGGCAAACAAGGTGAACGTGGGTAAATGTTTAAAGATCATGTTTAGCTAGTTTATAAATCGGGGTGAACCAAGGGGCACATTTTAAAATGTTGCCAAATAATTATTTTAGAATAAAAGGGCTTGGATGGTTAGGGCTTTCTTAAAATAAGGGAGGTCATGGTTTCAATTCCTAAGTCATAAGAACTTTTTCTTAATATTAATAGGTCGGTAACTAGTTTACAAGTTTTTCGAATCACTTTAGAAGTTTTCTTGAACAGCTAGTTTCTATCCCATAACTTTTTAACCAGTTTTCGTTTTTTGAGTTGATGTTGTTAACATTTTTCTAAGATGATGCTGGTTTGTTGCAATTGACTAAATAGCTTTTGGATGAGAACAAGGGAGATTTATTTTAGCTAGTGACAATTGTCCACTAAATCTTTATTTGAATCGCTCAATACAATTTCTAAAATAACAATTCCCCTTATAGAAAATGACCCTCCAATGTGCCCCATGTTTAACCCAATAGTATCTAGACCTAACCTAATATGAGCTATTGAGATGAATAAGAGCTAAAGATGAAGAAAACAAATGATAACAAAGGTTGCTTTGATTTGACACTTAAAATTTTATGCCAACTGAACCCAACCCACATAATTCACCCAAATCAGACTCATAAACCAAAAATTGGATGACCGAGAGACTACCTCAAACTAAAGGCACCCAAACCGAAAACCACCCAATCCGAATGTCACTCAAATCAAAATACACTCGGACCAATCCAAACTGACATGAAATTTACAACACTGAACTTAGCCCAAAAAACTTAATTCACCTGACTCAATCCAAGCCAAATCAAGTCCCTCCACTCACTTTCACTGTCATGTTGTTTTAGGCACATTCTTCTACTTCAATATTTAACACATAAGATAAATTAACTTAATGAACCTAAGTTCTGTAATGGGATTCTTTACCTGATAAAGAACATAATGCAAAACTCAGATTGACATAACTAACTAATCCTATACATTAACTATTGATGTGGAAAAGTGTGCCAAATACAACAGGACAATCAAAGTGGGATGGAGGTAGTAATTAACACAACCCAAAACTAACCCAAACCACATGACTGATTCTGGATCTAGCCAGAAGGTGGGAGCATGGACATAAGATGAGAGACAAAATAGATACCATCAATAGTTGGTGATACTAGAATTATGTAGGGTTTTTTTTCCAGCCCTTTGTTGGTGTCAAGATGGACGATATTGGGTAACCTACAGATGGCACTACTTTCGATTGCACCAGTTAGTTTAGTTAGCTGTTAGTTGATTGTCTGGTGAGGGCAGTTTTAGGCTCTGTTTTGTTGGATATAATGAGGCTTTCCCTGAAACAAGAAGGCTTTGTACTTGGCAAATGCCTCAAATCATCCAAAAAACAAAAATGACGGATTTTCCAGGTCAATTGAGAAGTAGATTTCAGGTTTATCTAAAACAGGACTACTATTGGCACTCCCTTCAGGTCACCATCAAAACTATAATAAGTACTGTATAAATTTTACGCGGATGCAAACATGGTGGGGGAAAAAGCATAATCCTGCTCAAACCAGGAGAATGGATCCATGTGAATGAGATGTTACTAGACATACCACAATGAGCTTCTTGAGAATGCCATCTTTTATTTTCTGACTCAAATCGGTGCATTCTGCCTGCTAGCACAGAGAAGCAAATATAAAACCAATTATTGCAGGAAATTGCACAAAGAAACAAAAAAGTTCACAGTTGCCTCCGAAGAAGTATATACACAATAACTCGGCTCCAATTACCATACAGAGCTGTACTAGCTTGAAAAGCTGATAAAAAACAGCCAACAATAATCTTAAAACTACAATATTACAGAACTCCATCACCAGCATATATACAAAGAGTTTAGAACTGTATTTCATTAAGAATCATCAGGGCACATTTACCTCCGAAAAGTCATCTTCGGAAAGCTCTGATATTTTGACATCTTTTGCCATATCAGAAATCTCGAGAACCACATCGTTTCCAGCAACAGTGACCTTTTTGACACCTAGGCATTACATTACAGCAGTACAGGTGATGCAAGTGAAACATCAGTGTATGTGTTAACGTGTATTACCGAGTCAAAACAGAAGTCTGCTCTAATAATACCGAGGAACATCATTAACCTTTCACAAGCTGAAGCTGATGAGAGTTCTTTTGAAGATAGTCCAATGGGTCTGATTTAACTCTGACAAAACTTCCAACTACTTTTCTTTCGAAAGCCTCAGGGTCCTTGAGAAGATTCTGGACCAAACCTCGTCTCAGGTACACAAGCTTGATATTTTCAGGTCTCACGGCTGCAAAGCAGCTTTTTGGAACCTCATAAGTCTTGGTCTTCTCCAGGGTTTTACCGCATGAATTTGAAACCTTCTTTTGCTTGCTACCCAAACATACATTATCCTCTTCATCGGAGCTACGCATGTCCCTGTCATCGGAGTCATCTTGATTCTCAGCAAAATGTTCCTCCAAAAGATCGTGAACCTTGATCTTACCGATATTCTTCTTCCCAAACAAAGCATAGAGCCTTTCATCACAAATTACTCTCCGTTTCCTCGCCGGATTGACGAGGTGTTTCTCAGAAATATACTGATTGATAATGGAAGTAACATCAAGCTGAGATAAAGGTTCAGTGGTCGTCTTCCCAATTGATTCGAGGAACTCAATTAGCTGCACTGATCCCCACCCGATAAATTCCTTCTTCCTTGGTTTTGATTTCTTTTTACTCCTTCCTCTAGAAGGGGAAGCCAAATCTCCATTGAAGTCCGCTACCCATTCAAAGTTTCTAGTCCCATCACTCTCTCCCATGTCCCAATAAGACAAGTCCACGCCAAGGAGCTGCTCAAAGCGAGAGAAGTTTATAAGTTATTTAGAAAAAAAATTACTAAAGTCTTGAGGAATGTATAACGGAGAACTTCATGCAGCTTACCACACAGGCACGGCACTACAACAGGGTAAGCAGCATCCGGAAGCTGCCAGCGTGAGCACTCCAGAAAACCGTAATCCAAATGGCAGTCCTTCCAATTCCAATCTCTCGAAATTACCAAAATTCAAAAGTCCTTTCAAAATTCGATTCAACACCGCAATCACCTAGACGGACAGTTGAGCGATTGAATAAGAGAGATGGGGAGAGTACCGCAGAGGAGAAATTGCTGGGAGTCAGAGAAAACCCGCTAGCGTTAACAAAGCGAGCGAGAGAAAAAGACAACTGACAACGGGGCTTGGGGTTTGGGGTGTTGGGTTTGTTCCAAAATTATTTTTGTCCAATCGTAAATCCAAAATTTTTTAAGGTGATATATTACCCATGGGATCCAATGAAAATACATTCACATATCACATATTTTATTGGGTCCCACAGATCACATATGAGTTTAAAAAACTTTAGATTTCACGCTAGATCAAAATATAACACTTTAGAATCGTCCATGTAAAGTTTCATTAATTTTGGATAACATTTAACCATCTTTTAGGTTGATCAAATATTAGAAAAGTTGTTGGACGTAAAATAGTGGAAACCACATGGGTGGGCAAAGTAATTTTTGAAACCTCGTGGTGGGATGTGTAATTTCGCCAAACGTCATGGATGGGGATGTAATTTTCCCTTTGTTTTATATTTTTATTGATTATGTTTCTTTTACTTCCAGTTTTAAAAATCCTCATAATCTTTTTTGGTGATTCCCCTAAAATCCTAAGGAGATGTATTCTCTTTCCTCTCTCTTACCCCTATCTTCATCATTTATATAAACAAATATTAATATATATGGTATATAATATATAAATACTAATATATGATACATAATTTTTATAAATATTAATATACTATATTTATATCTAATAGAAATAGAAATATATTTTATTTTACAATTTATATAAATATAATTCATAATATATATTATATAAATGTAAATATAAATATGGATACAAAAATAATATATTATATAAATATTTAATATATATCATTTATAATTTAAAAATAAATATTACTCCCTCTGTTCAAAAATATTTGTCGTTTTAGGATATGAATCTTGTTCAAAAATATGTGGCATTCTAGCTTTTTGACACACATTTTTTCACTTTTAACCCTACTATTCAACATAGAAGTAATTATTATTTAATTGGAAAAGTAAAAGGCAGGGGTATATGCGTCATTGTTCTACTTTCCTTAATAAGTGTGCAAGTTTCTAAAATGACAGATATTTTTGAACGGAGGGAGTAATGTATAATTTATAATAATATTAATATATATTATTTATATTTAAAAAAAATGAAAAATAATATGTAATATATATAAATATTACTTATAATTTAACTACAATAAAATTCTAAAATAATAATATATATTATCAATAAATTTAAATAAATATTAATATATATATATATAAGCATTCATACATATTAGTAATAATTTAAATAAATATGAAAAACCATGATATAATATTATGTATTAATATTAATAAATACTATTTATACTTTAAATGTGATAAAGATAAAAATATAAATCTATATTTTAAAAATTAAAAGATTTATATATATTATATAATATGAAAATAATTTATATATTATTTACAATTTAATTAAATATTTTTAAAATAATTTAATAAAATTATTATTTAAAATTTTTTTTACTATAAAATTAAAAATATTAATATATAGTTATATATAATTTATAAAAATATTTAGTTTATTTTTCATTTAAATAAATATTATTATATAATATTTATAAATATTATTTATCTTAAATACTATTAAAATTAATTTATATATAGACAAATTTTAAAATGTTTATATATTAGATATATAAATCTTAATATATATTGTATATATAATCTATATATATTAATATATATCATTTATAATTTAAAAACTGTTTATATGCTATATTATATATATAAATATTAGTATATGTCACATAAAAACTAGATAAATATTATTCATAATGTAATTAAGTATTAACACTTTTCTATTTGGAACCAAACAACAACAAAGACAATCATTGAGAATTCTATTCCGTTTCCTTGTTAGAATCAAACAGACTTCTTGATTCGGGGGAATCCTTTTCCTTTCCTTTCTATTCCCTTTCCTGATTCCATTCCATTCCCTCAGCTCGAAGTGAACGCACCCTAAAATGGAAAAGCAAAGGGAATGAGATTAATCAAAAACCCTTTATCTTGATTTCTCATACTACACTAGGGATGGGATTCTCTTTTCCTACTATACTTTGATCGGCAATATATGACCATTGACTGATAACTAATGATCATTGACCAGTGAATGTTGACTAGCAATTAATAGTCGTTGACCAGCAGCCGGCATACGTTGACCATTGACCGGTGGTCGTTGACCGGTTATTTATTTCATTTTCTATAGCTCAAACAAACAACCAGTAAAATCAAACGGAATTATTTTTCATTCCTCTCCATTCCCTTTCTTGATTTCATTCTATTTCCCACGGTTGAAACAAACGCCCCCTTAGAATGTTTATACCACCCCACCCACATAAGTAAAAGAGGTTGTCTGAAGTATCGGGCTGAGAAGGAGACTGGGAAGTGAGAACTCATACCAGCTTTCTTTTTCTTCAACAAGTCTAGGCTACACCCAAATCTAGCCATTTTAATAAGTTATTTAAGGCTTTTATTACATTAAAAGTTAGGTATTTGTTTAGTATAACAATTGGTGAGAAAATCTGGTGTTAAGAGGCCATTTGGTGAGTTTTAATTACCTAGGAATATTAAGAATTAATTGCCTAGTGGAGATTGAATTAAGTTAAAGGTTAAAAATAAGTTTTAAAAGTAATTATAGACTTAAGGAATGTTCTAGTGAACAAACGACCATAACATGAGGGGTTAGCGTAATAAATAATATCTGGGTGTTAAAGAGTAATATAGCCGAAACTTAGGATTTGTTTGGGATTAGAATGTAAAATATGAATTTTAGGAAAATCAAGGACTTAAATGCAAACTTTAGGAAAATATGGGGGTCAATTCAAAATTTTGTAAAAGTTATGGTCAAAGTAGTATTTTGGTGGTCAACCTTGACTATATTTAGGGTGTTATCTAAATTAGAAGAGAGAAATAATTAAATTATGAATTTAATAAAGTTTAGGACTTAAATGTAAGATTTAAAAAACTGTTGGGGTTAAAGTGCAATTTTCAGAAAATTTGAGGGCAAAATGAAGTTTAAAACAGACTAGGGTGTGCTTGGAGATTTCTAGAATTTTCAGGGTTGGATTTGGAATTTAATTGATATGGTTGTATAATATATAGTTTAAGGAAGGTATTGTAAGGTTTGTAAAATAATGTGGGTCAATTTGTAAATAAAGATAAGTTAGTGGTTAATGGAATAAAACTGAAACAGAAGTGGGTCTGTTCGGTTATGATAAAATGTGATGGAAACCATAAGTTAAAATTAAATAAGAGTAGAAATGTTATAATATATGATATTTGGAGGATAATTGTAACATTACAAAGGTTGTGTGGAAAAATTGTAATTTTCAGAAAATATATGGGTAAGTGCCAGAGGTATGAGAGTTAGAAATGAATTTTAATATATGGCGGGAAATGTAATAAGTGTTACAATAAATATAAGGTATTAATATTCATTAAGGTGGAAATGAATATAAGTTAAGGAATTTTATAATTCACTTAAAATAATGTTAGTATTTGGGAACTAGTGTAATTATAAGATGATGTTGGAAACTAAATGGAATTGAGAGTTTAATATAATGTATTATATAACATTAAGAAGATATTCTTAAAGTTAGGTTGTGAAAGATAGCACAAATAATAAAATTTAAGTGTTTCTCATAAATGATAAGGAATATCATTTATATAATGGATTTTATAATTCATAAAGATGAATATAAATATATGGAGTGTGGAGAATTATATAATATGATTGGTAATCATATAAAGTGAGGTGTAGAATGATATAATGTGGGGAACTTAATTATAAACCCATTGGATATAAAGACCTAGTGTTAAGATTATAAAGAATTGAATAAATAATGAATTATATAATTCAAGGCATTATAATATGAATTATATAAACATGTTGACTTGGATATATTGACCAAGTCAACCCAATTAACCAAGTCAACCTAATTGATCAAAGAAGGTCAAGTTGACCAACTCATAAATTAAATGAGAGTTTGAGGTTTAATAAATTTACAAGGTCAATTGTAACATATAGTAATAAACTTTATTGTTATATATATATATAGATATATGTATATAATAACCTATGAATAAATGGGATAGGTTATAAGGATTAAATCCTGAGTAGTAAAATAATACTACATGTTATTTATAACATAACTAAGTGGTGATTTAACTAATTCCGAACAAATTCAAATACTTGAGTAACAATAAGTAGTAAGGGATTAATTACTGGGGGGATTAGCGTTACTCGGGAATACCGAATTATGTTGAGATTATAGGCATTAATACTTAGTGTTATACATATATTCCATAACTTAGTGTGTAGAGAGCAGGCCCGGGATTCGGACATCTGCGCTCCTTACCGATGATGTACGGTATGTTACTGTGTGGTCTGAACGCCCTGAGGGTTTTCTTGGGTTCAGGCGTATTGTGTGTTTAAACATTAAGAGCGATATGTGCGATATTCATGTGCTTATATGATTTACTATGCTCAACTATCGCGCACTATTAACTGTGTGCGAACGTCTTTCGAACTTGTATTACCAATTGTAATTTGAATTAAGTTACGAGCAAGATTAGGAGGATCATTACTTTTTAAAGTTCAATGAATACCATTTATTCCTAATCAAGCTAAGTAAAAGACTTAGGAAAGAGATTCGGTATTACCAATCTCTAGAGCAATGTACTCGAACATGAATATGACCTAGACTACTTCTAGGTGGATGTGTAATACCTTGATGGCAACTAAAATAAAATGTATTCTCTATAATCTAAAAATAGATCTTAGGTAATTGATTAAGCTACTTATGCACATGGTGAGAATTGGTGTATGATGAGGAGGTCAAACCCAGGGTAGTCTACGGACTAACTGGTTGCGCAGAATGATCACTAGAGGGGACCTCCAAAAATGGGTCCACTCGATATGGAAATCCGATGAGCCACATTTGATCGTTGGTAAGAGTTCACTGCTGATGGTGTATGGCTACGACCGCATGAGACGCCTTTATTAGGCTAAGAGAAAGTCCAGAGATCTTTGGATCGTTGGTCGGAGGGTACTGCTATTGGTGCACACAAGACGACTATCCAAATTAAATAAGTATGGTGAATTATAAAGGGGTTGTCCTAACATGACACCCGATATGAGCTTAAGAGTAAACGATTAAGTCTACGAGTATCAGATATACCGTAGTACAAGAATTCAATATACCTTGTAATATGGATAACGAACAATGGGCCTCGATGACCGAGTAACGAGAACCGTTCACAAAATAACGACCCTCGTATTTATTATCGTATTTACTCGCTTATCGTATTGATATTGATTATCTGTGAACGATGTGATTGCTTTGGTTGAACCGTTGAGTGTTTACTTATAGCATTTACAACTTATTATATACTCGTAAAACAGAAATGCATGAAAAGGAACTGCATGTTAAGATGGCTAAATGACTTAAGAAATCTAAAGGATTATAGGATTAGACTTTAGCATATTCAGCGTTTTATTGAGCCTATACGGCAAGATATTATAGGATTATGATCGTGACTTGAAGCCGGAGTGCGGGACTTTTGGGTAGATGGTGCTTCTTTGGATTATCGCACTCTCAAACTTGTATTGTACATTTATTACGGTTAGGATTATGTAGTTGCTCACTTGTTTTATACTTTGGATTATGGATTGGTTATGTATATATTAGTGGTGGACTATCTCTAGTCATTACAGCTGTTAGGAGATATGAGTTATGTTGTATGGTAAGTGGACGCTTCATTACTCACATAGGTGAGTAATGGCGTTAACACCCGAGTGAGAACGATTAGCTTTAATTTCTGCTGCCACTTAAACCGTCTTTAATTACGTTATGATTTTAATTAATACGAGTTTAATAGTAGGGGTATTACACGATGCATAACATCTTGCCTTACTCCATGATCCATATCTCTAAAGCTTAGAGCCTTTAATGGCTTCTAAAAAACATAAAAGAATACAATTAACACTAGCACTTACCATCCATAACTAAACCATTCCAATTATCTCAAACTTAGAGAGTTTCTTTAAGGTTCAAAATTCAATCCTCAAGGGGTATAATCATTCAAATCTTGATCTCAACATCATTATAAGTTATTTAGGAGGTTAAAAACCAAAAACACAATATTTAATATCAAATTCGAAGTCAAAAAGCCATGGAAATGGGTTTTGACCAAACTTCTTCAAATTTCATTATTTTTGGTTCAAAAGAACGACGATGAGGAATCAAGAAGCTTTTACAAAGGACTTAAGTCAAAATCTAAGAGAAAGTGATAGAACAAGAGAAAGCAGTATTCTACCTTGAATAGTTACAATTGAGGAAATGGAAAGCTCTAACTCTTGAAAACGATGCTCCAAAGGACGAAATCACTTAAAATCTCAAGGAAAACACTCACTTTAGATATTCAATGAATTATTTTGAGGTAGGGAGAAGCCATATTCTTACATGGATGGTTGAGCGTGACCAACACCAGATTGTATTCCCTAAAACATCCCCTCAAGTCCCTATAATTTAATTTTAAGTTCTCTTTTTACAACTTTCAAAATTTACCATAAACAGACAATACACATTTTTACCATTTTTGGCAAAAACGTGCTTTAAGCCTTTAAATCTTCAAGCTTAACCAATACATGGCATTTATTTTCAAACCAATTCTTCATGATTTAAATAGCTTTAAAGTATCTTTTATAAGTTCAAAAAATAATGTTTTAGAGAGGATGTATTTCAAACTAATCAAAATTACCAACCATTAAGGCTAAAATGTGTTTTAAACTAATTTCTATATCACTTGTGAGCTCTTGCTTTATCTATATCCTTTAAAACTCTTCTTAAGCATATTATTGAGGTTTAAATTACCAATATTATCCTTATCAAATAGGGGTATTTCAATTATTTACTTGAGATCTCAAAGTTCAGCTGCTTCTAGCTATAATGAACATAGGATCACATGTTGGTCATTGTTTCTTTGAACGATCTGATAACTTGTTAGGAATATCAAAAGTATCATGGGACTTGGGACATGGGTTTCCATTCTTAGCACTCGAGAGAATGTTCTTCTTTAGTCACCTCACATTGAGGGCTCATAAGATCTTTTCAACACAAGGAATACTAGATTGATGGTTCGTTGGGTGTCAAATTGACAATCTAGTGCACATGGCCAAAGTCATATATTGACCCATCTCCGGTTGGAACTACGAATGCACTGATTATGAAGACTCTTAAGAGTGTTCAAAAAGTTAAGAAGTTGTTACCTACACGTCTACATTAAAAAAATGGCCATGTGGTGTGCACGACTTTGGCTTTTAAAATTGTTGTTGCTCGTGCAAGCTTGCGTGTGATGTCACTTGTGTGATGTTGTGCGCAGAGGTATCAGTTCAATTTAAAGTGCAAAGGAAACTAATACCTGGAGGTTGTAAGTGACCCAATATTGCATGGTTTCACCAATAGTCTAAGCGTGGGACACGTGAAATGACTCATAACACAACATAATCGTTGCACTTGATGGACCAATGGCCCACTTGATATGGATGTGGTTTACATAAATGCGCTTTCACATTTTGACAACACTTCTTGTTGGGAAATAAGGTAGTTATCAAATAGAGATAACGGGTTGAAAATAACAGTGAAAAAGATGAACAAACTAACAAGAGAAATTTATAGTGCAAGGAGAATCCCCTCTTGTGAGATTATGCTTATCTTGGTGTCTTGTCAGGGTTTACTAGAGCTTTAGTGAGGGTGGTTTGTCATGCCATAATTTGGCGAGCTGCTTGGCAGCCATTGGTATCCTGTTGGTTTGCCTTTGGTTGGTCCCTAGTTAGACTTATGTCAGGTTTGCATGTTAGTCTCAGATTTGGTTGTTGCTTCAACTTTTAATTCCTTAAGTTTTACGGTCTATGGGACCCTAAAGGATCCAAGTTGGAGGAACGGGGCATATGTTGAGTGCACATTCTATTAAAATTGGCTAAGCTGAGTGACATTAGCTTGAAACTCACCTAAGAGCTAAGACTACAAATTTTGAAGGGAATCAAGCTAGGCTTGTTAAGGCCTTGAGCACGCTTGGGATGTGCACACGATCGAGGTGACTTGGGAGTGACTTCAACAATATGGATATATGGTGCTTAACAATAAGCGATCTGAGGTGGGTCACGTGCACAAATCAATAAGAGATGTATCTCTATTAGTTAAGTGCGAGCCAAGAAGTAGCAAAGAGCAGGCACATTTAAGTTGTCTTGTCATTTGATGAGAGTCAACTTATAGATGGAGCATAGTCGAGGTGTAACGGAGGGCAAATACTATCATACTACTGGTTGTACGGTGAGCATCATACAACCGTTCATTTTATCTCGAAGGTTGTTCAAGTTAAGGTATTGGTTGTTCATATTGTTGTTAAAGTTATATGTGTTATTATAAATATTGTTCAGCTTTATGTGATGATTGTTCAAATTAAATGTGAAGGTAGTTCAAGAATGTACCTAATTTTTTTGCACAACCGGTTATATGATAGCCGCTTTGGCAACGGAGCCCCATCAGCACACCTAACTTATTCTTACTTACATTGGTGGTAATGGTCTTTGTTGAAACTTTTGCGAGGTATTGGTGGTAATGGTCTTTGTTGTATTGGGTTAAGGTTAACCGAACACACCGTACTACAGTACAATGAGCCCACAAGATCTTTCCAAACTACGATATAATGAGCCCACAAGATCTTTCCAAACTACGATATAATGAGCCCACAAAATCTTTCCAAACCCTTAAGTTTAAGCCTCACTTCATGTTCAACCTTGTTCTAGTGGAATGTTGTATGTTAACCTTAAACCTTTGTTTTGCGAGTGAATTCACATGAGTCAAAGCATAATTGATTATGCCACTTGATGTCAATCAGGTTAGCAAAGACTTATGGAATATGAGTGCAAGAGTGACCTCAAAGTCACATGTATAAATACTTGGGCCAAAGCACTTAAAATCAGTCTAAACTATGCTTCAACGATGTTCTAAACACCAGGGCTAGAAGAATGTGAGCTAGCTAAACAACACATCCTATGAAGGCATGCATCCAATCGTGACCCTGCTTGTGAATAAATACTCAGCTTATAAAATGTGAAATGTTGAATAGACTGGTCCTATTCAACACAAAAAATTATAACCTTTTAAATAAAACAATTTTACAAAACTAATCAACCATTGCTTTACCATTGAGGGATCCAAAACTGGAACCGGTTAAGGATGCTACGCTCCTTACTGATATGATTTGAACAAGATGTGTCAACTACTAGCTGTAAATCTGATACCCGTATGAAGAAGACACTAGATTTGTATTATAGTGTAAGCAAAAAGACGAGTCATTCACGGAGCCTGAGGTGATTCAAAAAATAGATTTCAACAGAAATCATCATTAAGTACTCTAAAGGTACATATTGTTGGATACAAGTCAAAGAGAACGCATTGGACAGCTGAGCTCACATACACAGAACAGTGCGTTTATTGCCTCAAAAAATAAATATTTATGTGGAATGCTTTACTTGGCAATTATCTCCAAGTAGAGGTAATTTCTCCAAGTAACTTCCATGAAGAATGTGACACAGGAAAATAAGAAAGATTGATCATATTTGAGATTAATGTATCTAAATTTACTCGATTCCAATTTCCACTAGCAGCTGAAATTAATACCTTACCATTATACCACCACCAACCCAGGCCCGCCAAATGGGAGGGAAAACGAAAAAAAACGAGATGAGTTGAAATGAGAGGCCAAAAAAGAAACAGCATCATCATGACAAAACTAAACAGACAAGAGGGTTATCTTCGGCTATTGGGAGCCTTGGCCTTGTTCAAATCAGCGAGCTCCTTAATCAGCTCCTTCTCCTCGTTACTCAATCTCTTTGGTATCTCCACCTGCACCTTGACCAATTGGTCCCCTCTCATACTCGGTTTACCCAGGAGAGGAACCCCTTTTTTCGCCATCACAAGTGTTGTCCCTGGCTGGGTCCCGGCAGGTATCTTCAGATCAACCGTCCCATCCACAGTGGGAACCTTAGTTGTGGTACCAAGTATTGCATCAATGTATGATATTTTGCAAGTGTACAGTATGTTTGTGTCATCCCTTTTCAACACTGGGTCACTTAATACTTCTATCAACGCAAAAAGGTCACCTGGAGAACCACCCCTCCTCCCAGCATTGCCCTCTGATCGAACCCGTAACCGGCTCCCAGAGTCAACACCAGCTGGGACCTTAAGGTTGATCCTCTTTGACTTCCTAACACGCCCATCTCCATTGCAAGTGTTGCAAGGGGTAGTAATTTCCCCCATCCCACCACAAGCAGAGCAAGGGCTTACTTGCTGAAACACTCCAAGTGGGGTTCGAGCTGATGATATGACTTGACCCTGGCCTCCACAGGTGGAGCACTTGGTAGGCTTTGTCCCAGGTTTGGACCCTGAACCACTGCAGGTATCACACGCATCAAGCCGGCTAACTTCTATCTCCTTTTCAACCCCGAAGACAGCTTCTTTGAAGTTTAGGACCAGGTTGTATACTTGGTCTTCACCATCCATTGCTCTATTTCTGGCGCCTCTCCCTCCCATGCCACCCATGCCACCCATGCCACCCATTCCACCCATGCCTTCAAACAGGGACTCAAAGATCTCAAATGGATTACTGAAATCCTATTTCCAGGAAAGAGACAAAAGCATTTCAGTCAAAACCAATAAGAAATAGCTGAGGAAAGCAGCAGCAACTGTAAATGCAACTTACTCCCATCCCAGCTCCAGCTCCTTTAAGCCCAGCCTCTCCATACCTGTCATATATAGAACGTTTCTCATCATCCGATAGGACCTGTGATGTAGATTTCAGATCAGAAATCTTAGAAAGAGAGACAATCATGTACCAAAGAAATGGTCAAGAGAGGAAAGGATAATCCACAGTACATCAATCTCTCTACCTCATAAGCGTTACTGATATCCTTAAATTTCTGCTCTGCGCCAGGTTCTCTGTAAGTAGAGGAGCATGAGAAAGAAACCTTAGAATAGATGCTAGAGAAAAAGCAGATCAGAAGTTCACTGACCAAATCTAGTCGAGGATATAAATGGATGAACAAATGAGAACAGAAAAATGTATCCATTTTTACCAAGCAACATCCTAGGAGAAAAATAAAGCCCAAACGTGGCCTTGGCCAGCCCAAAACACAACAATTTAAAAAATATCCAGTACTAGTTCTCCCCTTTCCTCCCTTGCCTAACTTCTACACTCCAGAATGAGGGGCTCCGTAACGGATTGTTGTGTACAGATGCATAACCCCCAGGCAATATGATTATATGAAGCTAGCCAGGATAAATATCTTCAATCACCCTTAGAAAAACAGCAGTAAAGCAGTTGAACTACAGTGATGCTACATATGTATTAAAGTTGAAGCTAAACAAATCAATAATCTTCTGCAATTCTGCAAACCCAGCATCAGCCACACAAAGCCAAAGGCATATCAAGAAATAAAGACATAAATCAGGAGCTACAAGTAGAAGACATAAAGCTTCACATCTTTCAGGTAGTACTAAGTCAATCAGACAGTTACATTACTGGTACTAGAAGACATTAATTTAGCCACAAATATGATAGCATAAAGCAATTGAAACTAATGGGTAATGGGTTGAAAATATCACCCAATAAGGTTCAGACTGACCCGCATCAGTGCAGAGCAACCTAAAAAAAACTAGTATTCCTTTCATCCCTAATTGACTGACCCGTTTAACTTCAGCACACATTACCACTTCAATATTTTACTCATAAGTTGACTTTCTAAGTCTTAAGTTTTGTAACTGGTACCTTATTTCATAAAGAATATGTTTCAAATCTTTATAAATTAACTTACCTCAACCTTACAAGCTAAATATAGAAATAAAAAAGTGTGTCAAACTAAAAACGGATGGTCGATTACAGATGGAGGGAGTATGTGTTGTGGTTCATTTCCAGGCAGGTCAAAAACATAACCGTGTAATATGTTGGAAATAAAAAATATTACTAGTACTCAAGTCATGTCATTTAGTAGAGTTCCGGTCATATTGGAGTAGTTTCCAATTTGTCATATGCACCAAATTAGAATTTCACTGATTTTCATGTTCATGTCACTTGGAACATGCTTTAAGGTCTACAGACCATGATCAAATGACCCCATAAAGGCCTTGAGAGGCTCAACCTGACCCACTAACAATTTGACATGTCTAGGACAGCTTCCGTTATGTGAAGCATTAACTATCTGCCTAGACAAAGAAAGTGAAACTGTAAGAGAACAACAACATGATATAAACAATTAGGTATTAGAATGAAGAGCTTACTTGTTGACATCTGGATGATAGCTCCTGGCAAGTTTCCTGTAAGCTGCAAAAGGAAATCAAAGTGTTGAGATCTCTAATTCATTTTACGTTTAGAGAATGATATCAAACAGCACTAGACCAACAGTTGTAAATATGGATTTCCACTAGCGTGAATATCTTGTTTTTTACACATTAAAAATAAATTCATCCATCTCACACAAGAGATTGCTCAATCAGCTTTCCCATTAAAAAACACCAATACTCAAGAAAAACTGAAGGAAACTCAAGGGATTAAGTACTCACCACTTTTTATGTCTGACTTGCTAGCATTTTTTGACACTCCAAGGACAGAATAATAGTCCTGCGTAGAGATCATTGACATAGTTTACCTCAGCAAGTTGACAAAAATATAACAAAAGCTACATGGAGGAAAGACATGATAGAAAAACAAATGAACAGGATACTCACAGCTTCAGCCCTAACCACAAATCGAGCTCCTCTTTTATGTGATGGACGCTGATGCATTCTTGAAGTAAATAGAGCATGTGAGCAACTATGTGGCAAAATAGTTGAGCTAAGAGATTGAGATGATCTTGTCTTGGCTTGACCACTGCACAATAAAGTAAATGCATTTTGAGAAACTGAAACTTTAATCTACTTATATACGTTAATGCATTTTAAACAAATACCGAAAGGTGCTGATTTGATCTAGTTATCTAATATGTAGAACAAACGCAATGGTGTCAATTTGATGTAGAAAGTAGAACTGCAATGGTGTCAGGAAAATATCAAGTGTAGAAATGTAATGAAGTTAGAACATCTGGTTAAATGCAAAGCTTGTTTGTCCTAGATTCAAAAAGCTACTCAGCAATGCATAGAACAGGTACAATCTGTGATGAACCATTATCCATTCCACCAAATATTCACATAAACCAAATCATTGCACAAAGTTATTCAAAAGCATAATCCAAATACACAAGAGGCCAAGCCATAAAATGACTGACTTATTGTATTCAGCACAAAGAAAACCTCAGACTGATGAAGTTCCACTCCAAAATGTTTTTAGCTTATCAAAACCTGGCATCCCTAACAGATTGAAATATGAAGATGGTAGAGCTGATAATGACTATCAAGCACCTACTAAATTTGTTTATTGGGTAACAAACCATTGAACAATGACGCCAAACCAAATCACCCACAGAGACAGCCCCCAATTACCCCTTATTTACACATCGTCTTTTGGTGCAAAACATCAGATAGAGGTTTCCAATTACTAAAGCATACTGCTCAATCCATTCCAACAGTGTAAGACTGTGAATTTTAATTTTATGAGACTCACTTCACTTCCAAAATCGTAACTCATCTTCATCTAACGCTCTTTTTCGTCCAAGTTCCAGAAATACATGTACAGCAACTATCATGATAACCATCGACATAACCCATGCAATTTCTCTTTGATTTTTTTAATTGTCTTACAGTATATGGAAGTGGCAAATAGAATGACAACTCATTAACCACTGATATACTACCTTTGCAGAATACTTTACCCTCCTAAAGGTTGTGGTTAGGCTACTTAAATCCACATCAAAGTACCAAATTTGATACACTAAGCATTGCTTAGCAGGAAGCAAGAAGGGAAAAAAAAAACATATATGCCAATGACCGGTTATACTGCTTTAAGATGCTTAACGCAGCAGTAAGTTTCTCAACCATGTCGTGTGAAAGACACAAAGTAGTGTTGGATAGAAGAAAGCGTGCAGTTTCAAATAATGAACCAGGCCTTGCTTAACAATTCATCAAAACCATTGGCAGAGAGAAGTTAATAAGTGCAACTGAATCATAAACTCAATTTGGCTGACCCATAAAAGAATGTTTAGAAGATCAAACTATCATTAACATTCAGTCCAACTTGAGTTCTTAAAAAAATGAATTATCATTCATGGAGAAGTAAGCATATGATTCAAGGACCATACGCAGAGTGACGAATAATATCTACTCACCAAGTAAAAAGCATGGAAATTTTGTTTTCCCCGTAAGATAATCGTGGTGAGCCTTGAGTCTGAATGCCCCATTGAGCGGCACAAGTAGTGCTTCCGCAAGGTAAGACAGCCATACAAGACTGCTCAATAAGTTTTATCGGAGAGAGTTCAACAAGCTTTGTTTCTCCCGACCTATTAATCATCAGAATAGAAAATTAAGTCTTCGTATCAAAATCACAGGCTATCCATGACGATCAGTAAAGCACTTCAACTATCCTATTGCACAGATATAATCACCTGCAGAAAACACCAGGCAACCCTGAAAACTGGGATCTCCTGAACACTGGGCTATCCAGCAAATTGTGAAAATAGTTTCGAAACAGCTAATTAGACATAACACGAAGGAAAGTCACAAGCTACAGTAGAATAATAATCACACATCTACATGCTCCACATATTCTCTTGAGAGAAGTTATATGAAAATGCATGATATAAAGAGTCCTCTACCCCCCCCCCCCCCCCCCCCCCTGAAAGTGTTTACAAATCTCAATCACAGAAATGAACTCTTGCTCAATGTGCTGAAACTTTGAAGCTACTGGATTTTATTGTAGAGAAAGCGTCTTTATGCAACTTAAGCCCAAAGCTCTAGCATTCATTGGACTACACTATTGGCACGGGTGTCAAAAACCATTCTTTAGTGTGGTGAAGCACGAATTTCACGAGCGACGCACACTGAAATTGAGGTAGTGGAACTAGTAATAGTACTTTGCACTTATGCTCACCAAAGAAGAATGAGACAAATAATGAGACAGAAACAGAGGGAAGAAATAACGATGAGGACTGAGATGAAGTGAGAGAGAGGCGCTGCGGAACCTTGTCGGAGAACGGAGAGTGAAGCCGATTAACCTTATCGGAAACCTTGCAAAAGCGTTGGAAGTCCAGCGTACTCCACAGCAGAAGCCTCTCAAAGAGAAAGGAGAGCCCTAAACGTTGAAAATAAAATCTGTTTTCCTTTTTTTCTTTTGGGAATTAAAGTGAATTCTCTCGAATAAACTCGGGTTTTGTATTCAGGGCCCAGTTGACGCAAATTCGACTACACGGGCTAACTGAAACTGAAACATGTGTGGCTCCTTACAAACCCAAATTCACCTGACCCTCCTATTACTACTACACTACCAATAATTTTATAATATATAAGATCATTATATTATATATATATAATATATATATAATATATTATTCTAATTATTATATATATAGAAATATTTGAATTCTTCAAAAATGTGGGGTCACATGTCATTACATTATCCCCTAGATCTGCCCCTACTTTGTGTTGTATTATTGTTTAAAAACTTTTATTTTTATATGTTTACACTGATACACTAGAATGATGATATAATTCATTAAAACGTGTAACACCCCAACTCATAAAGCCATGCTTATCTCATAAACCCCATTCACTTATATTAACCTTGCCGCGGAATTCTTACAACACCTAGTGTTACCGCCGGGTGACTAACTAGGCATACTAAAATCTCTAAAATCTAGCTACGGTCTGATGGATCCAAATATACCGAACATTAGTATACTAAATCTTAACCAATTACATCTTCCCAATACAAGGTACTTAATATCCCTATACATCTTACTAACATCTCATCCATTTACTAAACGAGTGTACATGCACAACTCGTGTAACAAAAGTAAAACAACCTGAATACTTCTACCCGACCCTACTCTCAGGACGGTCGTCTTCTGACATTCACCTGTAAAATTTAAACAGTCGCCCCCGAGGGGGTCATCACCTTTGCTGGTATGATTCTCTTATATCCCCCAAGCTAACGGGGCTACGACGACTAATTGTCGATAGCATGCGGTTGATTAGATACACAACATAAATAAGAAGTGCAATAAACATCAAACCACATATGAACAATAATAGTTCAAACACAATGAACGACTTAAATGCGTTCCTTAAGTAAGTGAGTTAATCTTTTAACTCCTTAAGTTATGATTTATCTTAATCTCAGTCCAAGTCTTATCTCATCTCTTATCTCAAATCTTATCTCAATCAAGATAACCGTTCTTTAATTAGAATGGTTGCTCCTTAATTCATTGTTTATCTTGTCGGGTCTAAAGTAACCCTAACCAATGAGTTATCAGCTTCATTGGTTTACATAAACAATATTTGTTAGAATTACTTGGGATTTAGGTAGATCCCACCACACCATCTCAGTAATGCCTCCCACCTCGAACAGAAATCGAGGTGACCGAGTCTTTATGTCGACTCTAGGCGACAAGTCCGAAGACAAGTCATATTTGGAGGTCGGGATCTGATAAGGATACCGTCCTCCTCCAATACACATATGCTGGTACCATTCCGGATACCTCACTCCCCCCAAGTTCTAGTTAGTAGAAGTCTCAAAGTCAATGTTTGTTAGTTAACCTCTTTCGGTTACTAATAAAACAACATTGGGGAGTGTTCCTTATTCTCACACAATTCTATACTAAGCATTGTTAGTAAGTTCTCAAGGTAAGTTGTGTTAGTGCATCACAATCACACAACAATACAATAATCTGGTTGCATGCTTTATCTTGTTTAATCGGCACACATAAACAAATAGCACACAAGTCGAGGGACACCTCGTTAGCAAGCAGGCTACAAGAAAACCATACCGTTCACCGTTGATGTCGGTTGTCTATTCTCCTCCGGAGTTCCACTTACTCAAACCGTAAAACATTAATCGAACTGGGTGGTTAATTTCTTTGAATTAATCTAACTCATATCATCTCTAATGATTTCCAACTAAACACCACTAAGTCATTGGAGTTTAATCTTAATCTCATAGGTCATTTACTTCTCATTATTTCTTAAGCTTGTTTATGCCCCTAATGACCATTATATGTCATTAATTATGTCCTAACAATCTTATAATACCATTACCAAACAAGTTCCAACCTTAAAACCCCATTTTTCAACTTTCTGGAGTCTTTTTAGAGTGGTCCGGGTTTGTGTCCGAGGTTGTAAACCCGGACCATCTCTCGGCTAAAGTTTCTGCCTTAAAAACACACTGGTCCGGGTTTGTGTACCGGGATATAAACCCGGACCAGACACAATTTCTAGTTTCTATCATGTTTTTAGTGTGGTCCGGGTTTATGTACTTGGTTACAAACCCGGACCAACACTAAATGTGTCCAGAATTGTAGTTTTTGACCTCTGTTCAACCTCAATTCTTATCCAATCTTTTCCTAACCTCTCCACAAGTATTCTAGCATGTTTTAACACCATTTTGGCACCTTCAAATCCTCCTAATTCATCCTCCAAACTCATACTAAATTCCTTGATCATTTACTCAAACTCTTACAAACTTCCTAACACTTATAACTTAGTTTCCAACATGAAGATTTTACCTAAAACCTCAACTAACCAAAGTGTCTCCTCACAACCCTCTTAACTACTCCACAAGCATCATTATTCATCCTTATCTCCTTTACCTAAGCTACTCAAAGTTCTCAAGGTTATATTGAATCCTCATGCATAATTTCCTCTCCTCTACATTTTCTACCCATCATTCCCAAACTTGCACATATTTATGCATCTTTTATCATTCTCTTAACACTTACATCTTTTCTCCTTCATCTTGACCACTATAGGTTCCTCTCAAACACTTTCATCTTCAATATCCAAGTCCTCTCATTACCATCAAGGTTATACTCACTAGTTCACACCTAAACCTCTCAAAACATTTTTACAACATTCTCCTACAGAATTTTGCCCCATCCAATATATACCTTATATCTCAATTATGGTGTGTTTAATCCACCCATTCAACCTCAAACTCCTCTTAACAACACTAGGTCATCCTAATCCTCAAGGACACTTTAGTTTAGCCATTTCTACCAAATTGGGAAAATTACATCGCCCACCCATGATGTTTGGCGAAATTACACAGCCCACCCACGAGGTTTCAAAAATTACACAGCCCACCCATGTGGTTTCCATAATTTTACATCCAGCAACTTTTTTAATATTTGATCAACTTAAAAGATGGTTAAATGTTGTTCAAAATTGATGAAACTTTACATGGACGATGCTAAGGTGTTATATTTTTGTTCAATGCCAAATCCAAAGTTTTTTAAGGTCATATATGACCTGTGGGACCCAATGAAACATGAGACACGTTCATCAGGTCCCACAGATCATATATGAGTTTAAAAAACGTTGGATTTCACGTTTTACCAAAATATAACACTTTAATATCGTCCATGTAAAGTTTCATCAAATTTGGATATCATTTAACCATCTTTTAAGTTGATCAAATATTAGAAAAGTTGCTGGATGTAAAATTGTGGAAACCACATGGGTGGGCAAAGTAATTTTTGAAACCTCGTGGGTGGGCTGTGTATTTTCGCCAAACGTCATGGGTGGGCGATGTAATTTTCCTTTCCTTAAATGATTCCTAGTACTTTCTAAGTCCTAATCTCTCCTTAAAACACTTTCAACACCTAGTTTCTCAACCGAATTTTAACATAGCTTCCCTACTATGTTATTATACCCAAAGCATAGTTTTTCTCATTTAATCACCTCAGACTTAACCAACCCCTTTCTCATGATATTTCTCACCCAAATCAAACCATTCATAGCAAACTCAATATAATGCAATAATCTTAATTTCCATAGCACTAAGGCTCTTAAATGACATGGCTCTTAGGCCCTTAAATGACTTAAACTTAAACACTGAATTTCCCACATATAATAGCCTTTAACCTGCAATTACACCCATCAATCTCATAGTAGTTATAATGCTCTTAAAATCCATCTTATGCTTATCTTACTAACTCATATACCATTGGCTTCTTAGTCACAAGTTCATAAGCTTGTTCATATTCTTTTCCTAGGTTTAATAACTCATTATATAATGTAAGCTTTAAGCTACATTTGGTATCTATATAAACACCATTCCTTAAGGCATTAAACCACCCCAAGGTAAGTCATTTACCTTATGTTCTCCAAGCCTTTTCCTTTCTCATTTCCTTTGGTTTTCTTGACTGATTTTTGGCAAGGACTTTTAGTTCCCTTGCTAAGCTTCTAATCAACATTCAAATAAGGTAATGAGTACTAAGGAACATGCCTAAGCTCATGGAATTACTCTTGAGTACAAAGGACTGCTTAATGCACAAAAATGGATGTTTACCTTAGGAGTTTGGAATGAACTTGATAAGGAATCAAGGCAAGACCTCCCCAAGTATTTTGAAGAATGGATCAAGGCTAGAACAAGGAGTAAAACAAGTTCCATGAGGATTCATTTTTGGACATTAAGGAAAAATGGTGAAAACTTGGATTTTCAAGCTTTTCTTACCTTGAATGAAAGAGGATGTAAAGGAGCTCTTAACACTGAATCTTTCTCTTAAAATGAAGCTCTTCAATGGAGTTTCTTCATAAAATCAACCATGAGATTTTAGAGATTTGAAAAGAAGGAATTGAAGGTCTTGACTCAACTAGCATAAATATGCTCTTAGTTTTGCATTTGGAGCTTTGTAGTGTACTAGGCAAGTGAATGAAGATGGAGAAGTGTGAGAGCAGTAGCATGAACGGTTTTCCACTGGGAGAGAGCAGAAGAATACGGTGGAGGAGGAGGGAAATGACGAGGAATGAGGTGAGAGAGTGTATTTGTGAGATATTTATCTTATAAAGCAAATAGTACTTCTACTTTATTTTCTTCTTCTTTCTTTAGTTGGCTGAAGTCTTATGGTGACTCATCCCTTATAAAACCGTGCCCCCTCCATTCATAAGATACTTATGGACTTAGTTTGACCATTGACCACTTAAGACAGTCATTTGACTTATTTTGGGCACTATTTGGGTACTATTCATAATTAGTGCACAAATTTGTGAAATTTTTGGTTTCTCATTGATTTAGGCTTTCTAATGTGATACTAATTAGTACACTTGTTGATTAAGGTGTAATCATGGGCATTTAGCCACTCAAAACCCATTTCTGAGACAATTTTTCAAAAACATGCTTTAAGACTCCTTAAAAGCACAATTTGTGTTTAAACTTGTTTTTGAGCTTGGTTTTCTTTAGTAATTGATTTAACATGTTCATTAGCATGTTAATAAGGTCTAAGAATGACCTTTGGGTCCTAATCAAGGTTACACCAAGTCTAGAGCAAGTATTTGCTTAAATTGACTTTATGGTGTTTTCTTTTGTTTTATTTGGTTTAAATTGTCTACCAATGTTTCTAAGGCATGTTTTAGCCTTATTACATCATAAATTTATGTTTACTTATCATACTTAGGTTTGGGGTATTTCAAAATGGGTAGTTGATTTATTAACTAATAAGTGTTGAATCAAATAGTTTTCTGATGTACAAAATTTGAAGCTAATATAGATTTTTTTTATGGTGTATTATTATTGTACGATATATTTTAAATCTTATTTGATGAATCATATCTTTTTCAAACGTACCAATTTCGAACAGTATAATGGATTACTATTATTTTGTGGTGTATTATTATTTTTGTTTGATGTTTTTATGGTGTATTTTTAAACTTTATATGGTGAAAATCATACGTCTCGTTGATATATACTTATATAAACATGTAGTTAATATAAATTTTTTTCAATTGTCAAAACATATCCATGATTGGTCTTGTTTTGAAAAGCTTGAATTTAGATAAACAATGGTGAAAAATAAATTATTTTGGATTCATATATTAAAAGTTACATTCATTTAAAGTCTTACAACAAAAAGTAACAACTTAATGTACAATCAACGGCCACATGGACTGCCCTATAAGCAGCATGGCCTGCCCCGTACTATCTCCGTTTTGCCAGTTGAAAGCTCAATCGGACTTTTAAACTGTTTGGAAATAAAATATGTTTATATTTTTGGAATTAGTTTGATTTCTCTAGTATAAACTCCACTTAGGGTCTGTTCGTTTACAACATATATGTGATATAAGTGGTTGCCATTTATGTATGACATAAATGTGAGCCTTTGGCATATTTTCCCCAGTGTGTTCGGTGAGAGCATATTGGCTCTAGGGAAATTTATGCCATCTTTATGCTATTGCGAGCTTCGTGTCATTCTTCTTCGTTCTTTTTTCTCTCTGTTGATCTGCGTTCTCGATTTTCCTCTGTTGATTTTCGTTCTCATCTCTCTAATGAGGAGATCCGCATCTGCCCCGATTATTTTTGTCTTATTTGTTGACAACATATATACACACTACGTAAGTGAATGTTTGTGCCCTTCTTCTCTCATCTTTTTTTCCTCTATTGCTCACTGTATGCTCACCTACATCATCGGTTGCTCTTCTCAAAGCTCTTTCTCCTTTAACTTATGTTCAAGCTTTGTTCAACGTCTCTTATTCCCCCTCTCCCCATTTCTATTCGAGCATTGTTCAACGTCTCTTATTACTCCTCTCCCCATTTTTGTTCGAGCTTTCTTGATGGTCTCATGGGTTTGGTAAGTGTCTCAAGATTTTGACTTCATCTTGTTTCACCATTTTTAGGGTTTATACCTCCTTTATGACAGCTTTGAGTTGACTTCACCTGTTTGAGGAGTTTGTACGAACTAATTATGTTGTCATTGATTCAGCTCCTCTATCAGTTGATGTGTTGTCTCTGTAATTCATTCTCGCGATTCGCTTGCATCTGGAATCTTACTAAGGTACTTGCTCCTGTAATTCATCTAGAATCGCATCTGTTATGTTGCTTTGTTACTGGTTTTGGGCATCATTTTCGGCTTTGCTCCTATTTCTGAAAATTGTCCATGCTTTTCAATGCTTGAGACACCTATGTTGCATTTGTTGTCTTGTTTTGGTCGATTGACAATCTACTTCCTTGTTTTGGTCGATTGACCCACGTTTAAGGTGCATTTGAGTTAAAGTGTTGCCTTATTTTGATCGATTGACTAGGTGCTTATGATGGATTTGAATTGAATCCCTTGCCTTATTTTGGTCGATTAACCACTACTTCTAATGGATTTGAGTTGAATTGTTGGTTAAGATGAGTTGTTAGCATTGATTGAAGTGAGTTGCCACTTTTGACGAGTAGTTTCGATGGTTTGATTGATGAATTTGTCAACCATTTTATGGGATTGCTTTGCTTGATGATTTGGTGTTAAGCATTAATTTGGGGTCCAGTTTATCTTGACCTCATTAAACTAAGTTAGTTGGGTATTATGGTGTTGCTTTAGTTGATTATATTGGTATGATTAGTTTGGACCAATCTTGCTTTGGTTGATTACAATGTTGGTGTTCACCAGGAACTGAATGCCATTGTTGAGTTCAACAAAAAATGCTTATAGAATGTGGATTATTGTACGACGCCCTATGAATTGTGTTAGTTAAGATTATTCAAACATGTAATGGCCACCGCTACTGTAGTACTACCCAAATTATCTTGGCCAGATTATAAATTTTAAGATAAAAAACAAAAACTACAAAAAATGGTAGTGCTACTATGACAGTAGCGATAGTCATAGTTTGAGTTCCGTTTTAACTTTATACGTGGTTATTGTGAGTCTACACTAGTCCACTCAATGATGATGACGGAAAAATTACTCTGAGCTGAATAGTCCTAAAAAAACTCATTCATTTGGCATTGTTGCAGTGCGACGATTGGATGAGTATGAACAACAGTGGCAGGCTAGGGGCGATCAGACGAGAATGAACAATAATGGCGGGCCAATGGTGATCAAACGAGAATGAACAGCGAGCATTACATAGTATATCAATAGGGCTGTAGTTATATATAGTCAAGTTACTTGTACAGACCTTGATTTTAAACTTAATAAGTATTGAATATATTATAATATTGTTTAGTTATAATCATTGTTATTCACTAGAACATCTACACTAATAACACAATGATCTTTATTACCTGCATATGTGTATTATAATAATATTGAGATTAAAATGGATACACTTTAATATTAATTACGCAAATTTATACTTTAACTTTAAATTTGAACAAAATCTCATATGGTATCTGACCAAGAAGAAATGGAAAAGAAACGGGTCAAATCACTTAGGTTAATCGGTTATCACCAGAGATAATGAGAGGACTAGTGTGCTGATTAGGTTAATCGGTGAACACCATGTGCACTCCCTTGGGAAAATGGCGAGATCATCAATGGAAACGTAAAATGGGTAAAGTGCATGAGGCTTTCAATAAGATTAGTGGTACGACATGGACGTACTACAACTTTAAATCAAAGAGGGACATGCTAAGAAACAATTGCAAGATTGGAAGAAACTGAAAAAAAGTACTACTGCCCTAGGGTTCAACAATAAAATATGGATTGTTGATGTTGACAAGGAGTGGAGGGGAGTCAAACTGGCGGTAATGTAACAAAAATAATTCGCATTTTTCTTTATGGACTAAAACTTAGTTGAATTTTTTAGGAGGGCATACCATTTCATGTGTTTAGGACTTGGGGTTCAGTTCAGAGGAGCAAGCTCACCTCCAGCTGAGGTTCAACGACGTTGAGCTAAAAGAACAAGAAAGTTATATCCTTCCCGTTCCTACCCCACATCAGAGGCTGGTGATGCTGATGGTTCACTAGAAGGTTATCGTCTAATCTTCCAGACGTACAGATACGATGACAGTCAGTCCTTCACCAATCACGTGGGAGCGATTAACCTCAAGGATGACTTTGTCCCTATGGAAGCATATGAGGACACTGATTCTCCAACTCTTACTTCTACTCCTGTAGAACAGGCACGCTCCTCCCGTTTAGGAAAGAGATCATTTGAGTCGAGCGACTCTTTTGAATGTAAGAGGACAAAGAAACTTACGCAGAAGGAGCGAGAGGCGAGGCATCTAGACGCCATCACTAAGGGATTACTTGCTACTCATGCGGGGATTAGCCGCTCAAACGAGTTTATGGAGACACTAACACAACAAGCAGTAGCTAAGAACAACACCCAATGGACCGAGAATGATGTCGTGATAACTCTGTTAGATATGCTAAATATGACATCTGACCCTTTGCTGCTTTCAAATGCCATAGTGGTCATGGCAAACCCGGGCCATAGGAACTTGTTCAGGAGCGTCTTGAAGCGAGCAGGAACGATACAACTCTTGGATACATCAACTCTATTGTTGAGAGCTACTGTTTTCTAGGAGCTAGTTATTTAGTTGTATTTTCTTTTGCCGGTTGATTGTGTATGAGTTAGAATTGAAGTTGTAGTACTAATTTTGTAACTGTAACACCCCAACTCGTAATCCAACAATTAGCATTTAATAGAATATCTATCTTCCTACAATTTGTAGTGGATATCTCATACAAATTCCCGGTGTTACCATCACCATTCACCCACATGATTGATAAGGCCTTTCAAACATATATAAATGTTATGGTCTGACTGACTGGATAATTCAAACTTAAACTCCATTACAATACATACTGAGTTTATACTAAATCCTGAATCCAAAATACAAGTGTAGTTCCCACTTTCCCAACATATACATATGAGTTTAGAAGACTTTCAAAATATCCAAAAACGTATCTACCCTATCCTACACCCTGAACGGGTAACATCTTCAATCATGTACCTAAAATAGTAAAGCCACAAGGGGCTTAGCATAACTTGTTGAGTATGATAACGTGCAACTAGCTAGCTACCGGGCTACATGCGACTAATTGGTTGATAAACATGTGGTTAATTTTAATTCAACAATATAGAAAGAAGTGTTGTAACATACAACATGCCAACATTCAAAAACAAATATTCAAACAAAATGATCCATCATGATGGGATCAGTTCATCAATCAAATGAGTTAGTTCTCCTTCCTTTCCTTGGTCTTAAGAATTTAATTAGTTATCGAGATCGACCTTATCTTAGGTATTGCCAATACAATCCTTTTATTGTGATCGTTTATTTCTATCCTTAATTGTCAAATGTGTTCAGGTATTAATGAACCCTATCTAAGTGAGTATGGAACTCGAAGCAAATCTAATGTCAAAGTGACGTACGTTCAAATTCCCCCGTCAATGACCATGGGCCAAGGACGCTGAGCCAATCTTTCAGACTCTGGGATAACCAAGGAAGTTGGATCTGATGCAAATACTGCCCTCTGATACAAATACGCGCGGCCTGAACCATCCCAGACTTCTCCCCCCCTACTAAACCAAATTGGTTAGTAGTATATTCGAATCATACGTTCTACTAGTAGTATGTTAGTTCGGATCATCTCGGTTACAGATGCCGACTAAATGTTTAAGGAGTTAGTAAGAAGTCCTTAAATGTCATCAACTGTTAGGTAAGTCCGTACACTTAATCCTCTTGGAATCTCTAACCATTATTGTATGTACCGTATGTGTGTTTTAAATCTACTCGATTGTGTAGTTAGTAGTACATCACACAGAAGGTCAAGGTTAGACAAATACGGAATATGTAGAGCAAACAATAGTCCATATTCCATGCATTAATCTTATGGTTATTCTTACAAGCAAGTAGCACACAAGTCAAGCAAACCTCAGAAACACACAGGGTACACGAAACCATACCATACACCAGAGAAGACGCTCACCTAATCTCGACTGATGTCCCGACTATCCCGGTCCTATAATTGAATTAACCGAGAGTGTTAATTATTTATTACTCTCGTGTAACGTTGTCTCGTATAATGTTTTCTCATTTATAGAAATCCTCCTTATTTAATTTATTGATTATATATATGATCTCATAATTTTCCAAGTTCTGCATCATTTCATGTGAGTTATGAGATTCCCTTTTAACCTTCATAAACTCTTATTATTTACATTAAGACTTATATACTTAATGTATTATTTTATGTTTCTCAAACTTATACCAATCTTTAATATCAATGACCAATCTTTAATATCAATGACTATAACTCTCACATATAATATGTTCCCCTTTTATTGAATTTCTCTTAGTTTTATTTACCAACTATATATATATATATGTTCTTATCAATTCCAATGTCACACTATTATCACATTACTTCTCTTAATTATGCTTACTTATATTTACATGTATTCTTATAAGTTTTAATGTCATTAATAACATTATATTAATTTTCCAAGTAGTTTCCAAACTATACAATTTAATCCCAATTATATAAATACCTTAAAACTTCAATTTCTTACAAAATTATTTCAAATTTTTAATCCCAATTCCTTCAAATTTCCAAACAGACCCTAAGCTGCCTATTTTCGTTTTTCACCCAAAACTTCTCAAAATTATGATTTCACCCTAACCACCAATCTTAATTATCTTTAAATTCTAATCTTCACCTAATTAACTCCAAATCTAACTCTCAATTTTCAGAAATATTGAACAGACCCCAATGTTATTTTTGGTCTTCACCTTAACTTTCCTAAATTTATGGTTTGACCCCTAATCTTTTCTAAACTTTACAAAATTACAATTTACTACTAATCTTTCCTTAATCAAATTGTATATTCTTTTCTAAATTTAGTTCAACATTTTAATTCCATATAGGGTTGACCAAATTTACTCCATACACCCCAAACTTTCCATAATTTGGCCCACAATGTTTTCTAAACTTTACAATTAACTCCTAAACTTCATTAAGCATACAATTTTTATTATTTGCCAAACTAACCTCAAATTTTCGGCCTCTTGATTGCCTAATTCCCCAAGATTTATTCCTTTGAAACCTCTAACTTAACCATATGATCACTAAATCATTAAATAAACTTCTAATGTCATTTAAAGTCACTTTTGCCTTTAAACTCAGTCCAAACACTTCCTAAAGTCTACCAACATTTAAAGTGTAATAAATCACTCACATAACCCTTATAATTCCAGATTTTTAATATTAAAACCCTTGCTTTTAAATGCATTAAATATACCAAAATGCTTATAAAACAAGCCTAAACATTTGGCCACAATAAAAACTATAACATAAACTTTAAATACACTCAAAATTTCCAAAAACCATAGTTTATTCTTGGCCAACTCACAACCCATACCCCAAAGACTCGGTTATTCACAATCTAATCACTTAAACTTTATAACTTGACATTTAAGCCCTTAAGTTATTAGTTAACTTACCAAAATGTTTTAAATGTATATTTATGTCCATTAATAGGTCCCAATTAACCATTTTAAAGGTTTACTACCATATATATATATAAACATAAAACAACTTAAAAACCTCAAAATATGCATTAAGATTAGAACATTAACCTTATGCTCCAAAGTTAGTTGTTTTCCCTTAAACTTTAAGTCCTATAATCATGTAAGGGTGCATTAAGTTTTTGTACAGATTCAAGGCTTAAACAAGTGTTTTAAGCACCAAAACTTAGATTAAATCCTTACCCTCTTTAGTGTTGAATTTTCTTCTTTGTTACCTCTTGATTTTTCGGCTAAGTTCCAAGGGTGTGGAGACTCCATTTTTCAGCCATGATATAAGGATAATAAAGGTTCAAATTTAGGGTCTATTAGACTCCTTAAACAACATCTAAAGCCTAGAGCACAAAAAGGGACCTTAAGAGTGTATCTTACCTTGTGAGTCAAGATGAACATTTTTCCTCTTCAAGTTTTTGGCCAAGGGCTAGGAGACATGTAAAATATTAGAATCTTGGTAGATATAAAAATGGGAGATAACTTAGGCACTTGAAAACCTTACTTCAAGGCTCACCTTTAGGTTGAATTTTACACAAGTTTGAAGCTTATTTCACTAGGAATTTTTGGCCATCAAAGGGAGGTTAAAGGAGCTCCAGATTTTTCATGAAAAAAGTGAAGAAAGTGAGCTACTTGAGTCCCATTTTCAGACATTAAAATGAAATGAACGGGCTTGTAGTCTTAAAGTACATTTTTACCTTTGTTATTTGTTGAACTTAGTCTAGCTTCCCTTGTGTTGTTTCTTGCCTTCAAAATTGGACAAGGAAGGAGAGGAAATGGTGTTGTTGTTCTTTGATGAAGAAATGAAAATATTCAAGACAAATACAAGGATTTATGAGAGGTGTTAGTCAAGAACATAAAGTGTTCATCAATGGAGTTTCAAAGGAAGAAGAGAGAAGAATTTACTCTCGGCTGAGAGGATTGAGTGATACGGAAGCATGGGGTGAAGGAAGAAAGGATAGATGAGATAGGGTATAAGATGAGTGTGAGTTGTAGTTCCCTAGGAGTGGAGACTTCAGATTTTAAAAAGCTTCATCTTAAAGTAGAAGTTGATTTTGAGTTGTCATTTTCCCTCCATAAAATCGGCCAAGAGATATTTTAAGGGGGTTTGATCTGTCACTTTGTGACTTATAATATTATGACATATATGTTGTATATTTCGACCTTATTTCATGTGTTAGGTTGTAACATGTGTTGTTACCTTGTCCTAAGGTGTATTCCTATGTATCAAAGTGTATTCCTTGTGTTTTTAAGTAACTGGTATACTTTACTATTCATTGTGATTATATAAAGTATACTACATAATTCTCTCACATGATTTGTGATCTTAGTTCATGTATTGATGTGTTACATGTTACATTAACTTTAGTAGTCGATTTCTCCTTACAATTGTGAGGTTTAGTACCCATTTTGGACTATATATATATTTATGTATATAAATATGTTTAAGATTTATATATTTCCTTTATGAATTAGAGCTCATAAGCCTCTAATATTTATTAATTACCCCTATTACCCCCTTTAGTAATTATATAATGTTTAGGGTATTTTAGTAACTTTGCTTGATGAACGCCTCAATTTTTGTACACTTTGTGATAACTACATGTGTTTGTAGCTTGGCGCTAACTTGTGAACAATGAGTTATTTTTTTAATTCTAATGTATGGAACTGATTATGCACACTTATTTATAATGGTAACTATTTACAATATACTGTAGTGAACATGGCTGATGAAGACTATATTGATCGACTGTTGAACGATCTAGAAACTTTCTTAAATTTTGCTACTACAATTAAAGGACAGATAACCAGTGCCCAAAAAATGGTTGATAAAGCTTCATTGCTACTAGCGTCACGTCAAAATAATATTCCCCTTCAAGTTCCTATGCACGATAACGAATTCATTGGGGAGATGTGGGTGAACGCGCTGCTAAGAAGCGACCCGAAATTTTTTTTTAACGTGTTAAGGATGGACAAGAATGTGTTCCTGTAGTTGTGCGAGGAGTTGGAAATTAGATATGGGTCAACACCTACTATAAACATGAGTGTTCAGGCTAGCATTATGTTGTTCTTGTACATACTTGGACACAAAGCGCAAACAGAAAGGTTTACGAAAGATTCAGTTTATGTCTTGAGACCGTTAGTCATCACTTTAAGAAGGTCATGAGATTGATGTGGGCATCCGAACATGACTATAACAAGCCAAACCAACAACAATGAATAGAGGTTCATCCAAAGCTAGCTGGAAACTCTCATTACGACTCGTACTTCAAGGCATAAAACTTCTTGCCTCATTGTGTTAGATATATTGTTTCAATCTCCAATTAAATGTTATATGTCGGTGTTTCTTCATTATGTAGGACACTATTAGGGCGTTGGATGGCACACTCATTGACGTCGTTATTCTGGGACCGATGTAGTTGGAGTACTGTGGTAGGAGTGGTACCCTTACTATGAACATACTAATACTGCTTACAATGTGAATGACCAGAGTCAGATTGTTAGTATTGTTTCGCATTGCACAACTACGTGATGTCTAACAAAAGCATACTCAATCAACTTAGCCAGTTCTGATAGAGTAGATCCGGGAGGAGGAGGAGCCATTTCTTCTAATGACGAAGAAGAGAAGCACGCCTCGGGAGAATACCTAGATGAGATAGCAAATCCATTGGGAATGACGAATCCGAGTGATCAAATTGTTGATGCTATTACTGCTTTAGATGTTGAACTTTTATCAAACATTAGTGTATGTTCTATTTACTTTTGTTGTACCAAGTTTATCAAGATTTGAGTATGCACGGACCTTAGGTGGTACTAAATTGCTTATCTTATGACATTTACTTTTTTTGTTTTTCAACAAAATATTGCTTTAAACTGAAATTAATATTTATAATTGTAGTATATAAAATGGTAAACCCACTGCACGTAACTGACCTAAAACTTATGTTGCACACATACCACATTGTTAAACAATAGTTTTCAAACAACTATAAATATGTCAGCTTAAAACAACCATCAAATTATGCTGTAAATATGTCAGCACAAAACAACTACCAGAATATGCTGCAAAAATAGCTAAAAAAAAGCCATGCCGAACAGACAGCCAAGTTTTCGTCCAACAATGAAAGGTAGTTTTTCTTTAGAAAGCCAATTGCAAACCGGTCAGTATTTAATACGACTGGATTAGAGGACGAAAATGTAGCCTACTTATTACCTTGTCCGGCGAGGGCGCTTCTGCTTTTGGGTTCTCATTCTTAAGTTAGGGTTATCCTCAATTCCTTAAGGGATTGACCTTACTGTGGGTGGTTTTGTTGATGAATGGCCAGAAAATGGGGTGAATTTGTCTCGGTTGTGTAGACACAAAAAATTCTCACCCCATAAAGCAAATTCATGAAACAATAAACAAAATAAAAAGGTCATCGTCTTTCTTTTCAAAACTTATTCGTGTGTATACCAAAATGAAACTTTCATTTTATGACAAAGATCTTTTAAATCAATTTTTAAAGCATCTATTTTCAAACCCGTTCCTTTTTGTTATTTGTTATTTTACCATTTTATTGTGATTTGTTTTATGTTAGTCGGTTTTTTTATTCACTTATTTATTTGCCTATTCGTTTTATTTGGTTCATGCTATTTTGTTACTTGTTTATTTTATCTTATTTTATTTCATTGATACTTTTACCTGTATTTTCACTATTATATTCCATACTAGTATATTTTGTTTTATCGCTAATTCGATTAAACTCTCTCTCATCTCATTTTATTTTGTTACTTTTTTTAATCTTATTTACTGCTATTCGTATGTATTGATTCAATTTCCATTTTTAGGATACTCACCTGTATTTCTATTTCCATCATACTAGTACCATTTCATTATCTCATGTATTCGTTATTATGGTATTTCATTATTTTATGTTTTATTATGTCTTTTATTTTTATTATATACATTCTTTTATTTCATGAACCTCAGAATAAAAAATTCAATTCATTTCATTAGATTAAACTCTTTCGCTTTACTGCATTTTCCATTAAAAATGACTGCGCTTTATCGAACTCATTTAGTTCAATTTAGAGTTCTAGTGTTAGTTATAATGTCCATACATTGAGTTATGTTGTAGCTTAATTGTTTATTGTATACATGAGGAGCTAGAGGTTGTGAGTTCAAAACACAGGGGAACATAGGGTATTTTTTCTTGTCTTCAGCTTGTACTAGAGCTCATCCAATAGTTTCAACATTAGTATACTGAATTCTGTCCTAGCCTAAATGGTTAGAGTGTAGATTTTGAAGGCAGGAGGCTTGGGTTTGAGTCCTAATAAAGTTGTGGGACATTTTATTTTGCTTTTCCAATCGATTTCACCAGTCAAATTAAACTCATACTCCTCTGGTCCGGTCCTTTTCACTTCCATATCCAAATAAGACCCATAACTACTCAGAAAACCCTAATTTGTTCTCTATAAAATAATAACTATCAGTAAGAACCCTACAGTGCCGATTTTGGTTTGAGTTCACGTTTTTATTCAATCTCAACATTTTATCCTAGAATATAGAGAACCTTTTGTTGCATGTTATCAAAACCACTGTGAAACTCCATTAGAGATCTTCAAAGCTTCACCTCCGTTCAGCAGAAATCCTTCTTTGTTCCTCTCACTCGACCAAGCTCACGAGCTTCTCTGTTTTTCTCAACCTTAGAACAAATGCTCCACCTGAAAACACCAGTACTACTACATACTTTGCAGCAAATTTACACCCGTAAAAACATTTTGATTTTCCAGAGATGAAGATCCCCATATTCCTCATCCCTCACGCCAAAATATGCAACCACCTTCTCTAATTAAGGCCAAGCCTTGAAACGGTCGTATGGATGAGTGCGCTCAAATCTCAGACTCGATCTATGACTAGCACTCCATCTTCCTTGCTTTCCATTCAATTATCTCTGTAAACTAACATGTTGGGTAGTTTTTGTTTACATTTCTTTTGGTGTTTACAGGAAAGCATTTGTTATTTCCTATTCTGGTATTTATTTCTGATTCTAGTCGACTTTTGAAGTTTCCTCCCTTATGGATCATTTCAATGTTCCGTTGTTCACGTTATATTTTCTTGTGCATACTCCAATGTAGTTTATCTCTGTGTTGATATGTCCCCTGCTTCTGTTTTCATAAACACACGTTGGATTATCTGGTATGATGTTGTTTCTATGCTAGAAATTATGGGTGAAGCAAAGCAAATGGCCTAGTCTGAGTTGCTTAGTTTATATGCTCATCTTAGCTCCTAATATTGAGTTAGCAACCATAACAAAGAATTTGGGTTTAGCGAATCTGGTATATGCGTGAATCAGCTGCATTCGTTTGATAATAAAAAATGAAAAGAAGGCCTAAATTTTGTTTACTAACTTTGGATTTAGGTTGTAATGTTAGTTAAAAATAGGGTTCAAGTCTTCGATTGATATCTTATTAGATATAGATATTGTCCGTTAGTTTATACGATTAGAAATTTGTTAGTCTTAGATCTAAAAAAAATGTGTGAAATTCTGTTTAGTTTGATTTCTCTTTTCATCCACCCCATGAGCCTGAGTTTTGATTCCCTTTAGGCGTCTCTAAAAAATGTTCATAGTTAATCTGGCTGGGCTATTTGTCTTTGAATACATCTTAACTTTAAATAACTTGGATTAGTGTAATGACAATGACTTTGGTTGTATTTTGAACTCGAATGAAGCTAAAAGAAATGAGAAAAGAAACAAGTATGTACCCAAGATTTTGTGATTTCAGTCCATGTCAGGTTTACTTGGTTTATTATTATTATTTGCTATAATATGCTACATATTGTATAGATTAGCTTGGCATTTCTTGGGCCCAGCTCAATATAGAGGCCTAAGAAATAGGAAGCCCTAGATAGCCCATAGGCCACCCACTTAGAAAAGGCCTAGAATAAGTGTTCCCCATACATGACAAGTCCTAGACATGCCCATGTGAGTAACAGTTTTTACTACCATCAAAAAATTTTCTAATCATCTTTCAGAATAAAATTCACAATCAATACTCCCAAATCAAGTCCAAAATCCAAAAATCAAATTTTGCTTCAAAATTCAAACCCATAATTTCAGTCCAAATTGAGGCCCAACTCAGCTCAAATTGAGGCCTAAAATTGAAACCCAAATCAGCCCAAAATCAAGGCCCAAATCCAGCCTAACCCAAAAGGCCCATTTTGGCCCAACCCAATAGGCCCATTCTAGCCCAACCCACTAAGCCCATTCTGGCCCAAAACTTGAATCATTTCCTCTAACCCACTTTTGGCCCAAACCACACCCCAAAATCAGCCCAAACCACACCCCAAAATCAGACCAAACCATACTCCAAAATCAGCCCAAACCACACTCCAAAATTAGCCCAACTCACCTTCAAAGATCATCTTTTCAAATCCAAATTCAAAAATCCAAAAATCATCCTTTTTAAAGAAAAAGTCAAGTAAATCTTCAAAAACACCAAAAAAATCAAAAAGTCGTCTTTTCAAAATTCGACTAAACTTCAGAATTTCAAAGATACTTTTCAAATAATCTTTCAAAATTCAATTCAAATTCCATTTTCAATTCAAAAGTTCAATTCCAATTCCAATTCCAATTCCAACTTCAATTCAGTCCCAATTCAACTCAAAAATCCAATTCAAATTCCATCTCAATTCAAAATTTCATTCACTTCAAAACCCATTTCAAATTCCGATTCAATTTGAAAATTCATTTCAATTCCAAATAATTTTAAACTTTATAAGTCTCAAAACCCATCTCATAGACCCGAGCGTCTCACAGGCTTTGTCATCCCAATGATTCGAATATCTCTTTAACCCAAGCGTCTCACAGTTTTCAACATCTCAAGGTTTCAAATGTCTCACAGACCCGAGCATCTCACATACTATGATATCCCACAATTCAAACACCTCAGGAAGTTTCAAGCATCTCTTAAAAACTCTCAAACACCTCAAAAACCTTTAGAACCCAAAATATAAAAAAAAACCCAAAGACCCTGAACTACGCAAGGTATGATCTCAACAGGGAGTCGAGTACGTAGGCAACCCCCCCAGGGTGTGACCCTATTCCAATAAAAAAGCCCTTCCCAAACTCTAAGGTGGTATTCATGTCCTTCAAACATTCAAATCTCCTCTGACTCCCACAAAACCTCAAATTCTTCAAGTCTTGGATCATACTCCCATTCTTTATTACTTCCTCAACATCAGAATTTTCCCAATCTTTCATTCTATACTCATCCGAATTCAACAATTCCTCTTCTTGGCACAAGCTTGGTAGAAAAGCTCGCCTCATCAGTTCTCTACCTTATTCCTCTTCAATCCTATCCTTGTGCCCCCTCAAAATGAATCTCTCTAAAAAGGTTTTGAAAGAAGGCAATCCTGACAATTGGAGACCGAGGTTTTCTAGGGCAACAATCCGAAGTCGTGGTCGTTGCCACTTCCAAGGGGTGTAACCCTGTACGAACCCACATAGAATCTCTATAAATGACCAAATAAGTCATATCCATAAGCAACAATCTCAAAGTCAATTAACGGTTCTTAAAACCCTTTCTCTTTCTTTCCTAGTTCATTTTAGGTCAAACTAGGTGGCGACTCTAGTCAATTCCACCCTTAGGGCATAAGTCCGCATGGGGCCCATTGAGAGCGGGTGTAGTGCTCACTAGCATCCCCCATAAGCTCTTCAGGAAAGACGGATGATAGAGTGGGTATTTGAGGGATGCCAACAATTACAAGTTTTCACCCTCTATAGAATGACAATTTCTAGGATCTAGGCTTTTTAGTCCGAAACATTTAGTCAGACCCCCCTCATACCAAAAAAATCACCCTTCACAGAATGGCGACTCTATTGAGGAAAACTTGAGTAAGGTTTTTTCATAAACTTAGTCAAAGAAGACTGAACTCCATTCAAGATTGTCAAGATTCCCAATTTCTTTCAAAACCTTCAAGAGATTCATTCAAAAGCCACTAGGACTGCTCTACTCCACACTTAGAGTGTGCTTGAGAGGATAATTAGGATGAGAGTTCAGAGTTCAAGATTGGCTTTGAGTGCCACATGTGTCTTTTCAAATGTGCATGCTTCACTTTTGTTTGCTGCGGTGTGTTTACTGTCTTGTGTTAATGTTCTTAATACATGACATAATATTTTAACTGTTATTGCTTATTTACCGCTTTTAATAAATGGGGCCTTCCTAGAAGGAGCAAATTCATTGCTGCATTGGGTAGTATAGGACATGCATTCCTCTGTGTCACTCATTATATTCACAGGTTGGGATTCCAATCGGTCCACGGTTGATTCCCTATGAGTCGGGTCCTTCCTAGAAGGGTTAGCTCACTAGGTGGTACGGTCCAAGACCCACACCTTGAAATCTCATGATCCAAAAAATACTTTCCTCCCTCGAGTCTAAGCCAGCATATAGTGAACTCTGAGCCTTCAGTGTCCAGCTGCATGGTTTGGTGTCTAGACAGGTTATGGGTAGTCACCCCCTTGTATGACGACTGTCTGACCACCTTTTGTCTTTCCCTGAAGATCGCAAGGGCTCTGTTCTTCATGTGTCCTCTGCACCACGGGTGTCTTTGAAGCCCAATGTCACGCTACAAATTCATAGAGGATCCCATATTTACCGGATACCTATACATGACATAGCGTAGTCAGTGAATATTTTGGACTTTAGACACACCTTATCGTGCAGACAATGGGAGACTCGATCCCATGCAGTACTTCCCCAAGTTCCAAAGTGAGTATGTTGTGATAATCCCTGGCCATGGCTCGTGTGCCTGTATCACTTCGGTATCCTGACCTTTCGAACTTAAGCACTCAACGATGGACTTTCTCTATGACATGCCTCGTAATGCGTAATAGAGATAAATCCTGAGAGATGAACACTGAAGGAACGATAGTTCCCCCGGTGAGATGGGATCATAATTGACCAGGAAAGTGATTATCCCAACATTAACATTTGTAACTCCACATAAAATCAGCCATGATTTATATTTCCGTTCTTACATTTATGTGTGATCACGATTTAAAAACTAGAAAAAATTCAGAAAATAAATCTCGTCATACGCTCTCATGAAATATTTTCAAAGCCGTCCATCTCAAATGATTTTTAAAAAATGAATTCAAAATTGTTATTTCAAGTTTTCAAAACCGGTTTCAGTCAAAACAAACTTTGTCAAATGGTTTGCAAAGAACAGATTTCAAAAATCTACTGCTCACAAATTATTTCTTCAAACAATGTTTTTCACAAGTGTAATTTCAAAATAATTTTTAAAAACAGATTTCAAAAACCTACTTTTTACAAATGAATTTCAACAACATTTTCATGGATACTATTTCAAAATAGTTTTTGAAAACAGTTTTCATAATTGATTTTCATAAACGTATTTCAAAATAAATGATTGAGTCCCCAGGTTGTGACCTGCTATTTTGAAGTTCGACCCACCTTCTGGAGCAGCGGTCATTACCGCAGAGCGTACTAGTCATTTCGTGTTTTCATGAAAGTGGTGGATTTTCACATAAGAACTTGTGCCCCTATTTAACGTATTTACAGCGGAATTAAAATACTAAGGCGATTACAGACCATCGGGTTTCAAACACCCGGTACCAACCTCACCAATTACAACCATTACAATTATCTAAGTTATAGGCTGAACTCAAGGAAACAATGTAAACAAAACTGAACGTAAAACAGAATAACTCTCCACAGTTCCTAATTCCCATCCCAATCACTCATGCTCTTCGTGGCCACCTGTATAAACAATTTCGTACCTGCAAGATGAAACCAAGCAGCTCACCCCGAGAGGGGTGAGTCAGTTCTCTGGAATGGAACTGGTACAATTCTCCAAAACAATATTTAAAACATAACTCTTCAAAATAAATAGTAACTTGAAATCAAACTCTTGAAAGTAAAACAGGGAAATGAGGCACTTCAAAACAATCAATCATAGAGAAGAGAGAACAAGGAAAAGGATAGAGACAAAGAACTTAAGAACCAAGTCAACCACTTAAGAAGTCACACCATATAGTTAGTAAGCATCCATTATTAATGTTAGAACCAATTCTGGTTAAGAAGAGAAAGACTCAGGTAGTCACAAAGGACTAGGAATGATATGAATACTCATAACCCGTGGTAGACAGTTTATGTCCCCACCATTTCAGAAAGATGATTCCCATAGACAAAATATACTCAAGAGTGGAATAAATTCAACTGGGAGAGATGGCCCCCACCGCCAAGTACGTCCTTTTAGGACAGGGGATATACAGCCCCTCACTGTTCACTACGTCCCTTTTGGGACAGGGGATATACAACCCCTCACTGTTTACTATGTCCCTTTTGGGACAGGGGATATACAGCCCCTCACTGTTTACTACGTCCCTTTTGGGACAGGGGATATACAGCCCCTCACTGTTACCATTGAAGACGCGTGCACGTCACAACAAAAGATTCAGCTCATGGATGAAACAATATCCAGAGTCAAAGGAAGAATTATAAAGATTGTCCTTTTCCATATTCCCACTAGAACACTAACTGCACCAGAGCAATACCAAAACACTCAGTCCTACAGAGTGCAGAAGCGTAAACCCTAGGCAGTTAATGTCTAGTGAAACAACCAAATAGAAGGAACCAATAACCATGTAAGTTTCACATTTAAGGCTCAGTTAGTCACATCAAGCTGAGTTAGCCACACAAACAGTTTCCTTTGAAATCCATTCAAGCTCAGTTAGCGTTTTCCAAAACATTCCATAAAGTCCGTTAGCAAAAGTATCTAAGTACGAGAAATCGTACCTGGGTAACGCTGCAGCAGTTCTAGTCAACTTGCGCAAACAATCAACAGTACTCTGAAGAATATTAAAGGTAGTCTATCATCAATCACTTGTAGCCTACGTCAAGCTTAAATAAACTCCCCACTCTTATTTCTACGTCTCAATTGTCTTTTAAGCCCTCACTTAAATGTTATGTATAACCTTTGACTTGTCTTAGAATGTTGTATAACTCAAGGTTGTAAGACCAAGGAATGCATTTTATTAACACTTGTTAATTGTTCAACTCTTATCCACTACTCGTACTTAACCATAATTCTCAATTCAAGACTTTTGAGACCCTTATGTCATAAATGCATTTTATGTTATTCAATAAATCTTAGAATTTCAATAACAATTCTTAAGCTCAACACTTTTATTCTTAATTTAGAATAAACATCGTATTATGACCAATTGTAGGTTTATCTTAGAATATTATACTATTATTTACAATGTACTGATTATGTATTTTATCAATATTACTAAATAATCCATTATGATTAAGTTTCCCCTTAACTTAATTAAGATCTACATCTTGTATATAGAAATCATAGTGTTGTATATACATTTTAGTATAACTTAATTGAGCCACCAAACTCAATTATCATATCCTTAGTTCAGAATGACATTTTACTATAACCATCTAATAATCTTGACATAAGATGTTGAATTACTTCTCATATTGAAATAACTATATTATAACTAACTTAGACGTAACAAACTCTTACATTTAGTATTCACAAGATATATTATTTGTTTTATTATCACCTATGTAATAAGGTGTTTTAAGATAACCTTTTATGTATCCTTACTTACATTTAATTTCCTAAATGTTTTATTTTACACACCTTCCCTCCATAGACTACGTATAATCCTTTTATACTAAACCTCAATAAACTTAAGTCTTAAATACGTTTTAAATTATTTACAAAACCTAAGGTTTCAAAGGAGTAACGTAATAAATTATTTTCCTTTATTATGTTTTAGGATAAACATTATATCTTAACATAAGGTAAAATTTATCTAAGAATTAAATTCTTATTCGTAAGTGAAATTGTCAATTATTTAATAAGATCATCTATTCCGAAAAATCATCATACCTTATATTCAAATGATGTATTAATATGTTCCAGTGTCAAAAGGTAAATCAATATAATCTCTTATGTAACTTAGTTTCCTCTAAGTAAAGGTTCAAAGGTTTTAAGTATCTAATTTCTATTTATAAACCTTTTTATAAATTCTAACTACTAAACACATCACGTAATTATAAACTCACATCCTAAGTATTGGTAATTAATGTTATAAATGTATTTCATATGGCCCATCTAATGCCAAGAAACTTAAGGATTATTATTTAGATAAATTTCCAAATCATAGTTTAATATAGTTTTATATCATAATCCTTTTAATGATTTTATCTTAAAACATTAAATTATATTTCAATACCATAAATGTTAAGAAATGATTAAATCTAGACTTACTAATCCACCTCACATTTAGATGTAAAAGTATTTTTATATATTAAGAACATTTAGATGTAAAAGTATTACATTTATTTATCATTAATTATAGAATAAGATCTATTTGTGTAACATTTTATGTAATCTATTAACAATTTTTCATAAGTTCCAACTTATTAATTACCTAACCAAATTATAGATTTACATTCTGGTCTTTGACAAATAATATTACACATGTATTTTAATATGGTTTATATAAATCTTAGAAATTCAAGATAACTCTTTAAGCTTAATTTCATAACCACAATTCAATACTACCTCAAATAATATACTTTTAATAGTATTATGTATAGGTTTAGTTTAACTTATTAATTTCTTCATATTCTATTTGCTATAAGGTATTTTATTTCTTTTATTATTTATTTATCGTATATGTATACTAGGATTTATTCAAGACATTCTTTATGTAGTTTAATTGCATTTAATTATTTATATTAACTTTTACACATATCCACATCCAAAATATGGTTTATAAAATAAAGTATTTCCCTTAGTTTCAATTAAGTATATTAACTACCATATTATATAATTAATATAAATGTAGATTAATTTAGTTCCTTGATTTAACCTAAGTTACTATTTTATTTCTTATATATATATATATTTACTTCACTTAAAAGTTTATACCCAAAAATATTTATTAACATTCTGTATTAAATGTTAGTTTAGTCTTATTACATTTTCCCCAACCTATAAAGTTTATTAATCATCTATATAATTTTTGGTTACATTAAAACCTTATATTATAAGGTAACTTATGAAAAACTTAGAAATACAATTTTTAAACCTATTTCCTCTTGTCCAAAAATTCCCAAATTAAATATATAGTAACTATAACATTTTAGACATATTATAAAATTTTTATTTCATAAAAATATCTTTTTAAATTTTCCAAATAATTCCATAATACTCATAACTTGCAAAAATTATAACTTACGTTTAAAAACTCCAAAACCATATTAATTTACATCAAAATAAACTAGATTTTATAAGGAATCTATGGTTAAAATTTGAAGTCAAAATACATTTGGGAAGATATTTAAATTAATTCAACAAGTTAGGGTTTAATTCTGGAAATATTAAAACTCATAACCAACTTAAACTCCCCAGATCTAATCTCGGCCGTCCGTTTCTAAAACTTACGATCGGACGGCCACTAAGTCTCGAGTTCATCCCCAAACCCCCAGCGATACCCGAGTACTAAATCGCGAATTCCTCACAATCTACAGAACCAAATTCGATGATTTTTGTTTCTATGGTTACGAAATTCAATCCCGGTTTTAATGATACCAATTTTGTTAATTATAATGCTAGGATAAGGGATTTCGAATCTGGGTAAACTCGATTAGGGTTCATATCCGTTTTGAATCGAATTTCTACAAATTCTCTCAATGTAGTGCGTTATATGTTAAATTGATAGAGGGGTATGAATAGGAATGCAAAAACGAAAAGCATTATCGGGTTAATTTGGTCGGAATCGTACCGGAGATGCGCTGGCAAGGCAATTCGAACTCGTTTTCTGGAAAAAATAGTATTTTTTTTGCTCTTCAGGTAGGAAACTTTAGACGCTTCTATCTCCTAAACGATCGAGAATTGGCTTGAGATTTCTTCATAATTGTAGAGGAATCAGAGATCTTTAAAACGAGCTATAGAACAAGAATTTTCGCCCACGGATGAAGAAGTTATGATAGGACGAAGTTTACCTGTTCAACTGAAATTTCCGGATTTCTGGGTTTCCAGAACTCGGGGAGGCAACTTTCAATGCCTTTATCTTTCACCCTATCGAGAATCAGCCTTTGGTGTAAAAAGGAAAGTTGGAGAGGGATTAGAGATCTTCAAAACAAGCTAAAGAACACGAATTTTGGCTGAGCAACGAAGAAGTTATGGCGAGACGAAGTTTACCTAATTTCAGTAAAACTAGTCTGGGTTACGAATTTGCAAGGAGGCAACTTTAGATCGATTTTCCCGTCGGGTAGAATGAGTTAGGTCGTGTATGAGTTATGGTTGGAAAGAGGAATTGTAGGAGAAAAGAATGCAAAAGACGACACTCAAAAATTCCAAAAGATGAGAGAGATATGGATGTCACAAGTTAGGGCAAAATCATTTGCAAAAATCGTGGGGATAAAAATGGCTAAGTGTTGGGCGCATATCCCGAGGCGCGCGGGTGAGTCAGCAGACTTGCCACATCAGCATCTTTTCAAAATTTTGGCTCTAAACTTCATTTTATCATAACTTTGGCTAGGATGATCCGTTTTTGACGTTCTTTTTATCAATCTTCATGGATTTCCATAACCTTTTTATTAATATATGTTTCATGAGCTAGTTTGACCATTATAAAAAAGTCAACCCTAGCAAGGCTTAATAAGCTTTAAGGTTTCTATAATTTTATTTTGACTTTTATGTTTCAAAACAATGTTCCAACTCTTTCTAAAATCTTTATAATATACTTGGAGTGTTTATAAATTTTACCAAGATTTATTGATTATAAATCTTATTGTTAAATTCAATAATACTATATAATAAATATAATAATTTAATACTTAAGTATTCTTTAGGGTTAAATAAAAGAAATCCCCTAAAATTAGTTCCAAATTCATATAATAAGATATATTCATGATTCCATATAAATTTAATTATATTATTCCATATAATAATTTAATATTCATAATTCCATATAATAATTTAATATTTAATAAGTATTATTTAAGGTTTAACAAAAGAAATCCCCTAAATTAATTTAAATTAATTTAGGGGTATTTCAAGGGTTCTAAGAACTGTTGGTTGACTCTGATTGTTGCTTATGGATAGGGCTTATCTGGTCATTACAGAGATTCTAATGTGGGTTCGCACTGGGTTACACCCCTTGGAAGTGGCAACAACCACGACTTAGGATTGGTGCCCGAGGAAACCTCAGTCTCCAATTATCGGGATTGCCTTCTTTCAAAACCTTATTAGAGAGATTCAGTTAAAGCCAAAGGATAGGATTTGAGTGTGGATTGAGGAGTAGATGATTTTGAAGAGTTTGAAGAAATGAGCTGATCTTGAAGTATCGGTTCATGGGAAAGGTCACAGGGTTGAGAGGTTTTGATTATTTTCGAGGGGATTGGGTTTGTCACGACTTTTGTGGGGCTAAGGGCATTTTGGTCATTCTTGTGGAGTTAAGGGATGTTTGGATCATTTGTTGGAGTTGAAGAGTTTCCTGGGTTTGTTAGGTTCGTCTTTCAGAGTGGTCAAATTTTTGAGGTGTTTTGGGAAATCGAATGGGTTGAAGAGGAGTTCAAATTTGAGTATGATTGAGTGTGGGAAAGGATGTTCGATTTGCAGGTGCTTGGGTTTTGAAGACGTTTCGGGTTTCAGATGACTAAGGTTGTTTGAGAGTATTCAAGAATTGGAGGTCATATGTGACTTGGAGTTGGTTCAAAGAAGGATTGAGAAGTGTTTATGTGTCTTGGAGCCCTAATGGAAGGGTTGGATTGGTTTACTCAGAATTGTCTCTCTTAAAATTTTAAAACCGAAGATCATTTTTGTTGTAAAAGGGCGGATAATCCCGAGGGATTACCCTATGTACCCCCTCAAACACGACACTTAATTAATAGTAAGTGCCGAGGCTTGAAAGATGGGGCAATGGATTTATGTCGAAAAATAGGATTCAGAGAGAAACACCATGAACGAGATGTTCTCGGTCAAACCCTAAAAATGTCTCTAACTCCTGGGTTTTAAAACGTTAAAAACCGAAAACATTAAAATCGAGCGGAAGGGAGCTAGACGATTCTAAAATCCTGGCTGCAACTAGGAAGGCCGTTACTTCCCTAGCACCCTACCTTGTAAAAATCTAGGCTGCAATTAGGGGAGATTTGTCACCCTAATGCCCTGCCTAAAGAGATCCAGACTGCGACAAGGGAGGTTATGACCCCAGCGCCTCGCCTCGGATTGTTATTTTGGGAAGGGAGACAAGCGATGTTCTAACCATAGAGGAAATGTTTTGAAGGGGTTAGACATTTCTTGCTCCCTGAAAACGGTTTATTTGAGTTAAAAAACTGAATTGGAAAACTTTTGTTCGGAATTCTCTGTAAAGAAACACTGATTTTGAGAAATGTTTTAGGAGAAAACTTTCTATATATGTGAGAAGAACTTTCTGCATTTAAGAAGAGTTTTCTGTGATGTGAGAAGAGTTTTTCCTTTTAAAATTCCACAAAATGGATTCTTTGAAAGCTTGATGAAACTTGAATAAAATGGTGGTTTGAAAATTTTTTGGGTTATTGGATTTTACAAATCGGTTTGAAATTGGATTGAATTGGTCGAATTGAATCGGACTGAATTGGATTAAAGATGAGATGGTTCGGATTGAATGGAATTGGATTGAATCGAGTTTAGGAGAATCTTGAATTGATCTTGGGCCGGTTCAAAATTTTGGGTCAAGGTCAATGTTTTGGTCGAGGTCAACGCTTTCTGGTCAAAGTTTGATACTTGTGGACTTGGTTTGACTTGTGTGGACTTGGGTCGAATTTGGGCTTGGTTTTGGGCCGAATTTGGGCTTGGGTTTGGGCTGAATTTGGGCTTGGGTTTGGGTCGAATTTGGGCTTCGGTTTGGGCCGAATTTGGGCTTCGGTTTGGGCCGAATTTGGGCTTGGGTCAAATTTAGGCTTGGGCCGAGATTGGTTTTGGGCCATGGGCTTTGGGCCGGATTTGGGCTTGGACTTAGGCCGAATTTGGGCTTGGGTCAAATTTTGGCTTGGGCCGAGATTGGTTTTGGGCCATGGGTTTTGGGTCGAGTGTGGGCTAAAGGGCCGAGTGTGGGCTAATGGGCCGAGTGTGGGCTAATGGGCCGAGTGTGGGCTAATGGGCCGGATTTGGATTGGACATGAGCCAATTTCATGGGCTTTTAGGTTGGTTTGGGGATATTGGGCCGGGTTGGACTTGGGCCGAGATTTGGGCTTGGGTTATGTATTGGGCCGAGATTGGTTTTGGGCTTGGGCCGAATTTGGGTTTGGGCTTGGGCCGGGCTTGGTTTATGGACTTGGGCCGGGCTTGGTTTATGGACTTGGGCCGGGCTTAGTTTATGAACCTGGGTAATGGGCCGGGTTTATGGACTTGGGCCGGATTGTTCTTTAGGTCGATTTAGGACAGGTTGAGTTTAGAGATGGGCCAAGTTTGGATGGGGAGATTTTGGGCTAAGTGGGCTGAATGGGCCTTGTTTGAACTTTGGGCCGAATGGGCTTTGTTTGGGCTTTCGGGCCGAAATTGGGTTTGGGCCGAGATTGGGTTTGGGCCGAAATTGGGTTTGGGCAAAGATTTGGGCTTTCGGGCCAAAATTGGGTTTTGGGCCGTGAGCTTGTGGATTAAAATCGATTGCCTTGAAGAAATATTGATTTTGAAGAAGCAAACAAGAAGTAGTAAATCGAGAGACAATTCATAATGGCAACGAAGGACTGAAAGGGTGGGAAGCTGCTAAGATTGGAGAAACCCTAAAATCTAAAGAGGACACTAAACCCTAAACCTTTTTCCATTCTCTTCTTTTTTTTTGGGTAAAGTTTTTAATGAAACTAAGGATGGTTTGGGATAAGCTTTTAAAGTCTGGAAGGTATTGTTCCCCACCAAGCAAATAGAAATGAGCTAGTTGTGGGGTACCCTCTGTAATACCCGGGATTTTTATAAACCCTAGTTGGAACCCTAACCCTAACTAAAACTCTAGCATCCGAGAGAATTACATGACGTGCTGTGAGTATCACCTGGAGGACCGGGTGAACTGTGAATCATAAGCTGCCAGGAGAAGACATTTTGGAGACCTGGGGTGAGGATGAACCCTAGGAAAAATAAGTTCTAAGGATCAGGAGCACTTAGTAATTATTAGAAGTCCTAACTGTCGGAGAATTCCCCGTAAACCCTGAAATCTCAGGATTTTCAAACGACCGGAAATTACCGAATTTTTGGGAATAGAGGATAGCTACTAACCCTAGGAGGTGTGTTTGGGACTCTAGATAATATTCTAAGGTAGAAGGCAACCAAATTCTTCTTCTTACAATTTAGGAAAAACCAGTTGCAATTTCAGCAGTCGGTGTTTCGGGACCGACGGTGTACCGGAAAAGCTTTAAAACTGATTTCAGAAAATCCCTTTCACTTCATTACCCACACCTATATTATTTTACACACTTATTTAGCCTTAATGACCAAGAAAAATTCAAGGTCCAACAAGGCATTAAGGTAGCCGATTTTTACATGTGCAAAACTATGCACTATTCACTATTCTTGTCTTATTCATAATGATAAGCATTAATTAGTTAGACACTTGGCAAGGACACTTGGCTTGGGAATTAATTGCTGCCGATTTGTTCTGCAAGGAGGAGATTGGAAGTGGATAATTATCATTACACAACCCATTTAGATGATGACACCTAGCTTAGTTATTATTACTTGTAAATTTAGGCAATTCTAGTACAACTACGGTGGATTAGAAGAGGGGGGAAGGAACTGACTTTGGAGGCTGAATTTTCTGGAGAACTCACGCCATTAGACAAGGAGAATAAAAGAAACACCAAGGGAGAGAGTTAGAAGAAGAGAAAGCAAGCAAATTAAAGTGCAAAAATTATTCCAAGAAGGGAGGAGGTGCAGCAAGGAAGGGCAAGCTTCTTAGAGCACACTTGGAGACTTCAAAATCTTGAGGAAGACAAGGGTGATACACGCCATGTCCAGGAGAAGCCAGGTGACCCTTATGCACACTAAAATTCCTTAAGGCTTATTTTTACTCCTTAAACACTCTAGTATGGTAGATTACGTTTTACACATGGGTTTGGGATGAAATTTTGACTGGATCCTCAACATAATGAAACTAAGATACGCTGTGAAAATCAGCCCAAAATTCCTTTTGGAAGTTAGTTAATTCCTAGATCGTTTTTGAGGTAGAAAAATGTGTTCTAAGGGTTGTAGTATGGTACCAGTGAGTTTCTGATGGATTTGAGTTGGTATTCTGCTTATTTATGGTTGATATGAACTATTGGATGTGGTATATCTCATTGGTGTTCAGAAAAACAAGAAGTTTAGCTTAGGATTAGAAAAATGAGCTTTAGTCTTTGTGAGTGAGTGAGGTGAGTTTCCTAGTTCCTTTTGAGCTGAAAATTTGGGCACTGTCTTAGGGTTGAGAAATATGAGCGTGTACAAAAATTTAGGTCGAATTAACCTTGGGAAGTGGTTCGAATTGTTAGATAGTGATTAAGGTCAAAAAGGTGCTTTACGCTTGTATAAATGGAATTAGGTGTGTTCCTATGATGGGAATGAACTTTTATTACTTTAAATTAATGTAAGCAAGCTGGTTTGACAGTATGAACAAAGTGGAACCGAATTGACCTCTTCTTGGAAGTTGATTGTGAATCGTGAACTTCTTGTATTTGCGAGATAATTGTGTGACTATTGTCGGTCTAATATCTTCAGAAATATTGTGTTGCATTGATTATGTTGTGAGTGTTACTACAGAAGGTGTTCACTTATTGATTAATGATTTATTTAAGGCTATGGTTAGCCCTATGTTAAGCTCCCTGAGCTAGTTGTTTCGAACTGTTATCTAAGCTCCTACCAGTGAATTGGAGCTGCCACTATGTTCTACTCTCTGAGCTACGGTTAGCCTTTGGGGGTGTGCTCACTTAAAGACATAGGGGTGGGTGGTGGTGGAAACTCTATTGATTGTTCTTAGACATTATTTGGCATAAATTGCTTCTGAGAAACTGGATTAAGGTAAGTTAATGAAGGTTGCATTTTATGACGCGTATCCACTATAAATGTTGCTATTCTTGTCTTTTGATGGTTACGGTAATCACTAATTACTTTTTTTGTTGTCGTGTGGATGTTATTACCTGGGTAAAGGATTTTAAAAAAAGAAAATGAATTTTACAGGGTGTGATAATTGTCACTCAGTCTTACTGATTTGTTGCAACCCCTTCTGTGTGTATATTGATTCTCTGGTTGCAGGATAGTTTCTATGGAGAATTAGCTTGGCAGGAGGATGTCGAGCAGAGCATCCTATACATTAGTGCTTGCTTAATCTACAGTCAGGAGCTAATGCCTGGGGTCGTCAGGATCACTACAGAGGAGTGGACGCATAATATTTATGGTTTTAGGAGTATCCCTTACGGGGATAGCATGCTTACTACACACTCAATAGATAGTATTATCGAGTACTCAGCTGAGAACTAGGTCGTGGACTATGTAGTGTACTTTTGCTACTTTTGTTACCCCTTTGTATTTTGTTGTAATATAGTGACTAGAGAGCTAACTTGGGTAGTTAGCAAGGAAGGGGTTGGAATCAAGGTGTTAGCAGTGGGTTTTGGCGGTAGCACTTTTGGGCTGTAAGTATGGGTTATGCAAAGGTCTGACGGTGGTTTGTAAGATATACGTTGCTATGTTAAAAATATAAATGGGAAAAGTTATGGGATTTTCTTTTAGCCTTAGCATCTACAGAATTATGTAGGTGTGGCGGTAACGCGCCCGGTTAGTAAAATAAGCTCTTTCCGCTGCAATATAAATACAGTAAGGTAAGGTAAAAAAAAAAAGAGATGTGGAGAATGTGGTAGTAGATCTTGGGCATTAAAACCGGGGTGTTACAGTATGGTATCAGAGCGACAGTTTGAATTATAGGAAGATTAGTTGGTCTAGGAAAGGGTAGGTGACCCAGGTACAGCTCCAATTTAGGCAGGACTTGAAATTCGTTTGTTTATTATATCCATATGAGGTGTGGTTGATCAGAATGATTGATTCTTATAAGCGATGTATATGAGATATATATACCTGTATGTAATCATTTGTTTTTCATGGAAATATATACGATAAGTATATATATATATATATATATATATATATATATATATATATATGTCTGCTAGATCAAGTAGTGACATATACATTATGTATATGTGCCAGGGAAATGGAGATGGGAGAGAACAGTTGGACGAACTGAGGGAGTTAACTGTAAGCATGGGAAAGATTCTGGAGCAACATGAGGCGCGGGCAGAGGTACCGAAGGATTTCTCCAGGAAGATAGCGGCCATGAAGCCCAACACTTACTCTGGCGAGGAAGACCCGGTGATCTTAGAGGAATGGATCAGGGAGTTTGACAAAATATTTGATATAATCGACTGTCCAGAGCATAAGAAGGTAAGTGGGGCTACATTCTATTTCAGGGGAGAAGCTGACCTCTGGTGGATGGCTGAGGAGGGAAGGTTTAGAGCTGAACCTAATTTCGGATGGGATGTATTGAAAAGTGCAATGAGGAGGAGATTTTACCCTGAGCATGTGCGGCTGCAGAAGTACCATGAATTCTCTGCGTTGAAACAGCGAGCTGATGACGTCAAGACTTATCATGCTAAATTTGTGGAATTGGCTAGGTTCGCCCCGAATATGGTACCTGATGAAGCCTCGAAAGTACAGCGCTTTCTAGAGGGACTTAACTGGAATTTGCAAGAGGCCCTAAGTATCATACCATTGACGAGTTTACAGGAGGCGTATGAGAAGGCCGCAAACCTTTACCGTGTGCAGCAGAGAAGGAGGGATGCGCAATCAGGGCAGAAAAGGAGACTTGAGTCTCATAAAACTGGGATGATGGACAAGAAAGTTAAAGTTGAAACAAAACCAAGCACTGGAGGGGAAACAAATTTTAAGAGGCAGAATTCCAATGTAACCTTTGGCAGGAGGACTCGATATTTTTACTGTAAGATTTGTGAACGGAATCACCCTGGAGTGGATTGTGAGGGGAAACCTGTACAATGCTTCAAATGTGGAAAATTAGGTCACAGAGCTTACGAGTGTAGAGTCAGGGGGACTGAAGGAAGCAACAATGCTGAAGGAAGCAAATATATTCCAGACTTTGTACCAAAACAAAACTATGCTGCTGGAGTTAGTGGAAGTAACCAGGGTGGGATGCAGCGGTTTGCTTATGGAGGTCAGAGGAGTGCCTTTCAAGATTTGCGGACTCAATACGGTAAACACGGTGACAACAAAGGGAAGCAACCTATGTATGTTGGTGGAGGTTCGCAAGGAGGAGGCCAAGGTGGGACCGGTAAAGGGCAGGGACACATTAACGTAATTACCAAGGCGGAAGCAGAAGCGGAGCAAGAGGGGAACGTAATAACAGGTACGTTTCCTATTCTTGGACTTGATGGAAAGGTGTTATTCGATTCTGGTGCGTCGTGTTCTTTTGTATCTTCTAAATTCATAGGAAGGGTGGGTGAGTTACCCAGCAAAGAAATTAGTATTTCTGTGTCTACGCCAACGGGAAAGGTTGTTGGATGCACTAAAAAGGTTGAGGGTATAAAAATCGAGATTGCAGGACAAGAATTTGAATTAGATGTGATAGAATTTGACTTAGGAGATTTTGATGTAATTTTGGGGATGGATTGGTTGAGTAAATATAAAGGGAAGATAGATTGTGAAAAGCAGAGGGTGAGTCTGCTGGGGAAAAGAGGCAGGAGAGTGTCTTATTCAAACGGGGGAGCTCGAGGTAGAGAAATGTTGGTATCTGCTTTGCAGCTGTGGAAAAGGTTACTGCCGGAGGACCATGTCTTTTTGTGCTATATTCAAGATATGAACCTCATGCAAACCCAAGGAGTAACTTCGGGAGTTGAAAATATACCAGTTATAAGAGAATTTCCAGATGTTTTCCCGGAAGAGATCCCAGGATTACCTCCAGATCGCGAAGTCGAGTTTACCATTGATTTAGTGCCAGGGACAGCACCGATATCCAAGCACCCCTACAGGATGGCACCAAATGAGATGGAAGAACTAAAGAAACAGTTACAGGAGCTGTTACAGAAAGGTTACATTCGCCCGAGTGTATCACCATGGGGAGCCCCTGTATTGTTTGTAAGAAAGAAGGATGGGAGTATGCGCCTTTGTATTGACTACAGGGAGTTGAATAATGTTACCATTAAGAACAAGTACCCTTTGCCTAGGATTGACGATTTGTTTGACCAACTTCAGGGAGCAAAGGTATTTTCGAAGATCGATTTGCGATCAGGTTATCATCAGTTGAAGATAGCAGAGAAGGATATTTCAAAGACCGCTTTTCGAACAAGATATGGGCATTATGAGTTTATAGTTATGCCATTTGGATTAACCAATGCCCCAGCAATATTTATGGATCTAATGAACCGAGTCTTTCACCCATTTCTTGATAAATTTGTTGTGGTCTTTATTGATGATATACTGATATACTCAAAGAGTGAGGAGGAGCATGTAGATCATCTACGTCAGGTTCTACAGGTCTTGCGGGAGAAGAAGTTGTATGCTAAATTGTCGAAATCCGAGTTTTGGTTGAAGGAGGTGTCATTCCTTGGGCATGTGGTGATGGGAGATGGAATTGCGGTGGATCCAGCAAAAATTCAGGCAGTGAGAGATTGGCCTAGACCAACGAATGTGAGAGAAATCCGAAGTTTTCTTGGCCTGGCTGGATATTATAGAAAGTTTGTTCAAGATTTTGCCAAGATTGCTAGACCACTCACAAACTTAATGAAGAAAGCAGTGCGATACAAGTGGGATGACAACTGTGAGAAAGCTTTTCAGACCTTGAAGGAGAAATTGACTACTGCACCAGTGCTGGCGTTACCCTGTAGAACAGAAGGCTTTGAAGTCTATAGTGATGCCTCCAAATATGGATTGGGATGTGTGTTAATGCAAAATGGCAAGGTTATTGCTTACGCGTCACGACAGTTAAAGGAGTATGAAACTCGATATCCAGTGCATGACTTGGAATTGGTGGCTGCTGTGGTGTTTGCACTGAAAATTTGGAGACATTACCTGTATAGAACTTCTTGTAAAATCTACACAGACCATAAAAGCTTGAAATACATTTTTACTCAAAAGGAGCTGAATATGAGGCAACGAAGGTGGTTGGAGCTTATTAAAGATTATGATTTGGAGATATTGTGTCATGAGGGTAAAGCCAACGTGGTGGCCGATGCCTTGAGTCGGAAAAGAAGTCATGAACCTGAAGCTAACTGGATATTACATGATAAGTTGGTAGAAGATTTCCGAAGGTTAAATCTTGAAGTGGTCACCTTGGGAGAAGTGAGGAATGAGATTTGTGCCAGCATGAGTGTGTTTCTGGATGTGTATAAGGAGATTTTGAATCATCAGTGGGAGGATGAAAAGTTGAGGAAGATAAGGGAGAGGGTAGAAAAAGGAGAAGCCCGTGATTTCAAAATTTACAAGGATGGCAGTATGAGATTCCGTGGAAGGTGGTGTGTTCCATGTACTTGTAGAGACACCAAAGACAAATTAATGGAAGAAGCTCACAGTTCTGGTTATTCAATTCATCCGGGAGGAGACAAATTGTACAAAGACTTGAAGAAGCATTTTTGGTGGCCGAACATGAAGCAGGAAATAGCAGACTACGTGTCTAGGTGCTTGACGTGCCAAAAAGTAAAATTTGACCATCAAAAGATAGGAGGGATGATGAAACCCTTGGACATACCTACATCGAAATGGGATTCGATATCCATGGATTTTATGTGGGATTGTGTCACTAAAGGGGGATAGACCAAATTTGGGTTATAGTGGATCGGTTGACCAAGACTACCCGACTTATTCCAATGAGAAGTACCTGGTCTATGGAGCAACTGGTGGATGTGTATATCCGAGCTGTAGTTAGATATCATGGTGTTCCTATGGAAATTGTTTCTGACAGGGACCCTCGATTTATTTCTAGATGCTGGCAACAATTTCAGAAATCGATGGGAACAAAACTAAATCTCAGCACATATCACCCTCAAACTGACGGGCAAACGGAGCGGACTATAAACACTAGAGGATATGTTACGAGCATGTGCAATGGATTATCAGGGCTCTTGGATTGATAAGCTACACCTAATTGAGTTTCTTATAACAATAGCTATCACTCCAGTATTCGTATGGCACCTTATGAGGCTCTGTATGGAAAGAAATGTCGTACCCCATTGTGCTGGGAAGATTCACAAAGGTTGACTTTAGTGGGTCCTGAATTGACTGAGGAAATGGTTCAGCAGGTGAAGAATATTCAACAGAGGTTGAAAGCTGCTCAAGATAGACAAAAATCATATGCTGACTTGCATAGAAGACCCATTGAGTTTAATGTTGGGGATAAAGTATTTTTGAAAGTATCACCCACTAAAACTGTGGTTCGGTTTGGAAGGAAGGGTAAACTTGCCCCAAAATTTATTGGTCCTTATGAAATTTTGGAGAGGATTGGAAAATTGGCCTACCGTCTAGCTTTACCAATGGATCTTGATCGAGTACATAATGTTTTCCACGTGTCACAGTTGAAAAAGTACATTCCAGATGACACTCATGTACTACAACCGGAGGAAGTACAAGTTGAACCTAATCTAACTTATGAGGAGCAACCAATTAAAATTTTGGATCATAAAACTCGAGAAACTAGAGGTAAAACGGTGGACTTGGTTAAAGTTCTATGGACTCATCATGGGATACAAGAGGCTACTTGGGAATTAGAAACCAAGATGAGAGCCCAACACCCTGAACTTTTTATCTAAGGTTAGTTCTTAAAGTTTCAGGAGAAACTTTTTTTTTTAACGGGGGGAGAAACGGGAATGCTATACAATCGTTTCAAGTATGAAATCATGGTGAATATGGTATTGTATATATCTTGAGAGTATTGTTATATGGCTATACTATTATATGATTGTATGTTTTGTGTATGATGGTATGCTTGGAATTATGTGATTGATACTCCATGATCATAAAATGATTTGGTGGTGGACAATTGTGATCGTATGTGATGATGGATTGTGATCTTATGTGGAAATAGATTTGTGAGGTGCATAATTTGTGGTAAATGTTTGGAAAGTATTCTTACAAATGGAAGATATGATAAATAGTTAAGAGTTGAAATAATTATAGGAATGAAATGGGAGGAGATGTTGTGTTATACAAGTAGCATTATGCTTGGATGCTGTTAGAGGTGTTAGTAATTTATATATTTAAGTTTTGGGGGTGTTTGATAGTTTGGGAAAGGTTAAGCTTCGGGGACGAAGCTTTGTTTAAGGAGGGGAGAATGTAATACCCGGGATTTTTGTAAACCCTAATTGGAACCCTAACCCTAACTAAAACTCTAGCATCCGAGAGAATTACATGAAGTGCTGTGAGTATCACCTGGAGGACCGGGTAAACTGTGAATCATAACCTGCCAGGAGAAGACATTTTGGAGACCTGGGGTGAGGATAAACCCTAGGAAAAATAAGTTCTAAGGATCAGGAGCACTTAGTAATTATTAGAAGTTCTAACTGTCGGAGAATTCCCCGTAAACCCTGAAATCTCAGGATTTTCAAACGACCGGAAATTACCGAATTTTTGGGAATAGAGGATAGCTACTAACCCTAGGAGGTGTGTTTGGGACTCTAGATAATATTCTAAGGTAGAAGGCAACCAAATTCCTCTTCTTACAATTTAGGAAAAACCAGTTGCAATTTCAGCAGTCGGTGTTTCGGGACCGACGGTGTGTACCGGAAAAGCTTTAAAACTGATTTCAGAAAATCCCTTTCACTTCATTATCCACACCTATATTATTTTACACACTTATTTAGCCTTAATGACCAAGAAAAATTCAAGGTCCAACAAGGCATTAAGGTAGCCGATTTTTACATGTGCAAAACTATGCACTATTCACTATTCTTGTCTTATTCATAATGATAAGCATTAATTAGTTAGACACTTGGCAAGGACACTTGGCTTGGGAATTAATTGCTGCCGATTTGTTCTGCAAGGAGGAGATTGGAAGTGGATAATTATCATTACACAACCCATTTAGATGATGACACCTAGCTTAGTTATTATTACTTGTAAATTTAGGCAATTCTAGTACAACTACGGTGGATTAGAAGAGGGGGGAAGGAACTGACTTTGGAGGCTGAATTTTTCTGGAGAACTCACGCCATTAGACAAGGAGAATAAAAGAAACACCAAGGGAGAGAGTTAGAAGAAGAGAAAGCAAGCAAATTAAAGTGCAAAAATTATTCCAAGAAGGGAGGAGGTGCAGCAAGGAAGGGCAAGCTTCTTAGAGCACACTTGGAGACTTCAAAATCTTGAGGAAGACAAGGGTGATACACGCCATGTCCAGGAGAAGCCAGGTGACCCTTATGCACACTAAAATTCCTTAAGGCTTATCTTTACTCCTTAAACACTCTAGTATGGTAGATTACGTTTTACACATGGGTTTGGGATGAAATTTTGACTGGAGCCTCGACATAATGAAACTAAGATACGCTGTGAAAATCAGCCCAAAATTCCTTTTGGAAGTTAGTTAATTCCTAGATCATTTTTGAGGTAGAAAAATGTGTTCTAAGGGTTGTAGTATGGTACCAGTGAGTTTCTGATGGATTTGAGTTGGTATTCTGCTTATTTATGGTTGATATGAACTATTGGATGTGGTATATCTCGTTGGTGTTCAGAAAAACAAGAAGTTTAGCTTAGGATTAGAAAAATGAACTTTAGTCTTTGTGAGTGAGTGAGGTGAGTTTCCTAGTTCCTTTTGAGCTGAAAATTTGGGCACTGTCTTAGGGTTGAGAAATATGAGCGTGTACAAAAATTTAGGTCGAATTAACCTTGGGAAGTGGTTCGAATTGTTAGATAGTGATTAAGGTCAAAAAGGTGCTTTACGCTTGTATAAATGGAATTAGGTGTGTTCCTATGGTGGGAATGAACTTTTATAACTTTAAATTAATGTAAGCAAGCTGGTTTGACAGTATGAACAAAGTGGAACCGAATTGACCTCTTCTTGGAAGTTGATTGTGAATCGTGAACTTCTTGTATTTGCGAGATAATTATGTGACTATTGTCGGTCTAATATCTTCAGAAATATTGTGTTGCATTGATTATGTTGTGAGTGTTACTACAGAAGGTGTTCACTTATTGATTAATGATTTATTTAAGGCTATGGTTAGCCCTATGTTAAGCTCCCTGAGCTAGTTGTTTCGAACTATTATCTAAGCTCCTACCAGTGAATTGGAGCTGCCACTATGTTCTACTCTCTGAGCTACGGTTAGCCTTTGGGGGTGTGCACACTTAAAGACATAGGGGTGGGTGGTGGTGGAAACTCTATTGATTGTTCTTAGACATTATTTGGCATAAATTGCTTCTGAGAAACTGGATTAAGGTAAGTTAATGAAGGTTGCATTTTATGACGCGTATCCACTATAAATGTTGCTATTCTTGTCTTTTGATGGTTACGGTAATCACTAATTACTTTTTTTGTTGTCGTGTGGATGTTATTACCTGGGTAAAGGATTTTAAAAAAATAAAATGAATTTTACAGGGTGTGATAATTGTCACTCAGTCTTACTGATTTGTTGCAACCCCTTCTGTGTGTATATTGATTTTCTGGTTGCAGGATAGTTTCTATGGAGAATTAGCTTGGCAGGAGGATGTCGAGCAGGACATCCTATACATTAGTGCTTGCTTAATCTACAGTCAGGAGCTAATGCCTGGGGTCGTCAGGATCACTACAGAGGAGTGGACGCATAATATTTATGGTTTTAGGAGTTTCCCTTACGGGGATAGCATGCTTACTACACACTCAATAGATAGTATTATCGAGTACTCAGCTGAGAACTAGGTCGTGGACTATGTAGTGTACTTTTGCTACTTTTGTTACCCCTTTGTATTTTGTTGTAATATAGTGACTAGAGAGCTAACTTGGGTAGTTAGCAAGGAAGGGGTTGGAATCAAGGTGTTAGCAGTGGGTTTTGGCGGTAGCACTTTGGGCTGTAAGTATGGGTTATGCAAAGGTCTGACGGTGGTTTGTAAGATATACGTTGCTATGTTAAAAATATAAATGGGAAAAGTTATGGGATTTTCTTTTAGCCTTAGCATCTACAGAATTATGTAGGTGTGGCGGTAACGCGCCCGATTAGTAAAATAAGCTCTTTCCGCTGCAATATAAATACAGTAAGGTAAGGTAAAAAAAAAAAAGAGATGTGGAGAATGTGGTAGTAGATCTTGGGCATTAAAACCGGGGTGTTACACCCTCAAAGACTTAAAAGATTTTTAAAGTTTTGGATGGCATTGTTCCCTACCAAGCAAATAGAAATGAGCTAGTTGTGGGGTACCTTCCAAGACTTTGATCAAAAAGAAAAGTGGTGACCTAAGGGGCCATCTAGGGTTTAAATAAAGAACAAATATGCAAAACAGTAAATCAAGAGATGAATTCAATAATATATACCAAACATATACACGTATAAACTGATAAAGGAAGCAAACAGATCCTAAAGAGTAAATCGGTAATACAACAAATATATACATGTACATGTGCATAGCGCGCAGAGATGCATACAAGAAATAGAAACAATTAACATAAGCACCATCAAAGAAAACAAAACTGAGCTTGAGGTGAACGGTCTCCTTTTACTGCTATCCGCAACTAAGAACAATCCTAAGACAACAAGGTCTTGTAGTCTAATGCTGCAAATAAAATCCGATTATCAATCAAACCTGAGTTGGGTTACTTGACAACCAATTTTACTTCCATTTTTAATGCATAAGGAGCAGCAAAGATTCAGGCAAAATATAACCTTGCTTTTATTCCACTTCTCTTTTTTTGGACATTAGCAAACGAAAATACTCACAAAATGAAGTCAGAAGATCACATTTATGAGAAGATATGAATCTGTTCAGGAACTAGCAATCAAAACATGCATAAATGATAGGAAGGCTAAACCACACATTGGTTCGCATAGAGAAATAAACTAATCACGTCGTTGAAGTATTACGATAGATAAAAGTGTCTAGGTTGTCTCAGTTTCAGAAGATAATACCGGGAATGGAGAAACCAAAGAAAAACTTCATGCAAATGTTCAAAACACACCAGAGACTAATATAAAATGTTAGTCCAACAGATGAACAAAGAGAAGAGTGACAAATCTAATGGCAATCTGTCATACCTTTCTCCTCCTTTTCCCTCTCTCTTTTTTTTGTGTATAACCCCAAAGATGAGATATCAGATCAAGCAAATATGTCAAAACTGATGTAGATGCGCGACTCGAAACAATATTCATTCGGAGTCTTTGCCACCCCGACACAGGATATTACGGAAACCAAATGAAACGGGTCAAGGATAAGGATAACCTAACTCATGACATGGAAGAACACCAGTCTGCCATTAACAACTGTAGGATCTCACCACCATATACGCATAGATGAACCGGAACTGGAAGTGGACCAGTTCACTCATCTTTTGAAAATGAGCAGAAAATTAAAGAGATAACCAGAACTGTGACTGGAAGAAAGGACCAGTCCATTATGTTACCGAATATAGAACGAAAGCCACACAAAGGTCAGTTACGGACGCCGACGCTAGGCCAGGCTTAACTCAGCGAAATTCCAACGCTATGAACATGTCGAAACAAAATGTCTGGAACCAAAAGAACTACTAAAACCCAAACTCTGATGTGCCCTGTCCGTGGACTTCAAGGTCCATAACAGGCCGTTATATAGTTGCAAACCATCGAGTAAAATACAGAGGAGGGCTATATAGGCACACGCTTGTAAACCGACATCCAAGGGAGAAAAAAATGCTTCATATCCCTCCGAAAGAGAGAACATCGATATCAAAACAATATAGACCAAGTGAATGAGGGAAAGCTACACCCTCGAGACCATAAACTCTCGAAACGAGCATTCGAGTCTTTGGTTCTGGGTTCGACAAACTTAGGAGACCGAAAGAGTAAAAAAAAACGCTGGGGAGTAAATTCCGAAAACTCGAAACCAAAATCAACATAGAAATAGAATGAAAACGAACATGCAAAAAGAGGTAGAGGAGATGAAGCGAGGCGAGAACCATGCCGAGGAAAATCGGTTCCACTTACCCAACAATTCGATGTAGATTTTTGGATGAGGACAGTATGAATGACGGTTTCAAAAGGAGAGTGAAGGGTGGAGTCACGCAGGTTCCAAATGAGGTTTGGTAAAGATGATCAGAGTTAGGTTGGCGTGAGATTGGTGGTGGTTACGGTTTTGGATGCGAGGTGGGAGATTGATGGCGAGGGTGAGCTTCAGGGATACCGGCGTAGAGTTGTGAACGGGTTTGGCTTTTTTGGAAGAACTACGAAGAACACCGGGAGTCAGACAAAGGGAATGAAGATTGGGATTGACGACTACTGGGTTTTTTAAAACCGTATCTGTACAGTAGGTTTTGAGAATGTTTTATAATGTAGGAATAGGGTTTTGGGGGAATGTCTGATGGTTCTATGGGCTGGGTTTTACTTGGGTAAGGAGACAAAATGGACCCATACACAATTGGGCCATATTGAAAGAGACAAAAAATGAAGGCAGAAAACTTGCCACTACCCAGGTTCGAACTCAGGTTGCCCAACAATATTCACCACACCCTACCCGGCTGGACTAAGGCGGAACTCAACAAAAGGGCGTAGAAGACTGATAATATACTTCACAACGGGTTAAAATGAAAAAGAAACACCATCCTGCTTGCACCAGGAATCGAACCCGAGTTGATAGTTGTCCAGTGGGTATGTTGGCCAATTACGCTAGATCGACTTTCAGTATATTCATGGGAGAAATAATACAAGACCTCTCATTTCGACTGAATAATTCTCCTAAGAAGTTGTGAACCCAAAAGCAAGCATATATAATACAAAGAGATGATTAATCTAATGACATGAAAGTATGGAATACAATTAAAAATAAGATTAAAAAAAGTAAAGAGATATAAAATAAAAGAATAGCACATGTACATGAAATAATGGAAATTAATGCTCGTAATGAAGATAAAACACTTAGAATAAATGGAAAGTATTAGTAGTAAAAGGACACACGAAATAATAAATAATAAAATAGTGACGATAAACGGAGAAAGTCAAAAAGAAATAATAATATAATAAAAAGTATAAATCGGTCGAGTGCGTAAACTAATACAAGGTAATAACAAAACCGTGAAATATTTTAAAATAAAAGCAACGAAATATGTATACAAAATGAAGCAGGTTAAAACAGATTACGATGAAAGGCTCGTGCTCCCTGTCCCATAGGGATGTGAGGTTTAAAAGCCGGGAAAAGGAAATTCCTTTGGTTGAAAACGGGGACGACCGCCTTGCTTCTAGAAGCATGTTTATTTTCTTTTTTTCTTCTCTTTTTTTGTTTCAAAAAAATTGGTGAGAATTTTTGGTGTCTACAGATGACTCCCCTTGATTCAATTCTGCAATAGAAGGCTTGCAGAATTGGATCAAGGTTGACGGGGCGCCAAAAATTCTCACTATGGTTTTATGTGTGCACCGAGATGCAGTCGCCAATGGAGCACTGTATGAATGCAGCGGGAAAAATTACACGATAGTGGGATGCATGAGGACTTATGATGTGCCTCGACTGGGCCTCTTGACGTCTAGCTATAGGACTTATAACGAGCCTATAAATGCAATCGTGTCCCCCACTACATCCCTTCTGATGCAAACTGAGGACTGATGACGAGCTTCAACTAGACCTCTTGATATCCTAGCTATAGGACTATGACGAGCCTATAAACTAACAAGATCAGATTGATTTAAGGTGCACGAGGACTTATGACGAGCCTAACTAGGACTTTGACATTAGCTATAGGACTTATGACGAGCCTATAATTAATTGAAAAGTACGAGGACTTATGACGAGCCTTAACTAGACCTCTTGACATCTAGTCATAGGACTTATGACGAGCCTATGTACTAACAATAGATGATTGAGGTGCACGAGGACTATGGACAAGCCTCAATAGACCTCGAACATCTAGCTATAGGACTTAGACGAGCCTTAAGCAATTGAAAGTACGAGGACTTATGACGAGCCTCAACAGCCCTTGACATATAGTCATAGGATTATGACCGCCTTATGATACTAACAATTAGAATGATTGGGTGCACGAGGACTTATGATGAGCCTCAACTGGACCTCTTGGCATCTAGCTAAGACTTATGACGAGCCTTATAATGCCATTGAAAGTGAGGACTATGACGAGCCTCAACTAGACCTTTGACTCTAGTCGGGACTTATGACGAGCCTATGATACAAACAATTAGATTGATTGGGTGCACGAGGACTTATGACGAGCCTCAACTAGACCTCTTGACATCTAGCTATAGGACTTATGACGAGCCTATAATGCAATTGAAAGTACGAGGACTTATGACGAGCCTCAACTAGACCTCTTGACATCTAGTCATAGGACTTATGACGAGCCTATGATACTAACAATTAGATTGATTAGGGTGCACGAGGACTTATGACGAGCCTCAACTAGACCTCTTGACATCTAGCTATAGGACTTATGAGGAGCCTATAATACTTTGTAGGGTTGTGCGAAACCCGCTGCTTTGAGTGGTTGATTTGAGGATGACTTTGATTGTGGATTGATTTGGGATTGGATGCTTTCCGGTTGCTCCTGTGAGGGATGTGATAGATGTTTCCCTTGGCTTTGCCAGTATGGGACTCATGTTTCGATTTTGTTTTGACAGTCTCACCCAATGTGCACTGTAGTTTCGTGATCTTGTAGGACTCTTGGCTCTAGAGTTCGAGATGGCTCTGGTATGGCTCTTGAGTTTTTTTGGTTTTTGTGATTGGTGTTTGAATGGATGATTTTCGTGAATGAGTGACTTTGGGAACTCAGTGGTTTTGATACTGCCGAATGGCTTTGATATGATCAAATGGCTTTGGTATGCTCGAATGGCTCCATTGCGATCGGGTGGTTCCGATGCGGTCAGATGGCTCCGGTTTGATATGTGATTCCCTTGTGAGCAACGACTCTAGGATGATTGATGGGTTTGGCTTTGATACGATCCAAGGGCTCCGGTATGATCGGATGGCTCCATTGCAGTTTGGTGGCTCCGGTGCGGCCCTGAGATGGCCCCGGTGTAGCCCCGAGATGATTTTCTCGATTGAGGCGAATTCCTCCATAGAGTGATGGCAATGGCCTCGGGGTTCGAGGGGAGGGTTTTTATTTGGGACGGGGTCACACCCTGAGAGGGTTTCCTACGTGCTCAACTCCCTGTTAAGATCAGACCTTACGTAGTTCATGAGTTTTGACGAGCGAGGAGTTCGGTGGCGAGGAGGGATGTCCTGTGGGGCATTTCTTTGAACAGTGCCTGAGGACTTTTGGCCCCTTGCTTCGATGACTGTGCAGTCTTTCACATTACTCAGAGAATGGATATCGTGCCGGTTGACGAAGGAGACAGACACTATGCCGCGGCCTCCACTACAAGGAGAGTATACTCACCTTTCTCTTTCCGCGGTGTAGTATATCATGTCCTAACCGATGGATGCAAATCTATTCTACATGCATTTTTTGGGAATTGGATATGATTGAATGCAAAAGGGATGTCGTGTCAAGGTGAGCTCAACCAAGAATTCAAGTTAAGTCAGATTAGTCATCTCTAAGTCACTTCCTTCTCAAAAAAGGCCTCTCGGGATCTCTTACACCTTTCCGTTTCCTTTCTTAAGGTTAGTTAGGCTTTCTTTAATCGGGGTGATGAGCACTCATTTTTTCTCTTCCTTTCTAGTTTCCTAATACTCGTTTGTGCATGATTGTACTGACAAGATCGGACACGTTGTGGCCTTTCATGTCTCGAATTCGGTACTTTTCGAATCAAGCAAATACCATCTCTAAGTCGGAGGTCTTTCGATGGGTTATAACGGGGCTGCAGGGCATGTCACATGGGACCGGGGGATCCGTTTGAGGATTGTGGAGCTTTTGTGCAACGGAGGATGTGCTTCACCTTTTCCATGGGTGGAGTGATTTTTGGACTTCTTTCGCATCTGCGCGGATTATTATGTGTTCTCATTTTTGATTTGCTACTCGCTTTGAGTAGTCTATTTGCATTTCTTCGTGTTTGACATTTCTGGTCTCATCTATTTATCAAGTGTGGAGGTATCGAGTGATGTGAGACTTTCATTTCCTCTCTTTACTATTTTGAGCGTTTTGTGCTCCGCTTCTCTCGTTTTCATCCTCTTTGGGTATCTCTTTCAAGCTTTCTTCCATGCTTTAAATGGTGGGGAAGGAACCATGGCTCCGGCTCCTTTCATCCTCTTTTGCGGGGATAAGTGGTTGTGTGATGTGGGGTGGTATATCGTGGAGCTGTTTTCGAGAAGATTTTCAATGAAAGGCTCATCGGGGTTCACTAGGGGATCATTTTCAGGGTCAATAAGGCTTTTGGCCTTGTGGAGGTTTTGTTCGATCCTAGGTGCCTCGTCATCCCTATTGACAGATAATTATTTCCTCTACTATTCCCAAATTTTGACATGAATGGTAACACACCTTTCTCATCAATATTTGGTTCCGTGAAGGGGAGAGATCCTCACATGGTGCTTTGAAATTTAAATGCATCAAGCGCTCTGGGTTTTGCACGCTCGGTGTTTCTCTCATGCACTCGGCTCTCACGGGAGGTTAGAAATCCTTTCAAGACCTCTTCGGGGAAAATGATACAAGAGTTCGGCGGCCTTTGACGACCTATGTGACTTTCCTAGAATTAAAGAATGAGATACATCTCGAGACTGGGGGTCTGCAAATGCAAATGCAATTAAGCTAAACCTAATGCAGATGATAATGATAACTTTGTGTGGATACATTTTTGGGTTTTTTGTGGATGCATTTTTTTTATGGATGCATTTTTTTGTGGATATTTTGGATGAATGTGCTTTTTTTTTTGGATTTTTGTGACGGTTCAGACATAATATCGTTTCAACCGGTTGAGATTGACAAGAGTTTAAAATTCTTCTCCATCTAAATCTGTCAGTAATACAGCACCATGAGGGGTTATCTTTTTGACCAGATAAGGGCCCACCCAGTTTGGTCTGAACTTCCCTCGTGGGTCTGGTAAATCTTTCTCAGCTCTTTTAGGACGAGATCACCTACTTGGATGTTTCGTTCTTTGACCCTTTTGTTGAATGCTCTAGCCATTCTCCTCTGGTAACCCTGGATATGGTATAGCGCCATTAGGCGTTTTTCATCAAGAAAAGCAAGACTGTCATAGCGTTGTTGCAACCAGTCACTTTCAGCAATTTTCATCTCATTAGTGACCCGAAGAGTTGGAATTTCAAGCTCGATTGGCAAGACACATTCTGACCCATACACCAAGGAGTACGGGGTGGCTCCGGTTGCAGTTCTGATAGTGGTTCGGTAACCCCAGAGAGCGTAATGTAGCTTTTCCGGCCAATCCCTGTAGGTTTCAACCATTTTTGACAACGCAGTTTTTATGGCTTTGTTGGCAGCCTCGACTGCTCCATGGTTTGAGGTCTATATGGGGATGATCTATGGTAACAGATGTTGTATTTTTCCATGACTCGGACAGTGTCTCCGTCGAATTGAGGACCGTTGTCTGATACGAACTCTGAGGGAACCCCGTATCGGCATATGATATCTCGCTCGATGAACTGGGCAAATTGCTTTGATCCGATGTTCGCGAACGACCGTGCCTCTACCCATTTGCCGAAATAGTCTATCGCCACAAGGATGTAGCGGTGTCCATTTGAAGCTTTGGGGTGGATTTCTTCAATGATGTCGATTCCCCATATAGAGAATGGCCAAAGAGCCGCCATGGCTGTCAGGGGTAGGGGAGGCAGGTGTTGCAAGTTAGCATGGGTCTGACACTTGGCGCACTTTTTCACAAATGCGTGGCAGTCGGTTTCCATTGTTGTCCAGTAGTACCCTAGTCTGAGGATTTTCCAGGATAGGGAATGTCCTCCAGCATGGGTCCCACACACTCCCTCGTGGACATCCTCAACGATCTTATCAGCCTCGTTTCTGGTCACACATAAGTGTTGAATTCCGTTCGGCATTCTCTTGTAGACTTTTGTTCCGCAGATCACATATTGATTTGACATTCTTCTCAGAGCAATGCGGTCCTGCTTAGTGGCTTCTGACGGATACTCTCCTTTTCTGAGAAAATTCTCAATGTCCAAAAACCACTCATCTTTGGTTTCTTCTGCTTCGATGGCTCCAATCTCGAGTGAGGGTACATTAGCCATAGTTATCTACAAGGGAAAATATAATGAGCCGCTTGGTACTTGGACTACTGAAGCTAGAGAGGCTAAAGAGTCCGCAGAGATGTTCTGGCTCCGGTTCACATGCTTGAAAGTTACGTTTCGAAAGCAGGTGATTAGGTGTGAAAGGTAGTCATGGTAGGGGATCAGTCGTTCTTCTCTGATCTCCCAAGTCTGGTTGACTTGTGAAATAACGAGATTAGAGTCGCCAAAGACCTCTAACTCCTCCACTTGCAACTCTAACGCCATTTCAAGTCCCAGGATGCAGGCCTCATATTCCGCCATGTTATTAGTGACCGGGTAATTGATTTTTACCGCAGCTGGAAGCAGATCTCCCTCAAGATGGATCAACAGGATTCCGGCCCCTTTACCCTTATGGTTGACGGCACCATCGAAGTACAACCTCCAACAGGTCTTCCGTAATGTCATGATTTGTTCATCCGGGAAATCGTCATTCCCGAAGAACTTGGATGCTACAGGGCATTCTGCTAGATGTTCAGCTATGGCACTCCCTTTGATTGATTTTTGAATTTTGAAAGTGATATCGAATTCAGACAATAATAGGGACCATCTGGATAAGCGACCGTCCAGAATTGACTTTTCCAGAAGGTACTTTATAGGGTTCATGTGTGCGATAAGATGAACCTCTTGCCCTAACAAGTAGTGCCTCAGCTTCTTCGTAGCCCAGACCAAAGCAGCACAGAATTTGTGGATGTCAGAGTATCGTGTTTCTGCATCGACCCATTTCTTGCTGATATGGTAGATCGACTTTTCACGCGGTGGGGATCCTTGTTCCTGGGCCAGCATGGCGCCCATTGACTTTTCTCGGGCAGTGAGGTAAAGGATCATTGGTTTACCCTCATGGGGCGGTACCAAGACTGGTGGATTCTGCAAATAGGTTTTGATCTTCTCAAAGGCTTCTTGACACTGTTCATTCCAGACTTTAGATGCGTCTTTCTTCAACAGACGGAAGATAGGCTCACAAGTCTCAGTTAGCTGCATGATGAATCTTCTGATGTACTAGAGTCTGCCTAAGAAACCCCTGATTTCTTTTTCAGTCTTCGGAGGAGACATTTCTATAATGGCTTTTATCTTTTCTAGGTCTACCTCGATTCCTCGGGTGGTGATCATGAAGCCCAAAAGCTTTCCTCCGGTCACTCCGAATGTACATTTCTCGGGGTTTAGCTTCATTTGGTACTTCCGCATCCGATCAAAGAACTTTCTTAGGTTTATCAAGTGGTCCTCCCGTTGGGCGGCTTTGACGATCATGTCATCCACGTACACCTCCACTTCCTTGTGAATCATATCATGCAATAACGTAGTGGCAGCCCTTTGATACGTGGATCTGGCATTTTTCAAGCCAAAGGGCATGTTCACGTAACAAAAGGTTCCCCACTGCGTAATAAAGGACGTCTTTTCCTGGTCTTCTAAGGCCATTCGGATCTGATTGTAACCTGAAAACCCATCCATGAATGACAGTAGCGCATGTTGGGCAGTATTATCAACAAGGATATCAATGTGGGGTAAGGGAAAGCTGTCTTTGGGGCTCGCCTCGTTTAAGTCCCGAAAGTCAATACACACTTGCACCTTTCCATTTTTTTTTGGAACGGCTACAATATTGGCTAGCCAATCGGGGTAATTGACGACCCGGATAAAGCCAACACGTAACAACTTTTCAACTTCTTCTTTCACTTTCAGTTGATGCTCAGGTTTCATCCTTCTTAAACGTTGTTTCTTAGGTTTGGCATTTGGGTACAATGGTATTCGATGTTGGACAATGTCAGGGTTAATCCCTGGCATGTCTGTGTAGCTCCAAGCAAAAACATTGACATATTCAGTTAGCACTTAGCAGAGAATTCAGGTCCCGTTTTTCTGTTTCACTCAGACCCAAACCAACTTGCAAAGTTTTGGGGTTATCCGGTGTTCCGATATTTATTGCTACAGTGTCCTCTATGATCTAAGTGTGGGTGGAATACTGTTCTGTGGGAGGCATATTCTCCTCGTCATATTCTTCTTCTTCTTCTTCAGCCTCATAGTTTTGCATTGAATCAAGTGACAAAAGAGATGAATTTTCTGAATAAACTGAACTTTCATTAATATTCGAAGAGCTGGGTAACTCAGTGATTGTTAGAAAATTGCCACCATTTTTACAGCGGAAAATAAATTGTGGCTCCCCCTCTCTTTCTCCTTCATCGAGATTAAGACAGATATCACTCTGATCATCAGCACTACGAGAACTACTACTATCACTATTGCTACTGCTATCACTATCAACTAGACTGATTGAATATGGCTCCTGGAAAATCAGCTCCTCTCTCTTATGATAGACGACAAGACATGCTCCATGGCCATCTACCGTGGGTGCGGGGTCCTTGGTAACTGGTTTGGTCGTGACACTGCTCTCCGCTGCATCCTCGGGCATTCCTTGGTCGCATCCCTTGTCGTCATGGTCTTCAAGGCATGAGTTGAGGGAGAATAAAGTGGTCCACCAGTTCTCCCACTCCATTGTCTCCTGATTTCCCTGAGCTTGAACTGCTTTCTGCTTATCACAACTCACAGATACATATGGTTCAAGGTTAGCTGATAAGAAAGAATCTGTGGGAATTCTTACATGTGAATCTGTCAACATCATACCTGGCAATTCTATAAATCCTAACCGGCTCCTCGACCTCCAATATATGCTGTTAGTGGCTCTGTCATGCCCTGCATTTCCTTGCCTAGTCCACTCCCCTGTTTGTAGCCCATCCGAGACATCATGTGTTGTGATGCGGGGCTATAGACACTAGGGTCGAAGTAGAGAGGAGTGATGGAAGAAGTTTGACTTACCTGTGAATGTGGCCTCACCACTGTGAAGCCCCCGAGCATCAACTCTCGACCCCCCGGTGTATTAATCTCAAATAGTGGGGACTCAGCTCTGGCCTCTCCCAAAACCTCCACGATTCGTCCCCCGTGTTTGAACTTTAGCTTCTGATGGACGACTGAGGGGACTCCTTTAATCTGATTGATGAACTCCCGCCCCAGTAGAAGGTTGAAGGTGGAGGATATGTCTATGACCATCTCTTCGATGGTCAGGGAGAAGTCCTCAATCAAGATCGGCAATGAGAGGGCTCCCAAAACCTTTCTATGGCTGTTGTCATAGGCGCTCAACGTCATGTCCACCGGCTTGAAGTCGTTGAGTCCCATATGACGGGCTACTCGAAGCGGGCAAACATTCACCTCAGCCCCATCATCAATCAAAGTCTTGGGGACCTGGAATCCTCCAGCCTTCACAGTTATGTAGAGGGCCTTTCCCGCCTGACGAGGGATCTCATCGTCGGTGAACGTTATGGAGAGGTCCGGAGTCCGGGATAGGTGAGCTATGATGTTTTCAACCGACGCCGGCCGCTTCTTATCCATTCTCAAGTGCCGAGCTACTGCATCTTTGTGCTCTTCTGAAATCGTCAGCAGAGACCAGATGGTGATGGGTATGCTGGTTGTCTCCAGTTTTCTCAACAACTCTTCTTCTCGCACCAACTTGCACTCCGACTCATTCAGAGTAAGGTCATGGACTTTCTGTTGCAATGTTTCTGGCTCCTTTGTGAGCTCAGTGGGTTTGAAATGCCTTCCTGAACGGGTTAAATGATTGATTTTTTCCAAGCCCTCATCGGGTTTGTCCTCATCTGCTATCAGAAATGGTACTTTAACAGGGGTTATAGCCGGTGGATTTTCATCTTCGTCAGTGATCATGATGACATTGCACTCAGAGATTCTCCTTCCTCGCCTTTCGGCAATCTTCTGTCGGCACCAAGCTTCTACCACCTCCAATGCTTTCATAGTGTTATAGAGCTCTCGTGCTTCAAAATTCAGTCCCACGAGTAACTCAAGGTTCTTCTCCTTTGCTGTCTACTATCAGTAGGGTGATTATAGACACCCTTCCTTGTCCTACCAGATGCTCAACTGTGGCTCGTATCGCATGCGTCATAGCTAGATATTCATGCATCTGCGGTTGAATATCATGCTGAATTTCTGGATGACGAACTCAGAAGGTGTCTAGCTCCGGAGATAGTACGATCGAAGGGGGTGTGCTCTGGTTGCCTGGCTCAGAGGAATTCTTGATGGCATGGATCCTTATGATTCTGCTAACATCTGACTCTTCTTCTCCTTCTCCCATCAGACTCAACATATTCACGTGTCTGGGGATAGAGTTGTTCTGAGTGTTCGGATTAGTTTTCGGGAATTCCACCTCTACAGCATCGATCAAGTCCTGAATGGCATGTCGCAAGGCCCGACAATTATTAGTACTATGTCCCTTGATCATGTGATATTCACATAGGATGTTGAGGTCAAGTCCCATCTGAGTGACTCCAGGTTTAGGATTCGGGTGTCTCAGTAGGAATTCGCTCTTCTTCAACTTCTCATAGGCTTTACCCATCGGCATTCCTAGACATGTGTAATTTCTCTTTGGCTGGGATTGGTAACTGCTCGGTGGTGGAGTTGCAGAATAGTTTGAGGTCGACCCACTATCTTGGGCTTGAAACACTGGTGGTTGAGACTGATTGGTTGACGGGGTAGGAACAAACTTGCTGCCCGTGTCTGTCTTAGGCTGCTTGTTTTGGTAGTTTGACTGTCGGGGAAATGATCCCTGGAAACTTAGGCCTTTCAACTTTCCAGCTAGGGCTAGTTCTTCTGCGGCCGTGGCAGCTGCTTTCAAATGCTTGAAATCACAAATCCCCAAGGATTTGAGGTGATCCGAGTAAGGATTTTCTAGACAATCAATGATGATTCTTATTTATTCATCTTCACAGGGGTGATCTAACATCTGACCCGCCTTCTCTCTCCACCTAGTGATGAATTCCATCACTGTCTCATGATTTCTTGGTCTCATAGTCTCTAGGTCTCTCCGGGTGATCCCTAGGTGAGTGTTGTAGCTATACTGCTCCACAAAAGCTTGATAGACGTCTTCCAACTTTTTCCCCAAGAAGTCCATCCTTGACACCCAAGTTTGGGCAGACCCTTCGAGATAACCGGGGAAGCAGATTATCTTCATTTCATCATCTAGCCCATACATAGTCATGACCCGGTCAAACTGGGCGAGATGGATCCTAGGGTCCCCTTTCCCGGAGTATTTAGAGATTTTTGGTAGTTTTAGATTCTCGGGCAACTTGGAGTTTAGCTTCAATTGGGAATGACGAAAACCCAACATCTTGGCTCGCTCCCCGAGCTGCATCTCTGCTAGTAGCTCTTCTTTTAGGGATTTCTTCATTTGACTGAGGTCAAGTGGAAGGTGCTCAGCAGGTGGGACTTGGTTATAACCATGAATCAAATGGTTAGACGGTTGTGGTAACAGTTGGGTATGGGGAATTGCTTCCTCAAAACGGACAGCATGTCCGGGGGCGGTATACTGGTATGGATTGAGTTGGATGGGGTCAGGGTGTGGTGAGTTGGGATGAATGAGTTCAGATTGTTTGGCTTGATATAGATGGGCTGCTTGGGCAGTGGCTCCAGTGGGTGGGAATAGTGGTAGTCTGGGGAAAGTGGTTGGTACTGTAGGAACCATGGTCAGGATTGGAGGTGGCATGGGTGCTCCTGAAAGTAGGTCAGCTATTTGGAACGTTGTGGTCACTAGGTGGATGATGGTACGTTCTTTCCCTACGATCGGTTGTGGTATGGTGGTGTTGAACATAGGGTTTTGATTGCTCCAGCATCGGTTGGGGTGTGAGGAGTCCTCAATATAATCATCATCATCAGGGTCAGTAAGGTATGGGTCTTTTCCCTTGGCTGACCTCTCCTGGCGCAATTGCTCTTCTAGTCTTTCAATAGTCTGTTTCATCATATTCTCATTCCTCGTTGACTGTTCTAGCATCCGGTAGAGAACACTCGGATCAGGAAGACGTAAGCCACTGCCGCTGGCTCCTACGGCTGCACTCGCACTCGCCTCGACGGCCGAGATGGCTGGGGCACCTTCCGAGGCGGTTGGCTTAATCAGGTTTGGATCCATAGTCTCCGATGAGGTTTTGCTCTCGGTATCGCTAGCCAGCCTACCCTTAGAGTCCCTCTTCCAAAGTCGAGTAATGTTGGAAGACTGGTTCGGGATCAGACTAAAAAATCTTCACAATCTACGGTCGATGGTACTATACTGTGGAATAATATGGAGATCATTAGTATGAATGCACATTTGAAAAAAAGGTAGAAGGGGAGAAGGTCGTCCCCATGATTTAAGTAAAATGTTTTACAAAAGAAGGTTTTCTATGTCATTCGATTGTGAAGAAAAGGCACACGAGCCTAGTTTTCATTTCCAAAACGTTTGTCATACCGATATTACATAACCGCAGTTGCATATATGAAGAGGGAAAAGGGGGTTACAATCTGATTCAAAGGGGGAAATATAAGCGTCAGTCATAAAAGGAAGTAGGTCTGCTAATTAGCTAATCACAACAGAAAAAAGGGGGATACATCCGCTAGTTGGCTAGTAATTACAAAAAGGGGATTCACCTACTAGTTAGCTAATATTTACAAAAGGGGGATACATCCGCTAGTTGGCTAATCATTACAAAAGGGGGGATACATCCACTAGTTATATAATAAACTATTGCCGCTAGAGGAATCATCCAATGATCTTCTTCCGTTTTGACTCCTCGCGTTGTTTCTTCTTTAACTGATTATTCGTCAGGGCAGGCTGCAAATTCACCGCGATTGACGTGGTAGGGTCTTGATTAATCACTGGACGATCAAGAGAGTACACGGAAACTTCTCTATACGGTCCACTCGCTTCTCGAGCCAAATCTTGTAAGAGTTTCTTAAACTGAGATCTGTCTCTCGTTCATTGAAGATAGCCCACTTGACTCCTGTGTCATAGGCTTGGGCGACATAGTTTATTGACGCATCAGTGAATCGGTGACCTTTGAATTTCGAAGCTTCCGCTCCTGGGATAGTCTGCTCGCGACCAAATTGTCGCATTGCTCTTAATGGGTAAATGGTGACAAAACGGTCCAGACCAATTAGAATCACACCATTATGCTCCGGTGATCTGACAGTTCCACCCTGGACATCCCAATCGCTCAGTACCCACATGAAATGTGAATGGAGGTGAACATCCCAAAAATAGGCTCTCCATCCCTCTGTTGGTCTCTCAACTGCTCTTCTTACTGCCCGGAATGTGCACATGGTGACCGTCTGGTATTTTGCTAAGTGGGGTAATCGCAGGTGATTGAAGTGGGGTTCCACCACACGTAATAACAAAGTGGCTAGCGGAGAGTTCACGCTGCCTGCGGAGACAGCAGATGGGACTCCCTTCGACCAAATCCCCTTCCGACCCCAGCGAACGGACTCTTGCGACCAAAGAGCCATACCACGGACAGACTTCGAAAGAACAATCACCTCCGAAGCAGAGCAAGACCCTCCCCGAGAGACTGGGAGTAATTATTGATAAAAGGGGGTGAAGTTATAGGAAAGCCTTGTATATTTGAGAATATTCTAGAATGATGTAGGCCCGCGGAAACGGTTATACACTATAGGGGGGCCTATAAATAAGAATCGTAAGCTATGTAATTAGACACGCTTTTATCAATACAACACTTGGAGCTCTCTTTGCAACCTATGTTTGAGTACGAGTTCCTTACCATTTCATTTGGCGCCGTCTGTGGGAAGCGAACGTCGTAAGACAACCGCGATTCAATCCACAGAATCACGTTTCTTGTCTCTCGTTCGATCATGGCACCACGATCAAGCAAAGGAAAGGGGAAAATGGCTGCAATCGGAGAAAGCTCGTTCTCAAAGGAAGACCTCATCGATCTGATGAGGAGTTTTGCACAGGAAGTTAATGAGAAGATCGCTGAAAGCAACGAACGATTCCAACAAGAGCTGGCGGATAGAGATTTAGAGCATCAGAAGAAGATCGATGAAATGGCGAGCGTAATCGAGAACCTGAAAGCGAAGAGTGGATCAAAAAGTGAAGAAAGCCGGAAAGATAAGTCACCGCCAAAGGATGCAGAAGAAGACCTCGTCGACATGTCTCTGTATCCCTTCACCGAAAATATTCGGAAGGCGAAGCTCCCACCATTCTTTGTCGCTCCGACAATAGAGAAGTACGACGGAACCGGGGATCCCGCTCAACACATCAAGAAGTTCATCTTCGCGATGAACACTCAAGGAATTAGCTCCTAGGCACTCTGCAATTTGTTTCCGGGAACACTCGCTAAAAGAGCTCTAAATTGGATCTCCTCTCGGAAACCACAATCCATCTCAAGCTTCAAACAGCTTACAGAGGAATTTCAACTTTACTTTGCGGCAAGTAAGAAGATCCAGAAAGATACAACTGAGCTGATGGACATCAGGCAGAGAAGGGGAGAGACGGTGAAGGAGTACATCGAGCGCTTCCACAAGCAAGTGGCTGAAGTAGACGATGTGGATGAGAAGATACTGGTAAAAGCTTTCGGGAATAGATTGACAAATCCAAGATTGGCAAGGAAAATTGCTACCAAAGCACCGCAAACTCACAGAGAGTTAGCAGAAATGCTGCACGATTTCTTGAAATCAGAGATCACGGAAAATAAGGCAAAAGAGTTGGCCAATAGTTTCAAGCTGGCACACGAGAAGAAGCAAGGAGGAGCGTTGTCTGTTGGTGTGAGTTATGGGGAGACATCTGCTTTGAAACCTTGGGGAGCAAGGTACAGGCCGTATGGGAAGGATCCAGTCACGACTTCCCATACTGGAGGCAAGACGACGTATGGAGAAAAAGTTATTACTATCGCTCCAGGGAGGTACGCAGCCGCAGTAAGGGAAGGCTATCTTCCGCCCCCTAAGAAGCCTGCCTCAGGAGAAAACACATTGGCGTATTGTGAATACCACAGGCACTTCAACCACAGAACGACCAATTGTGTAACATTGTCGAGAGAACTGAACAAAATCGATGAGCAAAAGAGGAAACAAGAAAAGCAGAGACAGGAAGCTTCCAAACAGCAAAAGAATAACAACGACTACCAAAACCGATCTCGTTACGGACATAACGGAGGTGGCATGAGGAATGAGGATCACCCCGAGTTAGACCATAGCAAATCTTTCGATTTTGGGGTCATAACTGGTTTGTTCTCAGAAAAGGGGCCATTCACGGCAAAAGAAAAGAAAAGACATGTGCACGAGGTCCATGAGAAGCTACCAGAGAAGAAGATCCAAAAAAGGGAACCCTTACCGCCTATCTACTTCACGGAGGAAGATGAGGTGGGAGTTTACTACCCCCATAATGACCCCCTCGTCATTCGAGCTCAAGTCAATGATAGGATGGTAGGAAACATCCTTGTCGACAGCAGAGCAGGGGCAAACGTGATCTCCTTAGCAGCGTTCCGGAAACTGGAAATCCCGGACGAAAAGGTCAAACCATTTACTGCTACTTTCGGGGGTTCATCGGAGGAATCACAGCTCAGGCCAACGGGAGTGTCGATGTCACAATGACGTTAGGCCAAGAGGACGACCGGAGGACAGAAAAAATAACTTTGTACATCATGCGAGATCTGTCCAGATACAACATCTACTTGGGGCGACCCGGGATCAATGCTTTCGGAGCTGTTTGTAGCACCTATTACCTCAAGCTCAAATACTTGACAAGGTGGAAGGTTGGTATCCATCCCGGGAGCCAGAAAAAGCAAGGGTGTGTGAGGTGCGGATCACCGAGGACTTTCCGGAAGAGGACGTGGTCAAAGAGGTCGGCTCCAGTCGAGAATACGGAGAGGGAGAGGCCAGAGCACGCATGCCCTGAGAAACCTCGGAGAAGGTAGTGATGCCAGCGGAGCAACCAAAAGAGGTACCCCTAAACGCCGATCCTTCTAAATTTTTCAAAATTGGAAATGCTTTTCACCATGATGAGCAGATTCGCTTAATGAGATTTTTGGAAAAAAGAAGAAGACATTCGCTTGGAGTCCAAAGGACATGCCCGGAGTGGACACCAGCATTATCCAGCATAACTTGAACGTCGATCCAAAGGTTCCCGCCATCCGACAGAGGAAGAGGATTGTAGGAAAAGAAAGGGACGAGGCTGCCCGGGCGGAGGTCGAAAGATTGCTGGAAGCCGGCTTTATTAGAAAAGTTTTTTATCCAAAATGGCTATCGAATGTAGTTTTGGTTAAAAAGGCAAACGGAAAATGGAGGATGTGTGTGGATTTCACAGATTTGAATAAAGCTTGTCCGAAAGATTTCTACCCTTTACCTTCCATAGATAAGCTTGTAGCGGCAACAACGCAGAGTAGCGTGATGAGCTTTTTAGATGCGTTCTCGGGTATAACCAAATAATGATGAACAAAAATGACCAAGAGAAAACATCTTTTGTCACCTCGACCGGTATTTTTTGCTACAAGGTCATGCCGTTTGGATTAAAAAATGCAGGAGCAACCTTTCAGCGAATGATTGACGAGTATTCCGGGAACAGTTATCCCGAAATGTGGAGGCATATGTGGATGATATAGTAGTAAGGAGTGATTCTATAGCCCAGCACATGAAAGAACTTGAAGAAACCTTCAATACCCTGGATAAATACAAGATCAAGTTAAATCCTGAAAAATGCGTCTTCGGGGTCACTCAAGGAAATTTTTGGGGTTTATAGTCAGGCAGAGAGGAATTGAGGTTGATCCGGAAAAAACCCAAGCGGTTCTCAATCTTCCGCAACCAAGAAACATTAAGGACGTACAAGCCCTGAATGGAAGGCTCACTGCTTTAAGTAGATTTTGCTCCAAGCTCCAAGAAAAATCTATCCCATTTTTTAATATCCTCCGGAAAAATAAAAAATTCCAGTGGGATGCGGAGTGTATAGACGCCTTTGAACAAATCAAGAAAATGCTTCAGGAGCTTCCGAAGCTTGGCGTTCCAACACCAGGTCAGTATCTATTCTTATACCTATCAGTCTCGGAATGGGCGGTGGCAGCGGCCTTAGTCATGGAGGAGGAAAAGAAGGAAATCCCAGTCTATTTTACCGGAAAGATCTTAACCGCCGCGGAGACAAGATATTCTAATATCGAGAAAGTTTTGTTTGCTCTTGTGATCGCATCCAGAAAACTGAAACCATACTTCCAGTCGCACCGAATCACCGTCCGAACTAATTGGCCCCTAAGACAAATCACCAATAACCCGAACGCCTCCGGAAGGATGATTGGACGGTGGAGCTTACTCAATTTGAAATCCATTATGTTCCTCGGACAGCAATAAGGCCCAGGCCCTGGTTGATTTTATCACCGAGGCAAGTTTCTTCTGTCAAGAAGAACGGGAAGTCCCGTACAAGATGTGGGTGGACGGAGCTAGGTGTAAAACCGGTGCGGGGGTTGGGGTTGTGATCCAGACCCCGATGGAAGGAAAATGAATCATACGGTAAGGTTGGAATTTGAAGTAACGAACAATGAAGCAGAGTACGAGGCGTTAGTACAGGGGCTGGAAATAGCCTATGCTCTAGGGGTGACGGAGCTGGAAATACAATCTGATTCCTTGCTTGTGCAAGACAAAGTGAGAACATCTTCGAAACAAAGGAGGAAAAATTGAAACTTTACTTGATAAAGGTACAGGATCTAAGGGCAAGATTTTCGAAATGCAATCTTCGACACATATCCAGAGACCAAAACTCAGAGGCCGATATACTGGCTAAGCTAGCAAGTATAGCGGAAGGAATACCGGTGGAAGTCCAGCTACAATTAAAAGAGTACTCGAGTATAGGTGGGACGGAGACAATGGCAGTTGAAATAACCGATTTAAGCGAATCATGGATGACCCCCATTGTCCGGTACATCCAGCAAGGGACACTACCGGAGGAGGAAAAAAGGCCAGAACAATAAAAAGAAGGGCAACATCGTTCTTTTTTGAAAACGGCCAGCTGTACAAGCGATCTTTTGGCAGACCATCATTGAAGTGTTGACAGAAAGTCAAGGACTAGAGCTTGTCAGCGAAGTCCATAACGGGGTATGCGGTAATCACCAAGGAGGAAGGGCGGTAATGCATAAAATATTAAGGATGGGCTACTTTTGCCGACAATCCAAAAGGTGGCGGAGACTATGTCAAAAAATGTGTACAGTGCCAGCTACACGGTCCAAAAGTTGGAAACCCTCCCGCGGAGATGAAATCTATCACCTCTCCGATCCCTTTTGCAAAATGGGGATTGGATATCGTCGGGCCATTTCCAGAGGCTTCTCCCGGAAGGTATAGATACTTGTATGTGGCGGTAGACTACTTCACCAAATGGGTAGAGACTCTTCCGGTAGTAAATATAACTGCGCGAAAACAGAGGAATTTGTTTGGAAGAACGTCGTGTGTCGGTTTGGCATACCAAGGGTAATCATAACGAACAATGGCGTGCAGTTCAATTGCAAAAACTTTAGGGAGTTTTGCGAAGAATGGAAGATTGACTTAAGATTCGCGTCTGTAGCTCATCCACAAGCAAATGGCCAGGTTGAAAATACTAATGGACAAATTGTAAAGGCTCTGAAAAGAAAGTTGGAGGGTAAAAGAGGAAGGTGGGCGGAGGTGCTACCGCAAGTCTTATGGGCCAACAGGACAACTGTCAAGGGGCCAACCGGAGAAGCCCCTTACAGATTGACGTACGGTCTGGAAGCGGTGGTACCCGCGGAAATTATGATACCGTCAAAAAGGATTGAAGGGTACGAAGAAGAAGAGAACGACGAAGGCATCCGAGATGAGTTGGATGTCTTGGATGAAAAACGAATGATCGCTGATTTAAAAAATCAAAATGACAAGTTGAGATTGAACGTCATTTCAATAAGAGGGTAAGGGAACGGTCTTTTTCCGCAGGTGACTTGGTACTTCGGGAGGTAAAACAACCAGCGAAATTACAACCTCAGTGGGAAGGCCCATATATCGTTCAAGCTAAGACAGACCGAGCATCTTATAGGCTCCGAAATGTGGACGGAATGATCTGCCACATTCCTGGCACGCTGAATGCCTCAAAAGGTTCTATGTATAATATCTTTTTTCGGCTACAGGTTAACGAATTGTTTGTTAAAAAGCAGGAATAATCTCATATGGATGTCCAAGATCTCGCAAGCAGTAGCAATGAAGCGTTTTACTTAACGATTTCAGTTGATTTGTTTTCAAAACGTTTTACTCACCGGTAATGGTGTATAAGGTTTTCAGACAAAAACAAAACGTTGCAAAAACAATTTTTCTCCACTCAAAGCAAGGAGCAAAGAGTCTTAAGAAAAGAAAAGAAAGACAAAAGAATAACCGACGATCTCACCATAAGCAATGGTAGAGTGTTTTGTATCCGACGATCTACCATCAACGATGGTAGTGTATTTCATCCGACGATCTCACTGTCTTACTGCCAGTAGAGTGTTAAACCGACGATCTCACCGTCTCAAATTCGGTAGAGTGTTAAATCGACGATCTCACCATGTGTACAGTGGTAGAGTGTGAAGTGTAACTAAAGGGTTACCAAGTGTAACTAAGGGTTACCGAAAGAAATCTTCGCAAAAGTGAAAAACAGTTTAAAGATTCCACATTAACAAAAGTCTCCGACTTTCGGGAGACCGGTCACTCCGGTCATGCCCGAAAGATCTAGGTAGATCTACTTAAAAAGGGGGGATTTACAAAGCAAAAGTACCCCGGAACAAAGTATATAATGACTGTAACAAAAACTAAAGCAAAAAGTATAGTTATGATGCAGGCCCTGCAGGATCTTCCGCAAGCTTCTCAGATTCTTGTGACCGCTTCTGAAGGGTTGAGGTGCTTCCTCGGAGTCTTCCTTGTGCTCACCTACCGGAGTAAGACCGACATCGCTTCGGCCCGTACAATGGCTGATCCCATAAGACGGGGCAAAGCACGTGTTCCTGCGGGACGTGAGAACCTCGCCAGCTCTTCGTAATATCCGGTGGAGCGAGCAAGAGCCTCAAACTCTAAACTTTTGTAAAGGGCTTCGTCCACGGGCTGTTGCTTCTCGGAGAAGAACTCCGATACAATACGTTGGCCCTCTCCAGCAAGTTTGCGACATTGGGAAGAGAGTGTCTCTTTAAGACCTGAAACAGTACGGTCCTTCGTTTGGAGTTCCGACTGCGTCTCTTTAAGAGCCCCCTTTAACTTCGCAACCCGGCTCTCGTAGGACAAGGTAAGACTCCGGTATCGTTCCCTCTCCGACTCCGAAGTGATTAACTAAGCTTTGAGGGCAGACACCTTCTTAAGCCAAAAGTCGGAAATTCTGGCGACCTCCGACAAAGGACTTGGATTTTCTGCATGAAATACAAAGGATAAGCAAGAGTAACATGAAAGAAAAAAGAAGGAAGCTTTCGATGATATGAAGATTACCGGAAGCCTTTTTTTTTCTGAGCTTCCAACTCTGCCTCAAGCTCTTCAATTCGAAAGCGGCCTCCGCAAGTTTTTGCCTCTCCGATTCAAGGCCGGCTTGGAGATCATTTTGCTTGGCCTCAGCCGCTTGCAAGAGTTGGTTCCTTTTTTCCAACTCTGACTCAAAGGAAGACCGAAGATCCTCGGTAGATTTCTGGATCTCTTCAGCAACCTTCCGAAAGTCTCCAGCTTCCTCTTCCAACACCCTCTTCTGGTCGTCAAAAGAAGCCTGCAGCTTGTTAATAGCATCCTCTTGGTCGATGGATGCAGCTTCTTGAAGTTCCTCCCGGAGGGCGGCCTTTTCGGCTTCAAATTGAGCCTCCGCTCGTGCAAGGACTTCTTGAGCCTTGGCCTTTTCTTCATCGACAGCCTTCTTGTATCTCTCCGCTCGGGCCCCATGGGAGCGGAGGGCCTGGGAAGAATATTGAGACTGGGTCTCAACACATTGGGCCATCGCCATGGCCTAAAAAGAGGCAAAAATGTCAAGATCAAAAATAAGGGGTAATACAAATAAACACATGTGGAAAGGACAAACCTGAATTAAAGCACTCCAGAGGCGCTCAAAAGCCCCTCTCTCCGGAAGAGAGTGGCGGACAATGGCGTCGCAACTACCCTCCCCATTCCGAGTTTTTGTTTTAAGGGAGTCAGATGAGAGCCTGGGGCAAAAATGCCGTTATCATTTTTGGCCGCCTTCGCAGCGGTAGACCATAAGGCCTTGTACCTCATTCCACGAACAAATGGAATGCGAGGAACCGGATTTCCTCGGTGATAGCCCCAGCCCAGTTTTGAAGAAGGACCACAGATTGAAGGATCAGCCCGCGGTGGAGGAGAAGATCTGTCGTCCGCATGCTTGCTCCTAGCTCCGGACTGAGGAGCCTCCTGAGAAGGGGCATCAGACGAGTCCGAGGAAGAACTTTCCTCCGCACTAACCTCGGCAATACCCTTGCCTTTACCTGGCGGGATCTCGCGGGCCTTTTTTCTCTCCGGAGCACCACCTTCCTTAATCGCAACACCGGCCACAGGTCGTCGCGCCCGTTCAGGCTCAGGATCTGCGGAAGGTGGAACAGTGGCTGCGAAAGGCAAAGCCATAAGTACCCAAACAAATACAGAGTAAAAGCAAGAGGAAAAAAAAAGGGTTGCGGAAAGGTATACCGGCGGAAAAAATGGAATCGGTATTTTGAGTTAAAGCTTCGTCTACGCAAAAAAAGCCATGTAGGTCAGGGAAGAGGGACGATATGGGAGTTAAATCCACATCTTTCTTAACTCTGCCCGGACTACAGGTAGGAGTAGATACGGGAGTACCTGTTTCTGGAGGGATAGCAGCAAGGGGACCGGTGGAACCAGTTTCGGTAACAAGCTTTTCCCTTCGTATTGACTGATCAACTTTTTTGTGCCCTTCGGGGGCTTTTCTCTTAGTACCAGTGGTTTTGCTACCGAAAGGACTCCGAGTTTTTCCACCGGAAGGAGCAGACGGGGCTCCTTTTTTCTCTTCGGTGGTCCTATAGTTGACAAGCTCCCAGTTGTATCGGAGGGAAAATTTTCCGCCCGATTGAACAAAAGCTGCGGTACAAACAGAAAGTAAGAAAAACATCCAAAAACTAATAAAGAAAGAAGACACGCAGGGAGAATACGTACGGTCAATCTTCGCCCGAGTTTTGTTCAACTTCTCTTCAGAGAGAAAGAAGGTGATGGGGTGGAGCGCTGAAGAACTCAGCTTCTTAAGTATATCTCCAATTGGAGATGAATTTGCGGAAGGGGGTAGCGGAGCGGCAAGTTGCCCCTTAGCTATGTCTCCGATGTGGAGACTCCGATAAAAGTCCCCCTCGGCGGATAAAAAACGAACTAGTTGGAGGACCAGCCGCTCTCCAGGCTCACACGTTTGAAGAAGGAATACCCGGACACGGCCAGGACGGAGATATCCTCCTCCGTAGTAGTGGTGTTCACCCTGGTTGTGAAGAAATTTACAAACTCCCGCGCGTCGGGAGTAATGTCGTTCTCCGCGCAGACGGTGAGGAAGGCGTGTAGACAACCTAAGGCATTGGGATTCAGATGGGCAAGAGTACATCGCCGATGGGAAAGGAAGCCAAGAACAAAAGGGTGCGGGGGGAAACGCAGGCCGCGATGAAGATGCTCCCGATACACCACGAAGCCGTCCCCAAAGTAGTTAAAAGGGTGCGCCGTCGGCTCCGGCACGCGAATCTTCGACCCCAGTGGGACTTGCACACCTCTCATGAGTTTTTTCAAATCCTTCACAGAAAGGCTGAAGCCGGTGCCCTGGCGTGGGTAGTCCCCGCCGATGTCTTCGGAAGGGATAGCAGAATCTTCAAAAACACACTTTTCCCCGTCAGTGAAAAGCGTCGATCCCGCTGGCGCTGGGGCAGAAGAGCTTGGGTTTGATAGAGCCATTGCGAACAGAGAAAGCCGAAAGACACAGACGAACAAGTAGAGGGAAGGGTGCGAAGGCGAAAAGATACAAGAACGGGAACCAGGGGAATAGGGAGCAGGAAGGAAGAAGAAGAAGAAGAATGGCCGCTGTATAAGCAAGGAAGCGAAATATCGAGGTCACGAAGTAAGGAGGAAAATGGAAGACAAATGCGCGAAAGAACAGAGAAGTTCGAAAGTTTGAAAAAGTAGAGGGAAGAGTAGAAGGGAGAGAGTGGGCTTAAATAAGCGGAAATTGGGCACGCTATACCAAAAAGTAATCATGACCTACTACAAATGTGTCAGGGAAGTAGCTTCAGAAGATGAGGAGGCGGCGGTTGAAGCAAGGAACGTTGCTGAGTCTCCGCTAGGTCTCCAACGGAAGGAAACCTAAGCAGAAAAGGACAACTCCGAAGACCTCTTTCCTTTTCTTTAAAAAAAAAGAGGTCTTGTGGGACTAGGTAGAGCAGAATGCCAAAATTTAAAAATGAAGAAAGAACAACAACGAAAAGATCTTTCCTTATAGAACAAGAAAAGATCTTGTGGGACTGATGAAGTGGGGTTCCACCACATGTAATAACAAAGTGGCTAGCGGAGAGTTCACGCTGCCTGCGGAGACAGCAGATGGGACTCCCTTCGACCAAATCCCCTTCCGACCCCAGCGAACGGACTCTTGCTACCAAAGAGCCATACCACGGACAGACTGCGGAAGAACAATCACCTCCGAAGCAGAGCAAGACCCTCCCCGAGAGACTGAGAGTAATTATTGATAAAAGGGGGTGAAGTTATAGGAAAGCCTTGTATATTTGAGAATATTCTAGAATGATGTAGGCCCGCGGAAACGGTTGTACACTATAGGGGGGCCTATAAATAAGAATCGTAAGCTATGTAATTAGACACGCTTTTATCAATACAACACTTGGAGCTCTCTTTGCAACCTCTGTTTGAGTACGAGTTCCTTACCATTTTAGTGATCAAAAAGCCATATCTGCATGAGCAAAGCACTTCCTATGAAGAACTTCTCTCGGACCTCGGCTTCCTTCCAACGGTCCAGAGCTCTGACAATTTCAGCCACCACATACGTTCCGATGCTGAGTCCATCCTCGTAAGCTTTTAACAGATAGATTATCTTCGGGTTCATCCTTAGAATACCTTGACGGAAGAGGTGTAGCCCCATGATACAGAGATCCAGTACAAGCTTTTGAGTCCTTAGTGGGCGATGAGGCTCACAGAAATGATCAAGGAGCTCTTTTAAACTCAGACTCATGCTTCCAAAATTCTCTACTTCTGTGATACCGACTTCAAGGAATCTTGCTACGAAGACCGGTGTTTTGGTGCGGTCAACTGGTATATGAGGCATCTTCCGGTGAGGCTTGACCTTCAAAAAAGCATCCATTTCGGCTGGTAATATGACCAATTCCTCAGTAGCAAATCGGTATAGATGGTCTTTTGGGTCCCAATACCTAACTGATTCATGTAGTGCTTTGTAGTCGATGTTATGCTTGACACCTAGGTGGGCCAGACTCATAAATAAGGGTTCACCGATGTCTTTCATTCCCATGCACTGATTCCTCAAATCTATGGCGAATTCTGTTTCTTGAACACCCTCTTGCTGGTAAAGAGAAATACGGGCTTGCTCTACTTTGGCTGCCTCGTTCCTTTGTTGTTCTAAGACATCTCTTTGTCTCTTCTTCTCTCCTGGAATAGGTACTAGTCGGTTCATCATGGCTATCCCTGCAAAAGAGAGGTAAAGAAGAGAAAAAAGACGGGAAAGAAGATGATGTGTGAGATTCAGGGAGTGCAGCTTTGTAATACCAGTATGACGCCCATTTCGGAAATGAAAACGGAGAAAGAAATATTTGTAAATAGAGGGGTTTTAAAACGGTTTTAGAAGGGATGTTTTTGAAATTCGGTTTTTATAGAAAACTCTGAAACGGTTGTACAAGTGATTTAAAAGAAATTCTGCAAGCAATTTTTGAAAGATTTTCACAAGCGGTTTTGATGACTTTTGACGAGAGATTCCGAACAAAATTTTCTGGAAGTATGAGTTCGTTTGAAAAGAGTTTGCACATATATATAGCATGAATAAATCGTGGCTATTGTTTGATGTGGAGCTGTAAGTGTTAGTGTTGGGATAATCACTTTCCAGGTCAATTATGATTTCGTCTCACCGGAGGAACCATCGTCCCTTCACTATCATCTCTCGGGTTTTTTCTCTGCTATGCCTTTATGGGGCACGTTATCAAGAAAGTCCGGAGTGCTTAAGTTCGAAAGGTCAGGACACCCGAGATGATAAGGAAACATACGCCATGACCAGTGATGATCCGACAACACGCTCACTTTTCGGGAAACTCGGGGAAGTATTGCATAGGAACGGGTCTCTCGTCACCTGTACGGTCAGGTGTGTCTAAAGTCCAAATTATTCACTGACTACGTTGTGCCATGTATGGGTATCCGGTAAATACAGGATCCTCTATGGACGTATAGCGTGACATTGGGCTTTAGAGACACCCGTGGTGCAGATGAACAATGGAGAACTGAGCCCATGCAATCTTCAGGGTAAGGCAGAAGGACGGTCCGACAGGCGGCATACAAGGGGGTGACTCCCATAAACCCGTCTTAGACACCGGACCAGGTAGCTAGACACTGAAGGCTCAGAGTTCACTATATAATGGCTTTGACTCGGATAATGGAGGATATTTTTGGATCATGAGCTCAAGGTGTTGGTCGGAGACCATACCGCCTCGTGGGTTTGTTCACTAAGAGAGTGACCCTAGCTCATGGGGAATCAATTGTGGACCAGTCGGGATCCCGTGACATCGTGGGTAAATCGGGTGACACAGAGGAATGCATGTCCTAAGCTACCCACCCCATGCACCCCACAATCGCAATATAAATATGAAAGCAGTAGATAAACCAAATGAAGTTAGCACCAACCTATGTACTAAGTGTTTTATCTTGATATTAGTGATTCCAATTCGTTTTTTATTAGCCTAAAGGGAAGTTAGCTTCATTTAACCCTAAGTGTCTCTTTCTAATCGTGAGCTAATTATTAACCCAATTGTTGTCATGTTTGTTGAGGATCTAACAAATCCTATCTGTCCTCATCATATACACAATCTAAGTGTGGAGTTGAATAATCCTAGAGGCTTTGAAAAGAATCTCTTGAAGGTTCTGAGAGAAGTGGGGAAGTCAGGACAGTTTTGAATGGAGTTCAGTCTTCCTTGAGTTTGAGAAAAACTTACTCAAGTTTTCCCCAGCAGAGTCACCATTCTGTGGAGGGTGATTTTTCGGTATGAGGGGGGGGGGGGGTCTAACTAAAAGGTTCTGACTAAAAAGTCTAGATCCTAGAAATTGCCATTCTGTGGAGGGTGAAAACCCGTTAATCTGGCAGCCCTCAAATACCTACTAAATCGTCCGTCTTTCCCAGAAAGCATAAGGGGAATGCTAGTGAGCACTACACCCGCTCTCAATGGGCTCCACGCGGACTTATGCCCTAACGGCGGAAATTGACTAGAGTCGCCACCTAGTTTGACCTACGATACTAGGAAGGAAGGGAAGGAGGGTTCTAAGAACCGTTGGTTGACTTTGATTATTACTTATCGATAGGGCTTATCTGGTCATTACAGAGATTCTAATGTGGGTTCGCACTGGGTTACACCCCTTGGAAGTGGCAACGACCACGACTTAGGATTGGTGCCCGAGGAAACCTCGGTCTCCAATTGCCGGGATTGCCTTCTTTCAAAACCTTATTAGAGAGATTCAGTTAAAGCCAAAGGATAGGATTTGAGTGTGGATTGAGGAGTAGATGATTTTGAAGAGTTTGAAGAAATGAGCTGATCTTGAAGTATCAGTTTGTGGGAATGGTCACAGGGTTAAGAGGTTTTGATTATTTTCAAGGGGATTGGGTTTGTCTCGACTTTTGTGGGGCTAAGGGTATTTTGGTCATTCTTGTGGAGTTAAGGGATATTTGGATCATTTGTTGGAGTTGAAGAGTTTCCCGGGTTTGTTAGGTTCGTCTTTCAGAGTGGTCGAATTTTTGAGGTGTTTTGGGAAATCGAATGGGTTGAAGAGGAGTTCAGGTTTTGAGTATGATTGAGTGTGGGAAAGGATGTTAGATTTGCAGGTGCTCGGGTTTTGAAGACATTTTGGGTTTCAGATGACTAAGGTTGTTTGAGAGTATTCAAGAATTGGAGGTCATATGTGACTTGGAGTTGGTTCAGAGAAGGATTGAGAAGTGTTTATGTGTCTTGGAGCCCTAATGGAAGGGTTGGATTGGTTTACTCAGAATTGTCTCTCTTAAAATTTTAAAACCGAAGATCATTTTTATTGTAAAAGGGCGGATAATCCCGAGGGATTACCCTATGTACCCCCTCAAACACGACACTTAATTAATAGTATGTTCCGAGGCTCGAAAGATGGGGCAATGGATTTATGTCGAAAAATAGGATTCAGAGAGAAACACCATGAACGAGATGTTCTCGGTCGAACCCTAAAAACGTCTCTAACTCCCGGGTTTTAAAATGTTAAAAACTGAAAACATTAAAATCGAGCGGAAGGGAGCTAGACGATTCTAAAATCCCGGCTACAACTAGGAAGGCCGTTACTTCCCTAGCACCCTGCCTTGTAAAAATCTAGGCTGCAATTAGGGGAGATTTGTCACCCTAATGCCTTGCCTAAAGAGATCCAGACTGCGACAAGGGAGGTTATGACCCCAGTGCCCCTCCTTGGATTGTTATTTTGGGAAGGGAGACAAGCGATGTTCTAACCATGGAGGAAATGTTTTGAAGGGGTTAGACATTTCTTGCTCCTTGAAAACGGTTTATTTGAGTTAAAAACTGAATTGGAAAACTTTTGTTCGGAATTCTCTGTAAAGAAACACTGATTTTGAGAAATGTTTTAGGAGAAAACTTTCTGTATATGTGAGAAGAACTTTCTGCATTTGAGAAGAGTTTTCTGTGATGTGAGAAGAGTTTTTCCTTTTAAAATTATACAAAATGGTTTCTTTGAAATCTTGATGAAACTTGAATAAAATAGTGGTTTGAAAATTTTTTGGGTTTTTGGATTTTACAAATCGGTTTGAAATTGGATTGAATTGGTCGATTGAATCGGATTGAATTAGATTAAAGATGAGATGGTTCGGATTGAATGGAATTGGATTGAATCGAGTTTAGGCCATTGATCTTGGGCCGGTTCTAAATTTTTGGGTCAAGGTCAATTTTGGGTCAAGGTCAATTTTGGGTCAAGGTCAATGTTTTGGTCGAGGTCAACGCTTTCTGGTCAAAGTTTGATACTTGTGGACTTGGTTTGACTTGTGTGGACTTGGGTCGAATTTGGGCTTGGTTTTGGGCTGAATTTGGGCTTGGGTTTGGGCCGAATTTGGGCTTGGGTTTGGGTCAAATTTAGGCTTCGGTTTGGGCCGAATTTGGGCTTGGGTCAAATTTAGGCTTGGGCTGAGATTGGTTTTGGGCCGGATTTGGGCTTGGACTTGGGCCGAATTTGGGCTTGGGTCAAATTTAGGCTTGGGCCAAGATTGGTTTTGGGCCATGGGCTTTGGGCCGAGTGTGGGCTAAAGGGCCGAGTGTGGGCTAATGGGCCAAATGTGGGCTAATGGGCCGAGTGTGGGCTAATGGGCCGGATTTGGATTGGACATGAGCCAATTTCGTGGGCTTTTAGGTTAGTTTGGGGATATTGGGCCGGGTTGGACTTGGGCCGAGATTTGGGCTTGGGTTCTGTATTGGGCCGAGATTGGTTTTGGGCCGAATTTGGGTTTGGGCTTAGGCCGGGCTTGGGTTATGGACTTGGGCCGGGCTTGGTTTATGGACTTGGGCCGGGCTTGGTTTATGGACTTGTGCCAGGCTTGGTTTATGAACCTGGGTAATGGACCGGGTTTATGTACTTGGGCCGAATTGGGCTTTGGGTCGATTTAGGACGGGTTGAGTTTAGAGATGGGCCAAGTTTGGATGGGGAGATTTTGGGCTAAGTGGGCTGAATGGGCCTTGTTTGAACTTTGGGCCGAATGTGCTTTGTTTGGGCTTTCGGGCTGAAATTGGGTTTGGGCCTAGATTGGGTTTGGGCCGAAATTGGGTTTGGGCCAAGATTTGGGCTTTTGGGCCGAAATTGGGTTTTGGGTCGTGAGCTTGTCGATTAAAATCGATTGCCTTGAAGAAATATTGATTTTGAAGAAGCAGACAAGAAGTAGAAAATCGAGAGACAATTCATAATGGCAACGAAGGACTAAAAGGGTGGGAAGCTGCTAAGATTGGAGAAACCCTAAAATCTAAAGAGGACACTAAACCCTAAACCTTTTTCCATTCTCTTCTTTTTTTTTGGGTAAAGTTTTTTAATGAAATTAAGGATGGTTTTGGATAGGCTTTTAAAGTTTGGAAGGTATTGTTCCCCACCAAGCAAATAGAAATGAGCTAGTTGTGGGGTACCCTCAAAGGCTTAAAAGATTTTTAAAGTTTTGGATGGTATTGTTCCCCACCAAGCAAATAGAAATGAGCTAGTTGTGGGGTACCTTCCAAGACTTTGATAAAAAAGAAAAGGGGTGACCTAAGGGCCCATCTAGGGTTTAAATAAAGAACAAATATGCAAAACAGTAAATCAAGAGCTGAATTCAATAATATATACCAAACATATATATGTATAAACTGATAAAGGAAGCAAACAGATCCTAAAGAGTAAATCGGTAATACAACAAATATATACATGTACATGTGCATAGCGCGCAGAGATGCATACAAGAAATAGAAACAATTAACATAAGCACCATCAAAGAAAACAAAACTGAGCTTGAGGTGAGCGGTCTCCTTTTACTGCTATCCGCAACTAAGAACAAGCCTAAGACAACAAGGTCTTATAGTCTAATGCTGCAAATAAAATCCGATTATCAATCAAACGTGAGTTGGGTTACTTGACAACCAATTTTACTTCCATTTTTAATGCATAAGGAGCAGCGAAGATTCAGGCAAAATATAACCTAGGTCTACGGTTAATGATCCCAGAAAAGAATAGGCCTAGACTAACTAGCCACATGAGTTTGTCAATCTATCATTTTCATTAAACTTCATCAACTGAATCCCACAATTAAAACGATGTGCAGAAGTCGACCACAACCCTAAATCTGGTGTTATACAGTACAATACAGAACCGAAGAAATGAAGCTGACTTCTAGAACAATATCTGGCAGAGTTAAATTCGAACACCCAATGTACACTTCTAATTCATCCATTCGGACTTTACTCTAAATGGGGCATTATAGATGATTGTACAGTCATCCTAGATTTTATTCCACTTCTCTTTTTTGGACATTAGCAAACGAAAATACTCACAAAATGAAGTCAAAAGATCACATTTAGCAGAAGATATGAATCTGTTCAGGAACTAGCAATCAAAACATGCATAAATGATAGGGAGGCTAAACCACACATTGGTTCGCACAGAGAAATAAACTAATCACGTTGTTGAAGTATTACGATAGCTAAGAGTGTCTAGGTTATCTCAGTTTCAGAAGATAATACCGGGAATGGAGAAACCAAAGAAAAACTTCCTGTAAATGTTCAAAACACACCACAGACTAATATAAAACGTTAGTCCAACAGATGAACAAAGAGAAGAGTGACAAATCTAAAGGCAATCTGTCATACCTTTCTCCTCCTTTTCCCTCTCTCTTTTTTTGTGTATAACCCTAAAGATGAGATATCAGATCAAGCAAATATGTCAAAACTGATGTAGATGTGCGACTCGAAACAATATTCATTCGGAGTCTTTGCCACCCCGACACAGGATATTACAGAAACCAAATGAAATGGGTCAAGGATAAGGATAACCTAACTCATGACATGGAAGAACACCAGTCTGCCATTAACAACTGTAGGATCTCACCACCATATACACACAGATGAATCGGAACTGGAAGTGGACCAGTTCACTCATCATTTGAAAATGAGAAGAAAATTAAAGAGATAACCAGAATTGTGACTGCAAGAAAGGACCAGTCCATTATGTTGCTGAATATAGAACGAAAGCCACACAAAGGTCAGTTATGGACGCCGATGCTAGGCCAGGCTTAACTCAGCGAAATTCCAACGCTTTGAACATGTCGAAACAAAATGTTTGGAACCAAAAGAACTACTAAAACCCAAACTCTGATGTGCCCTATCAGTGGACTTCAAGGTCCATAACAGGCCGTTATATAGTTGCAAACCATCGCGCAAAATATAGAGGAGGGCTATATAGGTACACGTTTGTAAACCGACATCCAAGGGAGAAAAAAATGCTTTATATCCCTCCGAAAGAGAGAATATCGATATCAAAACAATATAGACCAAGTGAATACGGGAAAACTACACCCTCGAGACCAGAAACTCTCGAAAAGAGCATTCGAGGCTCTGGTTCTGGGTTCGACAAACTTAGGAGACCGAAAGAGTAAAAAAAAACACTGGGGAGTAAATTCTGAAAACTCGATACCAAAATCAACATAGAAATAGAACAAAAATGAACATGCAGAAAGAGGTAGAGGAGATAAAGTGAGGCGAGAACCATGTCGAGGGAAATCGGTTCCACTTACCCAACAATTCGACGTAGTTTTTCGGATGAGGACATTGTGAATGACGGTTTCAAAAGGAGAGTGAAGGGTGGAGTCATGCGGGTTCCAAATGCGGTTTGGTGAAGATGATCGGAGTTAGGTTGGCGCGAGATTGGTGGTGGTTACGGTTTTGGATGTGAGGTGGGAGATTGATGGCGAGGGTGAGCTTCAGGGATACCGGCGTAGAGTTGCGAACGGGTTTGGCTTTTTCGGAAGAACAATGAAGAACACCGGGAGTCAGACAAAGGGAATGAAGATTGGGATTGACGACTACTGGGTTTTTTAAAACCGTATCCGTACAGTAGGTTTTGAGAATGTTTTATAATGTAGGAATAGGGTTTTGGGGGAATGTCTGATGGTTCTATGGGCTGGGTTTTACATGGGTAAGGAGACAAAATGGACCCATACACAATTGGGCCATATTTAAAGAGACAAAAATGAAGGCAGAAAACTTGCCACTACCCCAGGTTCGAACTCAGGTTGCCCAACAATATTCACCACACCCTACCCGGCTGGACTAAGGTAAAACTCAGCAAATGGGCGTAGAAGACTGATAATATACTTCTCAACGGGTTAAAATGAAAAAGAAACACCATCCTGCTTTCACCAAGAATCAAACCCGGGTTGATAGGTTGTCCAGTGGGTATGTTGGCCAGTTACGCTGGATTGACTTTCAGTATATTCATGGGAGAAATAATACAAGACCTCTCATTTCGACTGAATAATTCTCCTAAGAAGTTGTGAACCCAAAGCAAGCATATATAATACAAAGATATGATTAATCTATTGACATGAAAGTATGGAATACAATTAAAAATAAGATTAAAAAAAAAGTAAAGAGATATAAAATAAAAGAATAGCACATGTACATGAAATAATGGAAATTAATGCTCGTAATGAAGATAAAACACTTAGAATAAATGGAAAGTATTAGTAGTAAAAGGACACACGAAATAATAAATAATAAAAATAGTGACGATAAAACGGAGAAAGTCAAAAAGAAATAATAAATAATAATAAAAGTATAAATCGGTCGAGTGCGTAAACTAATACAAGGTAATAACAAAACCGTGAAATATTTTAAAATAAAAGCAATGAAATATGTATATAAAATGAAGCAGGTTAAAACAGATTACGATGAAAGGCTCGTGCTCCCTGTCCCATAGGGATGCGAGGTTTAAAAGCCGGGAAAAGGAAATTCCTTTGGTTGAAAACGGGGACGACCACCTTGCGTCTAGAAGCATGTTTATTTTCTTTTTTTCTTCTTTTTTTTGTTTCAAAAAAATGGGTGAGAATTTTTGGTGTCTACACTGATAAGTGACAGTACTGTCAAAACAACCACGAAACTGCTGGAAGGTCAGTTATCCAAAACAAGAAGACATCTAAGGAGTCCCGAGGACTACCAATTACACGGAGATTAGGAGGAAGTACCACTACCAATGTACACAGTACCAATAGCCCATCTTGCATGGCACACTTGCCGTAGCAAGTGCTACCACGGTTAAGCTATACGGAAAGCCATCATGGCGAGATAGTAGAATGCTACAGTCGTAATACATATTAATACCGGATTGCAAACCCATAAGAACGGGAGAATGAGACCTTGGAAAGGCCTGACGGCCTGACCATGATGAGATGAGTCGACACACCAGTCAGTAGGGAGCTGAAATTGGACGGAATACTAAACGATATAAATTTTCGCAACAGTACAACCTACTACAACAACAACCGATAGTACGGGTAAGAACCCTAATCCCGAACCTTGAAGGGAAGAACCTAAGAGATCACTCAGTAATCCGAGCAAAACACTACATAAATGATAACATACAAGGAATGTATTATGAGATACAATGAAGACAGTCGATGGAACAACTTCCAACAAGTGGGATAATACTCCCAGGATGACCACTAGGAATACCAGTAACAAACATTCTTCATGGAAGATGTTAGTAAACCCCAGAAACAGGGATAGAGAAAATGAACTTAAGCTATGACCTACCAAGGATCAAAGGCCTACAATCCCAATAGAGGGAAGCTCAAAGGACTACACCACAACATTGGTATAGTTGAAAAGAACGAAACCCGTAAATGACGGTTAGTATTGTTTGCCTAACTCATTAATACCCAAGTATGATTAATCATCGACGGGTGGTGTAGTCAACGAGAGTTGAACGAAGTGTTGAGATGGAAGCACATGATAACCTAGATAAATATCCAACTTAGACACCGTAAGGTAGATGCCTAATACGAACTGAACCGTAATCGCTAACAGACTCAAGTCTTTGAGAGCGGAAATATTGTTGTAGACACTAAATAATGTCAGATCACTTGAACGGACTTCCATAGTGAGAAGCAAGATGCAGCAACTTACCATGAGATCCATACTACATTTAATAGAATTCAAAGAACTAGAAGCTTATGAGGATAACCTACAGATGAGTGAGAGTACAAGAAGTGAACTGAGCACCGGCTCTCACTCAATGACATTAAACACTAAGAGCCTAAGAGCCAAGGATGTTAACCACATCAGAGCTCGAGGCGCAGAAAAGTATAAGAGAGCTTATTTAAGCCATGAACAAACTACAATTCGTAGATATGAAAGGTTACAAAACTTAAAACTTAGATTGTGGAAGAATTGCCAGGAAAGGGCACCAATGAGAATATTGAAATAATACTATTAACAGGGGCGGAGAACAAACCATTCCTTTTAGGGTGGGGATACCTCTCCTTGTTGTGGGGCCATGAGTGGGAATAAACCCATCAAAAAGGGCTTTCACTTATTAGAGATATAATACGCTTTTATTAGAGAATGGAAACTGTAAACCTTGAAATTGCCTTAGAACATTTCAGTTACACGTAAATGATAAGAAAGGCTGCATAGATAGACCTCATATCCAACACCCATGATTAGTAATCAATAATCGTTAGAGATAAACACTGTGAGTGCACAATATGGCATGTCAAGTGACCAACGCTCAGAAGAGCTTGTGACTCAATAGGTGAATTCTTC